>CM052890.1:11731033-11752670 GCA_028534135.1 Potos flavus | reverse complement strand
TTTTTTTTTTTTTAGTTTTTCAGAAGTAGATTTGGGTAGATGTATGATGTACAATCAGAACTTAATATTTTCCAAGTTCTCAACTGATGATTGCAGCCCCGTATATTAAGTAATCCATCTTTCTCGCCGTGGGTGGAGATGTTGCCTTCATCAAGGCATTTACTTCCATGACCCAAAAATCCACGGGCACATGCCTGGCCCCTCAGCTTCCTTCCAGCAAATTCGCCTGCTCTTCAGGAGAGATCAGGAATGGGGTGTGTGTGTGTATGTGTGTGTGTGCATGTGCAGGCGCGCGTATACACAAGCACGTGTGTGTTCTGGAGTCGTTGGCTTACTCCCTGGTGACTCACTGAGGATTAAGTTTCTGGGTAGAATTCCTAAAGCAATTTTCCTCCTTTTCTGAGCTGCCCTTTTCATCGTGAAGGGCCAGCCTGGGGTCCGTCTGCCTCTGCTGATTTCAGTGTTATTTCTCACAGCGGAGCCATTGTGAGGCTTTGAAAATAGTCTTTTCAAAGGTGCAGACTCATTTTGATAGAGAACCAAGCACATTAAGACAAAATGAGAGAGTCGGCAATTTTAAGCAAATAAATTGCTTCCTATTGATAATGGGATATTTATGCAGTCTGCAGCGGAGAACAATTTCTTTCGTATCCAGGCCCTTTATCAATGATCAGGACGGCCAAACGGGGTAGGAAGGAATGTGGCAGGGAGCTGATGGGAAGGTCGCTCTGGGGGAATTCGGTGAGCAAAAGGAGAGAGCCTCGTCCTTCGCACCATTTCCCAGGGAGGCTTGGGCTCACGTTGCCTGAACATTTCATTGGGCTGCCTTTCCTCAGGCAGCAACTCCAGGGGTGAGTCTATTTGTGAGAATAGCAGGAACGAGACCGGGGCCACATTTCCGTGTCTCCTTGCATGTGGGCAGAGGAAGGACAGGTTTGATGAGTTCGAATTGAAAAATTACACAACAGAAGGAGAATCATTTTCTGGAGTAGAACCGATTCCTCCAGCTCCCACCATTTGTCATTTTGCCCTGAGTCCCAGTGCTGTGGATGATTTGGAAGATGACTTTATGAGAATTTTTGTCTCGGGGGCTGAGCCCCCCAGGCAGCGTGTGCTGCCCGCCATGGGGGAGCTGCGAGTCTTTTGGACCCCATTTCAGGCACGGGAACTGCCTTGGTTGAAGATGCTGCAAAATGGGTGGGTTAGGAGTGGAGAAGTCAAGGTAAACATATGGGGCCATTGCTGACCTCTTGGGCTGCTGGGGTCAGCCTGGAAGACTGATGGATGCCTGTGGCCAGCGGAGCCTGCCTGCTTCTGCCTCCTCCCCGGCCTGTGTCTGAGGTTGTTCCAGATGGGGCAGATGGCAGGGACAGGCATTGGCTTGGGGCTGGAGGCACAGCTGGGGCTGTCTAAGCCTGTAAGGACCAAAGCTTTCATCCTGCGGGTGTCATGTCTTAAGATTGGTAGGCCCATAGGGTTTACAAAAACAAAGACTTTTCTTTGTTCTTCCAGAACGTGACATCCCTTGGGGGCCCCAGAAAGGTGCTCGTTGGGTAGACAGTGGTATGGAAGCTGAATGGGAGCTAATTGCTCAGTGGAGAAGTAGGAAACAAGACCATCCCACCACCAGAGCCATGATGGAGGAGGGCATCGATTCAGGGGGGACAGAGAGCTCCCAGGACACGCTCGGGAGGCTGCTGGGACAGAGGCTGCCCTGGGGGAGCCAAGACATGGCACGGGCCAGGGATTCTCCAAGTGAGGGCCCTGAACCAATTCCGCGTAGCGAGATCAGTTTAGCGAACAGGGCTGTGCGTCCAAAACAAGAAGAAAGACATAGAATTGGAAATAAGAGAGCGTGTACCACCTGGAAAAGGGTGTGTACCGTGTGTTTGAAGAGGTAGAAACATGAGGTTTTAGGGGTGCAGACGCTGGGGCCAACAGGCCTAGGTTCCAATCACTGTCCTGACCCAACCATGTGGCCTGGGGTGAAGGGTAACGACAGAAGCCTGCTCACGAGGGAGGCTTGTGAGGAATAAATGAGCTAATATTCCACGAGGCTTAGAGCAGTGCCTGGTACAGACCGAGCACATAATCAGTGTTCGCTATTACACGGCGGTCGGAACCCGAAGAACTTGCTGATATTGGGCCATTTGTTACCTATACAAAAGCAATTTTACATGGTTCTGCCTAAAATATGCACACGCACACGCGTGCGTGGGCACCTTCCATGAGTAAGATGGCCGCCTCTTACCATCTGTGATGGCGTCCAGTGCAATTCATACTGTGGGTCGGAATGAAAAGGCTGTGTGCCCTGCTGGCTTTCCCTGGCAAGGGAGAGGAGATGAGGCATGGGTTTTCATAACGGAGTGTGAAACTTTTGTGGGGTTTTGCTCTGAAGGTGCCCATGACCTGCTCTTTGGCTCTCTTTGTCTGTCGCTCTTCCCTCCCTTGTCATCAAAGGGTGGATGGGTGTGCTGGGCTCCCTCGAGGCCCCTCACTGAGGAGTGCGTCATGCAGACAAGCCCCCCTCATGCTCAACCCTGGGTCTCCCGACTCTTCTCGAGTCCCCCGTGCTGGCCCGCCTGGAGCCTTCTCCCGCTACGTGAACCCACAGAATCAAGACGAGGTTGTACGGCCTTGCACGGTCATCTTTTCCTTATTAAAAAACCAAAACAATCCGAGCCCCTCGTGTTTCCTTGGGCTTAGTTGTTGGTCTTCGGTTATAAAGTTATTTTCTGTTTCCGGCCTGGGAAAGATGACGGAGGTCAAGGGGAAAGACTTGGTCTCTAGAAGGATACCCTACAAGGGTCAGAGAGAGAATCTGACTTCCAGCCACTAAGCCGTCCTCCACGTGCCTTTCCCGCCGCGGGTTCCGTGCGGGCCCCAGCTCTTCCCAGTGGGCCGTCCAGTTTGCTGTTCTACCTTGGTTTCCTGGAACGTGGCCCCCAGCACCAAGAATGGTTCCTGACGCACAGTAGGTGCCCAAGAAATATTTGTGGGATTGAGCTGAGCTGAATAATCCGAAGAGCGATTTTCCTTCTCAAGAGAATTCCTAAGACCCCGGGGAGTGGATGGGGTGCGAGCCGCCCCTGAAAGGGTTACTCCCTTTGCTTCTCATTTATTTCTGGACCTCGGATCTTATTTTTCTGCCCTCCACATTGGCGCTAAATCCACAGAATGGTTTTGTTTTCTCAGATGTTAATTATCCTTTGATCTCGGGACATTAAGGTGTATAGTGCAGGAACAGCATGTCTTAATGAAAAATTAATTGTATTGATTATGACCGTGTCGTTACCGATAAATTTCACCCGGTTTGCTACTTGCGATATTGCCTTACGTGCCAAGTGATCCGGTGCCTTCTCTCTCGGGCTACTCGCCTCCCTTTCACTGAGAAGGTGCTCGTTGCCGTGTGAGAAATGGCTCGTTCCGTGCGGAGGCACCAGACTTGTCCCCGTGAGGCTGTTCTGTCTGCGGGGCCGTGGGAGATGGCCCGTGTCCTCCTGGGACAGACTGCCCGGCATCCTGCCCCCAAGGCGGCCCCAGGCTGGGGTCGGGGGCACAGCTCTGCCCACACTCCCCACTCCTCTTCCCGCGTCAGGGGAGCCCTCCTCCCCTCTGAGCTCAGGTCTGTTGTGTCAGGGCTGTGTGTGTGTGTGTGCGCGCGCGCGCACGTGTGTTCCAAGGCACCCCCTTTGGGCCAGGCCTGTGCTGAGTGCGGGGTTTACTCAAGAGTCTGTGACTACCCTGCAGGTCTTTTCAGATGATACCTGAATTGTCTTCCTCCCCTTGAAGCCCCCCTTTACGATCATCCGGATCCTAAACTTGAGGAACGAAAGCCCCTATAAGTGACAGCTGGCGGAAAGGTGTATCTCATAGGAGACCAGGATTCCGTGCATAAAAACGGCGTGACATGGAGAATGGTGATAAGCAATCCTGCCTTTTGGAGAGTGTGATATTGTGATAAAATAGGAAATACAGATTTGATCTTCTTCCCTGGTTCTGGAAGCTCCTAAAAAGCCCTTGGAACCTCTGGAATGGTAAGAGTGTCTTTTGTCTGCTCGTGAGAGGACTGGGACTGGTGGCTGGGGTCCTTGGATGGTTTCAGGAAGGGGGCTGGCTGCCAGAAAGACCGAGGTGTGCTTAGAGGGTTGGAGTTTTTAGCCCCATCCCCCACCTCCGGGGAGGGGAGAGGGCTGGAGGATTGAGTTCCATCACCAGTGGCCTGTGACTTTACCAGCCGTGCTCACATTGTGGGAGCCCCATAAAAACCCTGATCGCAGGGTTCGGAGAGCTCCTGGGCCGGCGAGCACACGGAGGCGCTGGGAGGGTCGTGTGCCCCGAAAGGGCAGGGGAGCCCCACGCCCCCTCGGCCCCCTCCCGCAACTTGTCTCGGGCATCTCTTCCATTTGGCTGTTCCCCAGTTGCATCCCTTAGACTAGACCAACAAGTGCAAGTAAAGAGCTCTCCTGAGTTCTGCGAGCCATTCTAGCACGTGACCCAGTGCCAGGCGGGTTTGCGGGAGCCCCAGACGTCAGAGCCGCGGGCCACTGAGAAGCATGGGCGGCCTGCCTTGGGACTGGTGAGGAGAGGTGTGTGCGGCGTGACCCGCGGGGTCTGCACAAACTGGGAGTGGTTAGTGTCACAGGGGAAGAAATCAATCACTGGACGCTGGATCGGTGTCCAGAGAGGTGGAGAATTCTTTGGCGTGGGATCCCACTGCCCCCTCCACCTGTTGGTGTCAGAAGTGAGTAGGGCAACTTGGCCATATGGATGAAGGACCTTGAAATGTTCCTGCCCTTTGACCCAGGAGTTCCATTCCTGGGATATCGTCTTAAGGAGAGGATCATCGAAACCCATGAAAATGTCCCTACAGAGATTTCCAGGGCAGCATTAATTACAGGTGGACACGGTCTGAACGTCCCACGCTGGGAGTCTGGGGAACTCAGCTGGGCTGTAGCATATTATGAAATACTATGCAGCCATCGGGAATGACGTTTTAAAGACTGATACACAACACAGAAGCTCAAAATGGTTGTGTGTTAAGTGGGGAAAACGATATAAAGCTTCAGAGAGGGCACGATTCACATTTAATTAAGAATATTTGTATGTCCAGAGTTTGGAATAAAATGCCCTAATATGTTAACCGTGGTTATCGCTGACTGGTGAATTAGATTATTTTTTTTTCTTAAACATTTGGGGGGCATTTTTCATAAGAAGCATACATTAATGTGTAACCTGGGAAATGTTGCATTCCTGGGCAGGTGCGGCTCTGGTCTTTTGACCCCAGAGGTCAGGTCCAGAACCCCCCAAGAGAGAGAACTGCCCTTCCTTTCTCTCTACTCATCAGCATGTCTTTTCGTCTAAAGACCCTCCAGCCATTCTCACCCTCATACATATTCACATCTAATTTTAATGATTTTCCTTTCAGCCCTGCCTGGAACATTCTGTCCAATACGGGGGTGCCCCTGGCTGGGACGGGCTTTCGTTGTTAGCGTCTGGTCTAATTTGCTTTGTTCTTGTACTGTGGGGGAATTTTCCATCAGCTTAAGCAACCTGGCATGCCAAAATCAATTCAGCTTTATCTGTGTAGGTCTGAAATTTGGGGACAGATAAACTCTGTCCTACCTCTTCAGCCCTTAGAAATGCCCCTAACCTCCTGACTGCCTTGTGCCGCCCAATTTTAGGAAAGAAACGATTCTTTTTCGTGACCTGGGATACTGAGTCTTTGTCTGATTTCACCACTTAGCAAGTTACTGAGATGCTTTTCTTTCTGAATGCTGGCTAGGGAAGGAGTTGGCATTGCTTTTAAATTCAAGGTGCCATTTGGGTCACGAGGAAATGAAATCAACCAGGAGCCTGGGGATACCTGGGATATACAGCCTGATCAGAAGTACATCACTGGCCCGCTAGCCTTGAGTGTTGGGCCTTCGATGTTTTTCAGCACAGCCTCTTGTCTGCTCCGAGGGTTACCAGTGACTCATGGCAAGTCTGCGGCCAAGGAACTTACAGGAGCCCTGCTCAACTCAACTCTGGCTTCTAGTGTTTGATCACAGAGGCAGTGATGTTATCCAGGTGGGGTGGTGACTATTGCCAGCCATATCCTTTTTTTCTTTTTTAATTTATTTACTTTTGTGTGAGAGAGAATAAGAGCAGGGGGAGGGGCAGAGAGAGAACAGACTCCCCGCCAGGTAGGGAGCCCGATATGGGGCTCGATCCGGGGATCCCAGGATCATGACCTGAGCCGAAGGCAGATGCTTAACCAACTGAGCCACCCAGGTACCCGCTAGCTATATTCTTTTGCAGGTGCCTCCCAACAGCGGTCCTTGCCTGCAACCAGGAACCTGGACCCAAAGAGTACATCCCTTCTGCCCCCTTGCTCATGCCGTATCCCTGCTGGAAAGCCTTCTTTGTTGCATTGACTATAATTCTCAGCCTCCTTCCAGGCTCTCTCCTAAGGCTCACCTTGCTTTGTTCGGAACAAATTATGCTCAGAGGCTGAGATCGCCTTTGACAATCATTTATTTAATCAGGTTCACTGTGGGAATTATAACGTATAATAATAATATTTCATAAGCCAATAGCATACAGGATAATGTCTCCTAATAACCCAGCAAAGAAATAACATACTTCGAGTGATAGATTAATTATGCTATCGTTCAGGCAAATGGGAGATGAAAGAAATGGAGTCCAAATTTAGTTGGAGGTGTACCTTTCTATGAGTTGGTTCTCCGTAGAGTCAGTCCTTCCAACTAAAAGTTGGGAATCAGCTGCCAGCTTAGGTCATTCACTGCTGGGACACGTAGCTAGCAGGTGATGGGACCTGTGTTGGCAGGCAAGGTAGGCTGCTCTGAAGGTTAGTACTCCGGGGACTGTTACATGGCTTGCACCACTGCCTATGAGAAGCCTCACCACGGCAGGAACAGATGTCCTGTCTCTTCTTGAGACTGCCGCACGGATAAACACTACCACCAAACCAAGAGTAGCCTGGCCATGGCAGCAGCAAGTGTCTCAAGATCTTCGGAGAGCTGTTTAGATCAGCAAGGAGTAGCCTCGCCCGGACCAAACACTGCCAAGGTACTGGTCACACCTCTTGACTTTTAAAACAGAAAAGTCCATCACGTGACGGACGCCATTGCCATTACTATGGTCCGCAATGGTCCTCTTGACTTCAAGTGCAAGAGTTGGATATGAAGGTCCCAATATCTGACTTCAAAACAATTTCAATTAAAACAAGTTACTCAAAGCAAATTCAAACCATGAACAGCTTTGCCCCAAACAAGCTTGCAAGACATGGATTGGAAATCCTAACACGTCTACTGGCCTCCTGGCAATACACCTCCTCCCTCAGCATTTCCGCGTGTTTTCTATTTTGACTTCTCTCTCCTCTCTCCTGTGCATCCTCTTTTTTCCCTCGGGTCAACTCACATCCTTTAAGCCCCCTTTGTGAAACACCACGCCACATAAACCGATAAATGAACAAAGAAATACAGACGTGCCTCCAGGATGGGACCCCTCTTACTGTGACTCTCCGGTGTTCCACCACAGTGTTCATCACCAGCTGAGTCTGGGAGAAGCCCGACGAACGAGCACCTGTTGAAACGGATGCTGTCACACCTCACGCAGCAAATAACCTAGGAGTGAGGCTCCTTTAGCCCTTTGAAGACAGTACCAAGAAAAAAAAAATCCAGCTTCATAAAGCTCATTATACAGAGCAGTGCCGAGCCCCACCTCGCCCCATCTACGCAGCCCAGCCCCGGTCAGTGTTACTCAATACGGAACATTTCTGACCCCGCCTCCTCCCTGCACAAAGGTCCTCCTTGGGGGCCCTGCCCCCCTGGCTGTCAGAGTCCTCACCTCTGCGTTCCCTAATTATTGAAACC
Organism: Potos flavus; assembly: GCA_028534135.1. Lineage (NCBI taxonomy): Eukaryota > Metazoa > Chordata > Mammalia > Carnivora > Procyonidae > Potos > Potos flavus. The sequence continues at coordinate 11,744,790 of CM052890.1, read as the reverse complement.
AATTAGTTGGATTTGCGGACGGACTGAGTAGAATTAAATTGGGACTCGTTCATACTAAAACCCGCACTGGAATCGAACGAGCGCTTTATATGCAATTATGGTCGCTCTGTTCCCACTTTTCCATTCTGGTTGTAGACTCAGTATTACTGTCAGCAGTAGCTGGTCCCTTGTTTCCAAATGCTCATCACACCCGGCTGCCCGGGTATCTCTCAGTGCCCTGTGCTCCATGTGCCCGAAACGCCCCTTCCCTTCCCTCTCTGAAGGCTCGTGCTTCCTCCTGAATTCTCTCTCACGTGATGCCATCAGCCCTCGCCCCATCAGGCCAACTGGAAGCCCCAGCATCATCCTCGGCGCCCCTTCTCCTAAACCCCGGACACCTGAGCCCTCCCGGCTGACCACACAGAACAGTCGCTCGGACCGTGCCAGCAGCTCCCGGTTCCTCCTCTTCTCGTAGACTCTGTGCTGAGGCCTGCAGGCGAGAGCTCTGCTTCCCACCTCGTAGCCACCCGGGTGCCAGATCCCGCCGTTTAAAAATCAATCTGATCCCAGGGCTCCTGGGTGACTCAATCGGTTAAGTGTCCAACTCTCGATTTTGGCTCAGGTCATGATCTCAGGGTTGTGGGATCGAGCCTCGAATCGGGCTCCATGCTCAGCGTGGAGTCTGCTTAGCCCTCTCCCTCTGCTGCTCGCAGCCACTTGCGTTCTCTCTCTCTCAAATAAAGTCTTTCAAAAAATCTGATCCTTTCTTTTCTTTCTTTTCTTTCTTTTTTAATTTATAACCACTGAGGGCTCCCTGTGGTCTACAGCAGGGGTTTATAAAGTAACTATAAAAGGCCAAAGGGTGACTCTTTCAGGCCTTGTGGGCCCAACCATCCCTGTCCCAACTTCTCAAATGTATTTGGTAGTACCAAAACAGTAGACAGTAGGCAACAGTCATAGACAGTGTGTAAATGCATTCCAAAAACACAAAGCAGGTGGCGGACTGGATTTGGCCACAGGCCGTCATTTGCCAAAACGTGGTCTGCCGGGTATAGCTTGGATGGCTTCCAAGGCTCTTTGCAGTCTTACCTTTGTGCACTTCTTCCCCTCATCTCGTAATGTTAAAAGATTCTGGTGTGACCCTTTCACAGGGTTGTCTCTCTCATATGGAAGCACATCCATGGGGTTTTGTGTAGACTTGTAGATTGCCCTTGTCATTCTCTGCTGTGAATATCCCATCACCTCCCTGTCTCTCCAGCTAGAATATAGGCTTCTTATAGCTTGGAAAGTTTCTTTCGCTACCTAACTGCTCTAACATGCCATATGGCACACAATAAGTAAACAGCAACTCTTCAGTGAATGATCGGTTGTATTAATCATCTCTAAGTGTTCATTTGTCTCTCACAGAGCACGTGGAGATCCTTCTAGATCTCTTTTGTTTGACTCAGTCCCTGTCCTATTAATTTGGCAGAATAAAGACCTTGAGGTTCCTGTCTTGTATTTTCTGGTGCACTTATGTTGGTATTCAGTAATTGCCTTGCTGAATCGCATGTCTCCAGTTTTGCCATTTCTCAATGATGTGTATCAGTAGAACACATCTCGCTCATAAATAGAGCCATCGCTTTTTGTGCTTAAAGCCCGCGTTCTTCCTAAAGACACATTTCAGTAGAGAGTAAACAGATTTTGCATCTAATCGGGGTTGAGATAGGAAAAACCGTTGTTCTTCATTACCGATCAGAGTTTGCAAATTAGCGCCGTGAATTTCAGCTGATTCTTCGAGGCCGGAACCTTAGCCAACGAATATTGACTCGGGCTGGTGTCTGGTGTCTGGTTTTCATCTGATGCACACTTCACTGGGGAGGCCTGCCTCGTGAGTCTGTTCTGTATGATGGTCGTGTCTCTGCCGTTGTTCCAGCCGGAATTGGCCATGTCCCTTGGGAGCGTCATGGAACCGAAGCCTGGTTCTTAGGGGACACTGGATTGGGATGCTGGTAGGACCAGTGATGGCTCTGACTTGCTGGTGTAGTGAGAAGTCAATCTCTTGGGCTCTAGAGCAGATCGATTTCCAGTCCAGGTTTTGCTTGGCTCCAGAACGTCAGGGAGGAGAGGCACAGATCCTGCGGGAGTGCAGGGTTTGGTTCTAGGAGATTCCGTATGAGAGAGCGGACTCCTTTTGCCAGGGGACGTGTCTCACGACCCTTCCTCCACAAAGTGGCAGTTGGCCAGGCTCTCATCACCATCACCGTGGCGCCTTCTGTACCCTGCAAAGGCCTCTTGCTGGGGGGCGAATTGCTCTGCCGGTGTGTGATATGAGCATGAAACTGACTCAAAGACCAAAAGCACAGCCCTTACCTAATGCGGAAGCACCAGGGACTTTAGCCCAGAGAGGGGATAAATTCCAGCAAAAAGCACACCGCATCACGGGGTTGTTCCTGAAAGCTGATTGTGGTCCCCACTCCCCAAGGATGTGAAGAGTGGCCAGGGCCCCTCGGTGTTGCCAGCAGGCTGCCTGTGGCCATAGGCCGGGGGATCCGGCCTGCTTCCATCTCTCCGCTGGTTTTATGGGTGTATTTCTCACACCCTGTTCTGCTATTAAAAATAAAAATGAAATGAGGCACACATCACATGTCTCCGGCTGCAAGACCCATTTCCTTCTAATAAGCTTCTCGTTTGCCTGGGCTTTCCCTACCTTGGAAAGATTTAATCTCCAGAGGCTTGCGTTATGGATTTCTAGTTTCGACTTTTATTCCCTCCCCCCCCCCCGTTATTTTTGAAAGAAAATGAAGTTAGGGAGCTTTTTCTGCCTCTACACACACACACACACACACTCTACCTGGGAGCCAGGAGCAGAAATTCTGGGCAAACAGAGAAGTGCAGCTTTGTCCCACTTACCCAGGGGCCGCAGAAAACAGAACTCTGAGCTGATTTACACTGGGCTATCCTGGGACTGGAGCCGGAGCTGGGCTGGAGCAGGGCTAGCCTGCTTCCCTACTGCAGACGGCACACCGTGGGGGCTGGAAGCCTCAAGGGATCACGGCCCTCCAAGGCAGTCCAGCTCTTGGGTGGCCTCCGTCTGACTCCAGCAGCCCAAGGGTGACATGACTCTCGGAGCAGCCCGAGCAGTGGGATGGGGGGTTGGGAGGCACGCCCATCAAGGCCCTTATTTCCAGGCCACGTTCACACACGTCCTTGACGAGGCCTTTCTGGGGTGTCCAGTGTAAGGATACAGGCTTGTTCGTTTGTGAGATCTAGGGCATATGCAAGGGGACCACAGGAGGGAGGCCAGACCCTGTGACCCTGTCAACAGAAGGGGGCTGCCCTGTTGGAGTGATCGTAACAGCCAGGGAGCTCAGGATCTGAGTTAGAGGGATGGCGAGTGGAGATGTGCCTCGGAAAAGGGGGACGAGGGGCCCGAGCTCAGCGTGCAGCCGGCCATCCAGGTGGCCCGCCTAGGACCCTGGCCTCCCCCCTTTGACTCCAGGCCAGGCTCCTGTCGTTACCTGAAATTTTCTGCTGCTGCGTAGTATATTCCAGCTTTGAAGTCGAGCCCTATTAGAGAGGTTAGACGGAGATCCAACCCAACCCATTTTTCAGATGGGATAATCGAGGCTGAGGGAGAAGCCTGCTCCGGTTGCAGGGCAGGGCCAGACTGACCTCCCTGTGGGCTCACTCCCACCTCAAGAAACCCTGCTTCTGCATCCCCCTGCCCTCGGCACCGGGGCTCGGGCCCTGCGAGGCCGTGGTCTCCGCCCCACTGTCCTTGTGTGTTGTGCGCCGTGACCTCACGCTGAGCAGCGGCTCAGAGCTCTTTCCGGGCCACCTGGGACTTGGTAGGAAAACATATGGCTGCTGGAGGGAATCTTGGGCATGTTTCATTGGTGAGAAAAGCCTAAAAGTGCAGACAACCCCCTTGATTCAGAATTTGGACCAGACTGAAATTTTTTCTTTATCCTCAATGGAAAAAAGAGGAGTGTTTGCACAGTAGATTAATAGGGTATGAAAGAGAACACAGGCTTCCTGTTCCTCTCTTAAACACTTTAACAATGTTCACAGATCCCCAGAAAAGGTCTGGAAGGACCTTAGGGATCCTCGTGGCCAACCCGGCTCATTTTACACATGAACAACCCGAAGCCTCGGGGTTTGGCCGTGGACCTAATTAGCTAATGCGCCTGGCCCGGAGCCTAGGGTCCCGGCACACAGGCCGGCCTTCTGTCTGCCGGAGCCCACGCTGATTCTCAGAAAGCACTCAACATGCAGAGTTAGTATCGATAGTGAATTTGCTACTGATATACGATCCTTGCTTCTTGAGACCCATCATCCATTGAACAGCTGTCTGCATTGCCTCCTACAAAGATGAATGAAATGTAGGAAGAGAAGCCATGATTTCTGCACCAACCATCATATCTTTAGACGGGACGGGCTGATGTCATGAGAAATGAATGAATGACCCACTGAACAGGAGCAGAAAGGGAGAGAACATTCGCCCTAGTGGGCAAAGACATTTTTGCGGAACCGATGGTCCCGACTCAGCCTTGAAGGACCGACAGGTTTTGGGCAGCTAAAGAGGAAGGCAAGGTGTTTCAGGTGGCAGTCCTGGATGGGATAGTGCAGCGGTCTGAAAATCGGGCCGCAGAGGTATCAGGTCCTCGACCTTGGAACCTGTAAATATTTCCTTGGGGAAAAAAAAAGGCTTTTGCAGATGTCGAGGGAGCTTATCCTGGGTTATCTGAGTGGGTCCTAAATGCCACCACAAGTGTCCTTAGAAGTGGAAGGCAGAGGAAGATCACAGGCAGAGGAGTAAAAGGCGATGTGGCCACAGAGGCAGAGATTGGAGGGACCTGGCCACAAGCCAAGGCCATATCAGCTGCCACCCAAAGCTGAAAGAGGCAAGGGACAGATTCTTGCCTTAGGAGAGCACGGCCCTGTCCCCACCTTGCTTGTAGTCCAGTGATCCTGATTTCGTACTTCTGCTTCCAGATCGTGAGAGAAGAAATTTCTGTTGTTTGAAACTACAACGTTTGTAGTGATTTGTGACAGCAGCCGCAGGAAATTAGCACAAATGGGAAGGGACCACAGCTTGTTTCCAGATGTTTACTGGGAGCATAGGTGGCTATTCCGAGAAGCATCAGAGAAGTGGGTTAGGGCCAATGTCTTGGGTTAGTTTCAAAAGAGCCTGTCAGTTTCCACGTGGGTCTTTCCTTCCCAACTGGAGCATAGGGCTCTGGAGGACAACCGTGATGCCCAACGGGTTGTTGTTGGTTCTCTGAGATACTTACCTCCGTGCTCCTCGGGTGCGGACAGCCAATCCTTGTTGAACAGCGCGATGAATGTCAGCGGCAGCCATACCTGCCTGCACCGGGTTTATTGATGAAAAGTCAAAGCAAGCCAGATCTGGGGCCCAGACACTTGTCATCTTCAGACTCTGATCTCGAATTCCCCACGCTATGCCTCATGTGATAGTTTAGGAAATGCTCAGCCAACCCAGGACCGACAGGCCGAGGGGGCTCTGGAGGAAGGGGTTCTGGGCAGAAGGCAGAACAACTCAGGTTGGGGTCGGGGGATGGGCGATCACCTGCCTCGTGGAATGGCCTTATTGATAGCAGAGTCAAGTCCTCTGCCGGCCTGAAGAGAATGTGATTAAAGATGCCTTTTGGGCTTTTATGACACTCTGATCTATCTGAGATGGTTTATAGCCATAAAATAGCTGTAAATTAGAGGATGAAATAAAAACAGCAAGCTAATAACTCCTGTCCTCCTACGGGGTTAAAAAAAAGCCTTCTGCAGAGCTCCAACAGCAGCAGGGGGCGGACGCACGAGTCAGTGGAGGGGAATCTCGTTCTCCTTTCCTGCAAATGAAGCGCCCAGGTTAAGAGGCAGCCCTGTCCTCACAGCCGAAACCTAACCTGCTCATTCCTGCCCAGGAAGGGTCCTCAGCGAACACGGGTCTCCGCCGGGACCGCCGTTGAATTGTGTGCCAACTGTGGTGTTTTAAGGATGCTCAGGGCTGGTTTTCTTTTTTACTTTTCCCCTTCTCTTCCTTTCCTTATCTTTCACTCCCCTTTCTCTTCCTTTTCCCCCCTTTCTTTCTTTTGTCCTTCTATTGACCTATCTTTTATCTGATTGAAGGGTTCTGCCATATTAGTATTTGTAAAGCAGTTAGGCGCCTTCGGTAGAGGACCACGGATAATTTCAGTGCAGTAAACCAAGCCGTGTGACCGTTGGACTGTCTTTGCTTTCTCTTTGTAGAGATCCGAGAGGCCTTCCGGGTTCTGGACCGAGATGGGAATGGCTTCATCTCCAAGCAGGAGCTGGGAATGGCCATGCGCTCCTTGGGGTACATGCCGAGTGAGGTGGAGCTAGCCATCATCATGCAGCGTCTGGACATGGACGGTGAGCCCCGGGAGCGCAGCGTGTCCCCCGAGATGAGCTCTGGCCCATCAGCGGGACCTTGGCTTTAAAGGGCCTTGCACTTGGAGTCAAGAGGCCTGGGTTCACGTCTTGGTTTACATTGGAGGTGGCCTGGCCGGTGGAACAGCCACCACGGATCTTTCCACCTCCCCTCCCTCTCTTTTAAATAGCTTTATGGAGACAGAATGCGCACGCCGTAAAACTCACCCACTTAAGTGGTGTGATTGAGTGGCTTTTAGTGTCTTCACTGATTTGGGTAACCAATGCCATAATCAATTACAGAACATTGTCACCACTCCAAAAAGAAACTCTACCTCTTAGCCGCCACCTCTCATCCCTCCGTCCCCCAAGCCGTAGGCAACCACTAATCTACTTTCTGTTTCTGTGGATTTGCCTCTCTCTGGACATTTCATTTGAATGGAATCCTACAATGTGTGGTCCTTTGTGACTGGCTGCTTTGACTTAGCATAATGTTTGCAAGGTTTATCCGTATTATAGCGTGTATTTGTACTTTGTTTTTTTATGGCCAAATCTTATGCCATATATGGGTATAATAACAGCTTCTTTTCTCTCTGTTTTACTTGCTGGGTTTCTATATACAACCTCACTGGGGAAAAGGGTTTCACAGTATTTAAAAAGTGACCCATGACATCCTTAAGGTTCTTTCTTGTTGCAAAACCCTGAGGCTGTCCCAAACCAGTTGTGACCTTCCTGACATTTAGATTCGGCCTTGGGTGAAGGTCCAAGAAAAAGCCTTCTACTTTGTTTTGGTTGTTGTGTTTTTCTAATACACTCCCGCTCTGAAAAGCAGCTTGATCCCAGGCCTAAGGGGTCCAGAGTGGTGGGCATTGGGGCTCTCAGGTAGAGCACGAAGTATACAAGGAAAAAGCAGGAAGAAGAGCACGGGGTCAGGCAGGTCCTTGGAGGAGAAGACCGTGGTTGGGAGATGTTTGCTCGGCCTGCAGCTGATTGGGGAGCCAGCTCTCTCGTGTTATCTTGCTGCAATTGCTGGAAGGATGATAATAAGGGTGACCATATGGTGAAAGCTCTCCGGTGCCAGCCACCAAGTGCAGCTGTGGACATTTATTTTCTGGTTCAGGAAAGGGATGTTTCATCAGGGGTGTTCAGTGGTATGAGCAGTCCCAGCCTTGTCCTTACAACTCTGATTGATTGTGACTCACCATGTCTTTGCAGGCCCGATTTGACCTTGCTTTATATTTAGCTGCTTGCTTTAGATAGTTCTGAAAAGCCGGAGCGAGGCACGTATCATAGAGCAAAATCGGTTTTCCATTGACCCTCATCATCATTTCGGAGATACATTTCCAGAAAAAGTTTCCTCCTTAAAAGAATAGAAGTCGTAATCTACACTTCCGTTTATGGAACGAGGATTCTGTGCTTTTGATTCTTTGCCCACAACTCCTATAACAAAGCCTAGTTCAATGGAATTAGCAGCATTTAATAAAAAAGGAGCCAGCCCTGCCTTGGGTGAGCTACTCTTCTGAAATTGAAGGGTCTTCATATTCTTTGTGTATTCACTGGATGGATCTCAGCTCACAGGGAGTTTTTACATTGTTGCAAATCCTCCCTGAGTCCATGAGGTCTTGGAGGCCCAGGGGAATCTTGTGTGTCCCCGATGTGCAAGGGACCCATCAGGACTCAGGCAGAGCTCCATAGAGGATTTTGTTCAAGAGCTTCCAAAGTTCTATCCATTGATTTACAACTTACCATCCTCCGCTACCAATGCCAAAGGCAGAACTTACCGGAACTTAAAACGACTTAGCAGTTCTCTTGTAGAGGACTTCTATTTGTTCCTTTAACCAAAGCTCAGCTGAAGAGAAAAGCTGAGGTCATCAGCTGCTTCTCGGTGACAGTGACGGTGGGGCCATCAGGTAAAAACACATGGCTTGTGAAGTGCAGCTTCGTCAAGGTTTTGTTTTGTTACCTACAAAAGATTTATGTATTATAATTTTTTAAAATTATGTCATGTTAGTCCTACAAAAGATTTAATACGGGACCCATGAAGACAGAGCAGCAAGGTACGTAGAAAGAATTGCTCTAGCGGTTTATTAATTGCCTAAGTGTGGAAAGAGCTCAGGGAAAGATGCCCAGTCTGAGGCTGAAATGTGTGTCTTAATTGAAGAGTTCTGTGACTGAAGCTGGTAAGTGGGATTTCTGGGGTACTGCGTTCTGGATATGGACGGACCGTGTCTCAGTGGCTTTCGCTTAATGGGCTTTTTGAGCTTCTGTTAAGAAAAAAAATAGGTCCTAATTATGTCCTTCCTTTCTAGCTTCTGTAACTGGGGGCTCTCCGCCGAGATTCGGCCTTACTGAATGAAGCTATTCTTTGGCATGAAACTTGTGGAATGGCAGAAATTTTTATGGGGATACTGCCCAAAAAATGGGGTGTTTGAGCTGGAGCTTGGGATTCTTAGCTGTGGGCTGATGGAGCCTCTGGGCCCCCAGACCTGGGTGTCCGGGGGCGGGGGGCAGGAGAGGAGGCAGTGCCTCCATCCAGCCCAGCTGTCTGTGATTAGGAGCGGGTCTGGCCCACACACCGACCTTCGCTTTCTGGGGTCCCTGCCGGTTTGCCCGACAGTGAGGTCATCCCTTCGGCACGAGGCCCCGCTGGAAGAGCCCGAGTGCGTCTGTGCAACCGAAATTGACACACGAGGCTTTCATTAGGTGATTCCTTGGGAGTGGGATGCCGTGCCAGCTGAGCGTGTAATAGGAACCCCCTCGGATTAGGGAGCTCGGCGGGATTTCCCGGACACGGAGCCCGCAGGAGCCAGACGGTTCCAGTCTGTGTGTGGAGCAGGTTTTCCAGAGGACACGATGGAAGGCAGGCTGTAGGGTCTGGGATCGCTCCGTTGGCCCATGGCCAATTTGCCGTAAGTGCTGGGACTCTGTGTGTGTGTGTGTGTGTGTGTGTGCGCGCGCGCGCGCGCGCGTACATACGTGTGTGTGCTGCATGGGCAGATCTGCTCAGAGTTAAATAAACAGAAATCCAGAATTTGTGGCCAATGCCCATTGCTTCCTCTTTGGCCTTTGACGGCCAAGGTTCTTCCTTGTAACTTTTAATTCAGTTGCACCCCCGCCCCCTCCCCGGTGCTCGAGGTTCTTCTCCCCTGTCCAGCCTCTGCAGCTGAGGTGACGTTTGTCCTAGCAGCAGGTGGGAGCTGGGATTCCCCTTTCCTGGATGCCTTTTGCCAGGATCTCCCCTTCAGCCCAGAATCTGGAAGCCTGCAGCCCTCTCCATCAGGCTCTTTGGGAATCGACTTTGTTCCAACACATCTCGGTCTTAGTTACGTACCATCCTTGGTACGTAATGGAAGAATGGATAAGATAGTCACTCTAAAAAGTATCTGCGAAGCTGACCTCTTTCAGAGGAGCGGGTTGAGAAAGGCTGCTTGCAAAGGACTGTGGGCTCCGCTCCCCATCCACTCCCTCACCTCTGTGTTTCCCGAAGCAACCCGGGGCCCCTTGGAGCTCCCAGCCTCCTTCCCCAGGGAATATGGCCTTGGGGTCTTCAGGATCTTACGGCTCTTTGTGACTGCTTTCCAGCTTTTAAGAGTTTCACCAACCACACCACTGTGGCCCTCTGGAATGAATCCAGCTAGCTTTGGAAATAGCTTCCCAAAACGGTCAGAGCAGGAGACATTCTCAGCAGCTCGTGGCCTTTGCGAGGGCCCCACTGGCAGGTGATCGCGCTCTCCTCTCCCCCCACCAGCTCCCCTCAGGACTCCCGCACTTACCCAGCACAAGTTATGTTGAGTGAAATAAGTCAAGCGGAGAGAGTCAGTTATCATATGGTCTCACTTACGTGTGGAGCATAAGGAAAAACATGGAGGACATTGGGAGAGGGAAGGGAGGGGTGAATTGGAGGAAATTGGAGGGGTGATGAACCACGAGAGACTGTGAACTCAGAGCAACAAACTGAGGGTTTTGGAGGGGAGGGGGATGGGGGGTTGGGTGAGCCTGGTGGTGGGTATTGAGGAGGGCACGTATTGCATGGAGCACTGGGTGTGGTACATAAACAATGAATCTTGGAACACTGAAAAAATAAAATAAAAGTATTTGGGGGATAAAAAAAAACAACAAAAACAAGTCCCTCTTTGAAACAAAGGCAGACCCTGCCCTCTTCCTCCTCGAATTCCTTTCTGCCCCTCAAAGGTGCAGAGCCTCGTGAAATTTCAGCAAATGTGGGATTTCGAAATGACTTCCTGTCTCTGAACAGGTTTGTGGCTTGTTTTTAGGCCCACCTCTGCCTCGATAGTGAATTGGACCCCGTTTAGTTCGATTTTAAAAGGATTTGTCTGGCAGCCACTGTGTGTGAACTTGCTTATTTCTATGGTCGGCAAGGTTCACTTTTGGATCATTTTGAGACAAGCCACTGAGCTGCAAAGAACAAAACTGGGGCCAGAGTCACACGGGAGAATTAGCAGTGTCCTTGCTGTCAGCCACCTGTCCATTACAGGGCTAACCTTTGCTGATTTGTCACGATCAGGACCTCTCTGTTATCATCTGTGATCTCCTAGAAGACAAAAAGTACCAGCTTAATTCAGAGGAGCGCTCACTTCTGCCTCACATTCATCCACGTCCGGGTCCTGCCTGGGAGGCTCTGGGGCTGGCATCGGTCTATTTTGCGAGCTGGAATGCAGCCTTCTTTCCTGTGTGTGAGGGAACACGCTTGCCCACAGGCTGCTGGTATGAGGCGGAAACAGTTGGGGCTTTTTAGCCAAAAGCAGAGAGTTCCAAACCTGGTGCACTTGGAAACACACCTGGGAGTGTTTCAAAACAAGACAGGGCAGTTAGAATCAGAAACCACACGGTGGGGCCCAGAAGCCCGCATCCTGTGACAATCTCATCAAGAAATGGACACCAGTGTGTCCATGGATGTAATCGGGGGACCTCTGGCTGAAAGAAAAATCTAGAGCTTGAGAGAAACCTTCAAGCCTGTGGATATTTGTATGAGCAAGAAGGTCTGAGTAAGAGGTAAATGTCTATAAGGCAGAAAAGGAGCTTTTCTTTTGGGAATTTGATGAAGGAAGAGTCTGTGGTCAGTCGGCCCTGCCTGAAAGCAAGGAGGTCCTCCCAGACAGAGCTCCCACCTATAGAGGCTCTGGCTTTCTCCCTATTCTGTCTCTGGGACCTGCAGAAATAGGCATTACCTTGGAGTTTGCTTAAAATGCTGAGTCCCAGGTACAACCCTGCTAATTCTGAGCCTGCATTTTTTTTTTTTTAAGATTTTATTTGTCAGAGACAAAGAGAGAGAGAGAGAGAGAGAGAGAGCACAAGCAGGGGGAGGGGCAGGCCAAGGGAGAGGGAGAAGCAGACTCCCTCTGGAGATCCCAGGACTCCGGGATCATGACCTGAGCCAAATCAAAGCCTGCATTTTAACAAAATCCCAGGTGGTTCATAGACACAGGGAAATTTGAGGAGTGCTAGTCTAGGTAGGGCACACTTTGAGAAGGAGGAAGCCAGCCCCACGGTGTTTCCTTGTTGGAGGACCCCTTCAGGGAGGGCGGCCCCTCCCTCGTCTCCTGCCAGAAACTCAAAGAGCAGGGATTTGAAATTCGCAAAGCCGGAGTCTTGTTGGAGGTCGATTACGGGGATGTATCCAAATATTTGCATTTGTGAATAAGCATAAATAGCATCAAACTATTATACATTTCACTCTGTTAGTGAATTATTGCTGAATGTACTTTGATCTTGCTGTGCTAAGTCTTAACTGGGTAATGATAATAATGACCCACATTTGTGCCATGCTCACCATGCCTCCAATAATAGCAGAATAGCAATAATCCTTGCTAATACATGCAGAGTCTTCACCATGGGCCCCACTCTGTTCTAGGCACTTTCTTTATTAACTTACTTGTCCTCATATCAGCCATAAGTACTAAGTAGTCTGATGCTCATTTCGTAGGTGAGAAAAACGAACTCCAGAGGTTTCACGTTACTTGCCCAGTTCATGCTGCTAGGAAGAGCCATATGAATCTAAGATTGTAACCACATCTTTTTTTTTTTTTTAAAGATTTTATTTATTATTTGACAGAGAGAGAGAGCCCAAGTAAGCAGAGGCAGAGGGAGAAGCAGATTCCCCGCTGAGCAGGGAGCCCAATGCAGGACTCGACCCCGGGACCCGGGGATCATGACCTGAGCCGAAGGCAGACGCCGAACCGACTGAGCCACGCAGGCGCCCCCTTAACCACATATCTTGCAGATACATTCTTCTTTTTGTGATTTTAGTGGGTACAGGTCACTTGGGGTGACAATTGCGATGGTGACTGAACAGAGTTCACATATACACACATACTGTGTGTATATTTTGTGAATATATGTGAATATTTTGGTTGCCGATTTCTGCTCCAGATCGTCTCTTGCTGTCGGCTTTGGCTGGATGATAAACTCCAGCTACTCCTCGGGTTACACTTGTATGAGTCAAGCCTGACCTAGAACAGAGTCTGTGAATTAAAGATGGGGTCTTGGGGTTTCCAGTTGCTTTAACGAGGGGAATCCTTTGTAGGTCCTCTTGGGATATACAGCGGTGGTGGATGCTCATGACAAACCTACTCCAACATTCCCGTCTGACTCAGAAATTCCTTCTTCTGTGTTAACCCACAGATTAAGATGATGGACTTTTCCATCATCTTAATCTTATTGACAGTTGGCCACACTGAATCCAAGTTTCAGCTAAGACCGAACTGTTTGAACCACTCCTAGCTACTCAAGCCAGCATTTATACTAAAAACAATTTCTGGTATGAGTACGCATTTCGGTAAGAGCCTCCCCAGCCATTTTATATTCTCTCTCCCTGGAATCCATGGCTACACCTGTCCCCTGGGGTTACACGGATAGAAATTAGCAGCATGTCACCTCTCTGCGTTCTCCCATAGCAGGTGTGAAACTCCTGGGATTTGCCGATCTCACCATATTCATGGGTGTGTAAAGGCAGTAAAATGCGGCGGGAGTAGAGCCTGAGAATAAGCAGCCCCTTTCAAGAAAGCTGCATTGGCTCTTTCTTCCAGGTCTTCAAGTGGGTCTTGCCTGAGCTCAGGGAGATAGATATCAGAGAGGACGTGAGGGAGACTCAGGCATTCTGTTTTCTGAATCCACCCAGAGGTCCCCCTTCCAAGTCATAGGTCCCACTCCTTTCCAATCAGTGTGCTGAATTTTACATCAGAGATCTGGGAAGTCTCTGACCTCATCTTACAACTCTGCAGACCACATAGTTAAACTTGGGGTCCTCCCTGCAGTTGTAGGAAGTGAGTGATAATTTGGGATCAACCTGAAAACACCCTTGTTCTTTGACTGTGGCCAGAGCTGAGAGTTTCATGGCCTGAGTTTGTCTTTTCTTTTCCTTTCCTTTCTTT
>CM052890.1:11709999-11730533 GCA_028534135.1 Potos flavus | reverse complement strand
CACTGCTGTCGTTTTCCCCATCTGTGTGAGATCTGCGACACATATACACACACATACACGTCTCAACAGATTTTCCAGGGAAGACAAGACTTCTTTGGGGGGGTAAGAGGATTGGGGGTAGGGAGAAAGTGAGGGGGCGTGGCTGGAGACTTTGGAACTGTGTCCTAAACTTCTCCCCACCGCTGGCTGGTCAGGGTCCCGGCCCAATCCTGTGGCCTCCGAGCCTCATTCGCTCAATCTGGTAAAGGTTTTGGCTCGGCAAATAAGAACTTTCCAAGGCATAGCAAACAGCTTTTACGGGGCAGCCGCCTGATGCTGCCTTCCCGGTCATCTGGGGGAGGGGAGTGAGAGCTGGAGAGACACGGCTCAGAACCAAGGTCCTTGCGTTAGTTGGACACCAAGATTGCTAGAGTTTTGCACCTCGAAGTGAGGTCGTCGGCCACTTCAAGCTTTCCGCCCCCGAAGACTTTCACTGAGCTTGATTGCACGTTAGCCCGACGCAGAGCCTGGCTCTCTTCGTAGGTGCTCAGAAAGTCTGGAATGAAGGAATTGACCTTATCCACAGTGGGCATTTTCTTTTCTCTTCTCCTGACACCGTACCCAGGCACGCTAATCTCTTTGGCCCTAAGGGCTCATGCCCTATTCTCTGGAGAGAGCTCTACCCTCTGACCCTTGACCCTTGAGGACTTCGTCGACCTCCCACATTCTTTTTTTTTTTTTTTTTTTGACCTCCCACATTCTTGTGTTCGTTCTCTCTGCTGACCTTAGCTTCCCCTCTTCTGTCCCCTCTTCTGCTTTTAGATTTCTCTGTTGAAATCTCATCTCTGATGGCCTGAGGCATCAGTACTGGCTCAGGGGCCGTTAGGGACATGGCAGGGGAGCCCAGGATGTGGGGCAGGAAGACCCAAGAGAACTCTTTGATCAAACTGTCCAATAGAGGCAGAGACACTCTGCCGGTGTCCCAGGGAGTCTGAATGAATCCGTGCAAAGACAGAGCTGGTCAGGGGCTGGGGATGGACCTGGGGGAGGGGCGGTCAATCCCCACCCCCCGCCCCGCCCCCCAGTGTTTACTAAGCACTTTCTCTGTAGCCATTCCTCTTTAAGGTGGGCTGCAGACCGTTAGGGCACAGGTTCAACAAGTAGACCAAAACCTATAATAAAATAGTAAAGCTCCAAGGTTTTCTAAAGATAAGGAAACTGCTTCAGCTGAACTCAAGTGTGGAATGTTTCCAGTGCATGGTTTGACCTTCCAGCCCGATTGACTTTATTCCTACTTATCATGGTTAATTTTATGTGTCAACTTGTCTGGGCCACAGGGTGACCAGATATGTTGAGGTGTGTCTGTGAGGGTGTTTTCAGATGAGATTGTCATTTGAATCAGTAGACTCGGTAAAGCAAACCGCCCTTCCCAATGTGGGTGGGCCTCATCTAATCAGCTGAAGGCCTGAAAGAGAACAAAAAAAGTTACCCCCTCATCATTAAGGGGGAACTCCTCCAGCTTGCTGCTGGAGCTGGAACATCAGTACGTTCCAACTTCAGACTCCAACTGAAATCACAGCTCCTTTTGGGTCTTGAGCCTGCTAGCTTTTGGTCAGGAACTATGCCATTGGTTTTTCTGGTTCTCAGGCCTTTATATCTCTATAGCTGGATATATAAATCTGATAAGTCTCTCTCATATCACACATGTATTTTCTATATAACCATCCTATTGCTTCTGTTTCTCTGGACAGCCTGACTATGCAGATACCAAAGGTGGTCCTAGAGGAACAGAATTTTAAAGATGAGCTCTCTGGATTGGTTCTGGAGTTTGAATCGGCTCTCTAATCTGATTAGATATAAAGATGCTAATGACGATTTCCAATGATAAACAGAGCACTGATGGTCCGCGGTGTGATCTGGTAACGGCGATATGTAAAATATCACCATTGGATCCTTCTAATGAACCACTTATAAGAAGCAAGGACCTGACTGATTGTATATGTGAAACTTTCAAACCTTTTTGGCAAACTAATGAGTATAATGAGATTGGCTGTTTGTTCCTAATGTTGCTGGACAAAGCAGGGAAAACGAGGGATTAGCTCAGGGATTCTAGTTCTCAGCTCAAGTGCCACATAAGTGATCTGAAAGCTTCCATGTGTGCACTGAGTGAGAACCTTATTTCTTATAGTTGAAGGGCTGAGATTGCTGAAAATGAAACCCAGGATCTGATCCTGTAATTGGCCGAATTACATTGCAAGTCACATTTCTGGCCTCCTAGAATGCCTACTATTGAAGTAAGGGCATTGACTGGGAAGGCATGGGATCTCCAGAGTTGGAATGGGGATGCAGTCTTTTATCGCCAGTGGAAAAGCCTCCCCATCCCCTGGGGGAGCAGTATTTCCACGTTGGGGATTAATCCTGAATTGTCTGAGGAAACCGTAATGCCTTCCCTTGAAGCGGTTGTCATGCAAGACGATGCCGAGTCTCCTCAGGAACCAGCCCCACCTCCCATCTTTGCTTCTGGACTTATAATTAGACTTGAGTCCTAACAGCTTCCTAAAGACAAGGTACAAAATGTGACCCATGAGGAAATATGCTGCAGTCCAAAAGAACTTCTTGAGTTTTCTAATTTATAGACAGAAATCTGGGAACATGTCATGGAATGGAAATTAAGGGTGTGGAAAAATGGTCGAAGGAACATAAAATTGGATTAGGCCCACTAAGCAGAGATTCTGCATTTAATGTTGCACTTGGGGGGTTAGAATGTGCTCTAGCAAATTGGTTTCTTGGATGGAATATGGACCAGAAGGTTGCCTACTGTGGGTGAGATGGAAAGGCTGGACCTCCCTTGATTTAATGTAGAGGAAAGCACTGAAAGGCTTAGGGAGATTGGAATGCTACAGGGGATTTGTCATTTAAGACCTACTCACCAGCACTGGGAGGGTCCAGAAGACCTTTCACCCATATTGTGAGGAATATGTTTATGAGGGGATCCCTGGCATCCCTGAAGATCTCTGTGGTCTCTCTTCTCTGTGGGCCAAACCTTACGGTGGGAACTGCAGTCAGTGAGTTGGGAAAACCCAGGATAGTGGGGCCAACGGGTGGCACTCAACTGCCAAGGCAAGGTGGGCATGGTTGCTCTAATGGATAATAAAGTCAAAGAAGCAATCGGAATAGTCCGACTCACATAGCTAGTTGATCATAAAAGTGAAATACATGGGAAGCCTACTAAGGTCTTACTTGATCTGTATGAGCAGAAAAGTTCTAGATCAAGTGAACAAAAGTCTAACGTGAATCACAAAAACAGAGTTATGGTCCCTCTATCAATTCCCTGATGTGAGCCAGTTTACAGACCCACGCCCCTTAAGTGAAGGGGAGGCCAGGTCCTCTTGAGGAAAGACCTCGGTACACTGACCAATTTTGTCCTGGTAATACTTCTCCCAGCCTTCTCTAAGGGGACCCGAGGTTTTTTACCAGGGAAACTTTGCACTGGGGAAAAGGAAATAATCAGTCCTTTCAGAGACAGGGGGAACTGGCTCTGAACTGATTCCGGGAGAAGCAAAATGGCATGGGATCCACCAGTTAGAGTAGGGGTCGATGGGGTCAGGTCTGTCTCACAGCGGCTCAGTGGATCTCTGAACCTATCCTATGGTTATTTCCCCCGTTTTAGAATGAATAATTGGAATAGACATACTTAGCTGGTGGCCAAATCCCCACTTTTTTCCCTGACTATGGAGCAAGAGTTATAATGGTAAAAAAAAAAAAAAAAAAAAGCCAAGTGGAAGCTTCTAGAACTGCCTCTACCTAGGAAAATAGTGAACCAAAAGCAATACTACATTCGTGGAAGGATTGCAGAGATGAGTGCCACCGTCAAGGTCTTGAAAGATGGATAGGCGATGATTCCCACCCACCCCATGCCCATTCAACTCACTGATTTGGCTTATGAAGAAGACGAATGGATCTTGGAGCATGACGGTGGATTTTCATAAGCTTAACCAGGTGGTGGCAACAATTTCAACCACTGTACCAAATGTGGTTTCATTATTTGAGCAGCTTACCACATCCCCTGGTACCTGATATGTAGCTAGTGATCTGGGCAATGCCTTTTTCTCCATCCCTCTACGGAAGGACCACCAGAAGCACTTTGCTTTCAGCTGGCAATGCCATCAATACACCTTCACTGTCCTAGCTCAGGGTATACTAACTCTTCAGCTCTGTTTGTGGGAATCTCGCTCATCTTTAGCTTCCACAAGATATCCCATTGGTCCATTATATTGACGACACTATGCTGATTGGACCTCGGGAGCAAGAAGTAGCAACTGGTCTAGATGTATTGGTTAGGAATTTGCATGTCAGAGTAGAAATATGGGAAATAAATCTGAGAATTTCAGGGACCTTCTACCTCAGTGAAATTTCTAGGGGTCCAATGCGCGGGACATACTGAGATGTCCTTCTAAGGTGAAGGATACGCTGTTGCATCTGGCCCATCCTATAACCAAAAAAGGGGGTGCAATGTTTAGGGGCTACTTTGGATTTTGAGGCAACATTGTCCTCATTTAGGTGTGTAACTACTCCAGCCTCTTTGCTGAATGACCTAGAAAGCTGCTAGTTTTGAGTAAAGCCCAGAACAAGAAAAGGCTCCCTAGTAGATCTAGGCTGCTGTGCTGTGCTCTCTTGGGCCAAATGATCCAGCAGATCCAAGGGTTCCTGGAGTGTCTCTGTCTGGAGCCCTTGGCAGGCCCTGAAAGGTAAATCAAGGCACGGGCCCTTAGGATTTTGGAGCAAAGCCCTGCCATCTTCTGCAGGGAACCACTCTCCCTTTGAGAAACAGCACTTGCCCTGATACTGGGCCTTAGTAGGGACGGAATCCTTCCCTCTGGGCCACCATATTACCATGCACCCTGACCTGCCCATCAGGCACTGGGTGTTGTCTGACCCACCCAGCCGTAAAGTTGGGAGGGCACAGCAGCATTCCACCATCAAATGGAAGTGGTATGTGTGTGCCTGGGCCCAGACAATTCCTGAAGACATGAGTAAGTTACGCGCGTCAGTGGCCCAGATGCCCGTGGTCCCCACTTCTGCTACACTGACCTCTCTTTCCCCGCCTGCACCTGTGGCCGCAGGGGGAGCTCCCTCTGATCAGTTGACAGAGGAAGAGAAGATTCGGTTTGCAGATGACTCTGCACAATAGGCACACACCACCTGAGAATGGATGACTGGAGCTCGGTAGCCCCCCCGGGTCATCCCTGATGGATAGTGAGGAGAGTGGGCAGAACGTCAAGCAGTGCACCTGCTCGTTGACTTTGCTGAGAAAGAAAAACGACCAGACATATGATTGTACACCAGTTCGTGGGCCCTAGCCAGTGGTTTGGCTGGACGGTCAGGGGCTTGGAAGGAACGTGATTGGAAAATGGGTGACAGGAAATCTGGGGAAGAGATCTGTGTGTAGACCCCTGTGAATGGGTAAAAACATGAAAATATTGTGTCTCGTAAGAATGCTCACCAAGGAGTGACCTCAGCAGAGGAGGATTTTAATAATAAAGTGGCTAGGATGACCCATTCTGTGCATCCCAGTCAGCCTTTCCCCCCCGGTCATCCCTGGCATCGCCCAATGAGTTCATGAAAGAAGTGGTCACAGTGGCAGGGATGGAGGTTATGCATGGGCTCAGCAACGTGAACCTCCACTCACCAAGGCTGACCTGCCACAGCCGCCCCTGGGTAGCAGAGACCAGCGCCGAGCCTTGATAATGGCCACACTCCCCGGGTGACTGGCCAGCTGCCCGGTGACAGGTTCATTCTACTGGATGGCTTCCATCACGGAAGGGGCAGTGCATTGTCCTTACTGTTCAGTAGACACTGGATACATATTTCCCTTCCCTGAATGCAGTGCTTCTGCCCAAACCGCCCTCTGTGGACTTAGAGAATGCCTTGCCTACTGTCAAAATATTCCACACAGCATTGCTTTTCATCAAGGAACTGACTTCACAGTGAATGTAGTGGGGCAATGGACCCGCGCTCAAGGAATTCACTGCCCTTACCATGTTTCCCACCATCCTGAAGCAGCTGCCGTAATGGAACACTGCCTTAACCTTCTGAAGAGTCCGTTACGGTGCCGGCTAGGGGCCAACACCTTTCAGGGCTAAGGCAAGGTTGTCCAGAAGGCAGCGTAATCTTGAATCAGGAGGCGTACAATACGTGGCTGTTTCTCCTATAACCAGGATGCATGGGTGCAGGGATCAAGGGGTGAAAATGGGAGTAATACAATCCATTGTTACTCCTAGCGACCCTGGCAAAAGTTTTGCTTCCTGTCCGCACGGTCTGATGCTCTGCTGGTCTGGAGGCCTTAGTTACGGTTGGAGGAGTGCTTCGACCAGGAGACAGGACAATGGTTCTATGGAACTGGGAGTTAAGACCACCACCAGCCACTTTGGGCTCCTCGTGCCTCTTAGTGAACAGACAGACAGGGGTGTTTAATCCTGACTACCACGGGAAAATGATTGGATGGCTGCTCTGTAGCGGAGGTAAGGAAGCGTATGTTTGGAACACAGGAGGTCCCTGAGGGCTCTCTTGGTATTAACATGC
The DNA here is from genome assembly GCA_028534135.1 of Potos flavus. Lineage (NCBI taxonomy): Eukaryota > Metazoa > Chordata > Mammalia > Carnivora > Procyonidae > Potos > Potos flavus. The sequence continues at coordinate 11,723,972 of CM052890.1, read as the reverse complement.
CCTGTGGTTAAAGTCAATGGAAAACCATAAGAGCACAACCCAGGTAGAAGCAGTACTGGCCCCAAACCTTCAGGAATGAAGATTTGGCTCACCCTGCTATGTAGCGAATCACAGCTGATGGAGGTGCTTGCGGAAGGCAAAGGGGGTACCAAATGGTAGGAGAAGAAGGTTACCAGCTCTGACCACGTGACCAGTCAGAAATGAGAACTGTAATTGTCATGAGGATTTCCTCCTTATTTTGTTATGAATATATTTGTGTGTGTGTATTTTATGTATGTATATATATATACACAAAGATATTATATATATATAATACCTTTATTTCTTTCTTTTCTTATTCCTTTATCATGTAATGCAAGCTTTATGGATTTTATGTCATAGTATTTAACTATCGTTAATGTTCTATTGTAGAATTTAAGTTTTTGGATATCAAGAAGAGTAAACATCATTCAAGGCTTACCTGGTCTTCTGGGGAATAGGTTAGGACACTTTTGGTTGTATGTATCTCTGATTTTCAGATGCCTTTTTTTTCTTTCCCTGTCAATCTTCCCTGTGTGGCTGGAAGTAATGTCTTTCTTCAATTTTCATAGCATTTAATTGATAACTCTTCTGCATCTGTTTATTTATAGATTTTATCCCATGAGACTATAACCTTCTTCCAGGTATGATCTACTCCAATTTATATTTGGCTTCCCCTGGCTCCCAGCATAGTGCCCTACAGGTGGTAGATACTCTGTAAATATTTGTTGATTAATGGAATAGATGAATGTCCATGGGCTTGGCAAGCAGGATGTCAGGGAACCGAATCTGATGCCAGGTTTCCCATAAAATGGGCAGCTGTGCCGTTCCATTTGGGGGTGGGAGGGGAACAGGCCACACAGAGTCAATGATGTGGGCCCGGAGAGGTCCTGCCCCCATGACTAGGGTACGCCCTGTCTCTGAGATCCAGCCTAGACCACATCATCTCTCTGGAAACAGCTTTGGTTAGGCCTCCAAATGTGATCTTTTTCTTTTCTGAGCCTCTAATAGGATTTTTGATATCTCCTCTCTGCTTCATGTTCTTAACCAACCATCGGCTGGTTTGGGCTGTCTCATCCAGAAAGACTAATGTGGTTGCTGGTTGTATTCATGTTTTACACTCCCTGTGGGATACTCAGCTTATCTGTATCATCTATCTATCTATCTATCTATCTATCTATCTATCTATCTATCTATCTGTAATTGAGATGTAAATGACATGGAACACCATTAGTTTTAGGTGTGCAACATAATAATATACATATGTATGTATTGTGAAGTGATTACTACAAGTTTATTTAACATCCATCATGACACAGTTAGTTTTTCTTCTTTTTTCTTATAATGAGAACTTTTACGATTTATTCTCTTAACAACTTTCAAATATACAATGCAGTATTTTTGACTATGTCACCGTGCTGTACATGATGTTCCCAGGACTTAATTTATCTTGGAACTGTAAATTTGTACCTTGTGACCACCTTCATCCATTCTCCCACTCCCTAATGTCCCTCACCTTTGGTAACCTTCAATCTGTTCCCTGTATTGGTTTTTTTTTTTTTTCAAGATTTTTCAGTCAGATTCCACAAAAAAGTGAGATCATACAGGATTTGTCTTTCTCTGTCTGACTTATTTACTTAGCATAATGTCCTAGGACCATGTCATCACAAAGAGCAAAATTCCCTTCTTTTTTATTGCCGAATAATATTTCACTCTGTGTGTGTGTGTGTATATACCTCATATATATAAACACATTTTGCTTACGCATTCAGAATGGCTAGCTTTTTAAGGGCAGGGACCTGTCATATTAGGATTTGATTCCCTTGGTTCTTGATTGACTCTTTGCCCCTAGTAGGTGTTCAACAAATATCTGTGGAAAGAGGCACTAGATGCAACTTGAATCCCCTCTTGTGTTCCTAGAGAAACATTCTTATGATACCGCAGTCTTCCTTGGTTAAGGTCCAACACCCACACTTCTCATCTGAAACTGTAAGTTCTTAAAGCCACAGGGAAAAATAAATGGAGCAGAACTCATTGGAGGCTCTCCACCCGGTTCTGTTTTAGCCTTCTGGGTGAGCTCCATCAGGCATGGGGGCCGGGAGTGCCTCTGTTTTATTTCCCAGCAAAGCTCTATGAACCAAACTCATAATAGGACTTAAAACACTGAGGCATGGTGGTCGGGAAGGCTTCCCAGGAACATATGACAAAGTTCGGTCCCCTCGAAATGAAGATGCAAACACTAAGGGGGACAAGATTAAAATCTATAATACCGTAATTATCGTTAACCCAGGATTATACATGAAATTTTGAAATTAATCTTTTGAGATCTTTTTTTTTTTAATTTTGAATGAGAAGTTTTGGACACAGAAAAAGAAGTCCTACTTTATAGGCCCATAATAAACTCAAGGAACTCTTACCCCTTTGGAGAAGACAGAAGCTGGGGCTATGAATGGATTCCCAAGGGGTGCAGGCAGACTCATGGATCACCAGGAGCTGTGTAGAACAACAGGGGGGCTTGAAGTTAGAATTTGAGGGTGCCCTCAGGGAGGACAATCTGGCTGAGTCCTGAGGTCTCCACAGTGGCGGTCACACAGAGTCTCTGTCCCAGCACCCACCGTCCCTATTCCGGCCTGGCCTCTCCAGGACCACGTAGAAATGAACGCAAGTCTTCTTCTGACTTTTTGGGAAGGAAAAGATGAGGCTGCAGTGACCGTTCTGCGTTCCTGAGAGCACTTCCCCTTCATCTGCCCTCTCCCTTCGTATGTGGTGTTGTGCTTGACTGACCAAACTGGTCTTGACAGAGAGGCTCTTTTCTTTGTAATGACAAGAGTTTTTCCTAAAGCAATTAGAAAATATCAGGTGGAAGAGAGAAGAAAATAGGACGGGCCAAGGCCAGGGGAGTTGCCTGGAGACGGGCAGGCACTGGGATTCTGCTCTGTGCTCCATGAGGTTCGGGGTCTCTGTGCATGCAAGGATGCTCCCGGGATCTCTATGTATCCCCAAGAGGCTGTGGTCGGGCTCTTCCTCCATCCCCGATTGCTTTCGTACTCATGCCATTTATATAAGACCTTACTTTACTTGTGTTGCTGCATATGGATTAACCATAGGCTCATAGGATCTCAGGGTACTGGGAAACTGGAGAGAGGAGTATAGTAGGCTGAAAAGTGCCCCCCCCCCCCAAAGACATCAGGTTCTAACCGTTGGAACTTAGGTTCTCTTATTTGGAAAAAAGAGTCTCTGTAGATGTCACTAAATTAAAGATCTTGAGCTGGGGAAATTCTCGTACATTATCAGGGTGGGCCCTACATACAATAACGTGGAAGCAGAGGGATATTTGGCCCACACAGAGAAGGCCAAGTGCAGATGGAAGCAGAGATGGGAGTGATGTAGTTACTAACCAAGGATTCTAACTGGAAGCTGAAAGAGGTGAGGAATATGTTCTTCCCTAGAGCATGCAGAGGGAAGGCTCTTGATTTTGACCTAGTGATGCTGATTTCGGACTCCTGGCCTCCAGAACCGTGAGACAATAAACTGTCATGGTTGGAAGCCACCAAGTATGTGATGATTTGTTATAGCAGCTGCAAGAAGCTAATACAGAGTATCACTTATCATAGGCACCTACCTAGGAAATGTTCCTCTAGGGAGGCCCTTGATGGATGTCTGCCAGAGGAACCCCCTCCTGCACCTAATACTTTCTATGTCAGCCCATTCTGTGATCCAAGAGTTCTGATGGTCGGGATGGTTCTTATGAAGTCTCTAATTCAACACATATGCCCTCAGCCCCTCCTCGGAGTCCCCTGCCCTCCCCATGGGTTTGACCTCTGCTATTCTGGTTGACTAACCTAATTGTCCTTGATAGGGATGTGATTTTCGCTGTCCTCAAAAATGGTGCTGAACCCTACCAGAACTTAGAATCAGTCTACTTCTGAGAGTTTTCAGTGTGTCTATCCCCAGCTTTTCCACAATCACCAATATAATAACCATGATGATAAAAATAGCAGTGTTTCGTGTCGACATATGGTTTAACCTTTTTGGAGGTTTTATTGCCATCTGTGCAAGGTAGCTCAGTGAGTATTATTAGTCCAATAGGAAAATGTGGACAATGAGACACAAAGAGGAAGAATGATTTGGCCCAGATCAGTAAATGATTAATGTGAAATCCATGATTATAATTCAATATCCCTTCAACTTCCTCATGGTCTATACCACAGGAATCCAAAGCAGGACAGTCTAGGGGCTATGGAAAAAATCCAGTGAGGCTTGGAAAGAAAATACCAGAACTTATTCCTAGCTTTTTTAATGTAAAATGAAGAAAGCCGAGCCTTGCTAATATTCGGCAAGTAAATAGTATATGCATATAATTTATGAATAAATGAATGTCGTGTATGTTTTAGAATCGTTTACTGATACACATACAAAAGAAGGGCATGCTTTTAGAAAATTAGAGAGACTGCTGTTCTTTCCTACCATTCTCCTTTTTTTTTAGCCAAAACTGATGATTTGAGATTTGATTCAGAAAGATATTTTTGCATGAACGTGTGGACACAGATTGGCTGGTGATAAAGAGATTACTAAATTAGTCTGGTTAACTCACTGTCTAGTAGGGGAACCAGATATGTAAACAGTGACTACTATACAGTGCACAAAGAAGCAGAGAGAGATGGAAAAATTTGAAAATTTTTGCAATTCTGAATTTTGAAAAAATAAGATTACTCCACAGTTTGTGAGATGGGATAGAATCAGCTGCTTTTCCTTGACCTTGGCCCCCGGTTTTTATTTGCCACTTTGTGCAGATTATGGAGGTAGCAGAAGGTGGCCTGAGGTCACCCTTGCTGGACCAGGGCCCGTGTAGACAGCGTGCTGTCATGGACACATGGCAAAGGCAGGCCCTCCAGTGTACCACTGGGCATCTCATGCTGACTCCGCCTTAGCAAAGCAATTTATTAACCAATTCCCCTATACTTTTTGGGGGGCAGAGAGACCTGATATGGTTTTTTACTTTTCTCTGGAGGCTTAGGAGAGCCATGGAAAAGGGAGTGAGGAGACTCATTTTGTTTCTGTAGATGTCAGGCTCAGCTTGGATTTCTGCCTCTATTTTCCTGACCCCATTACTGGACCAAAACATAGAAGTAGCTTGTCCATCCATTTCAGATTCATTCATTCATTCATTCATTCATTCATTTGAGAGAGAGCACAAGCAGGGGGAGGGGCAGGAGAGGGAGAAGCCGACTCCCTGCTGAGCAGGGAACCCGATGTGGGGCTGAGTCCTAGGACCCGGGGATCATGACCTGACCCAACAGCAGATACTTAACCCACTGAGCCACCCAGGCACCCCTGTCATTCCATTTCAGACCAGTCTTCCTTGGGGAAGTAAGTACTTAAATAGTTCCCTCTTTGGAGGCTCTTAACTTCTCTCTGCCTCATTTTCTTATCTGTGACATGAGGGGATGAAAATAGTACCTATTTCATGGGGTTGTCATGAGGATTAAGTGAAATGGGTATTTAAATGATTTAGAACAGGTGCTTGTCCCATAGGTGGTCAGAAAGGGTAAGCCCATATTATCACTGGTGTTATCAAAGGTGTGGACCTAATGCCGACAGGGGTCTAACTCTTTCCCTTTGGTGGGAGCCCTTTGGAAATAGGCTCCTGGAGTTCCCTGAACCTGAGCTCCTTGGATACTGAGACCTCCCACCCCTTTCCACTACTACAACATCCATAATGACCCTTAGGATTCCTTAAAAAGTTTCTATGTGTCTTCACTCGCCAGGACAAACCGGTGCCCTAGAAAGGGGCTTCCCAAAGGTTGGTCCTTCCTGACTTCGGGCACTCCCTGGCCTTTGCAGAAGTCAAATCACAGAATTCCATCATAATTGTATGATTTCTATCAAAGATTCAAATCCCTGTTAAAATTCACAGAGTGATTGTCCCCAAGGGCAGAGCAACTCATGTATAGTTATATTTGGTTACACGGCAGTAAGCAGAAAAGGATGGCTGGTCCCTGGAAACCTTTGCTTTTCTTGAAAAAAAGATATATGTACCGAAAAGTGGGGAAAATGGCTACCTTAGTTGGGGAGTACCTAGTTTTCGCCAAGGCATTTGACCAATTTACTTTTAGTATATAAAAAGTACCTAAGGAAAGATGGACAAGTCGAGACTGGATGCCACTAAATTAGGTAGATTTATAACCGGGTCAATAACTATGCTCCAGGGAAGGCTCCCAGTAACATGCCACAGGGCTTTGTCTCCAGCTTTCTTTCGCTTCCCAATTTCAGCAGTGATTTGATGAAGCAAGTGCATGATGCAATTAGGATCCAAAAAGATCTTGACAGGCCAGAACAATTAGGCTAAATCCAACAAGCTGAGATTTATCAGAAACCATCGTTAGGTCTTGCCCTGGCATCTAAACAACCAGCTGGACAAGAATAGGAGATGAAAAGCATGACAAGAGGTGGGCGACCATGAGCACAGCTTCCAGGGCGCGGCACGGGGTTTGACGTGGAGCCACAGGACGAGGGGACTGTCAGCAACAGGTTTTCCTTCTAGACCGTGCTGCCACCGATACGGTATTGTGACAAGGGAAATCATCCTTCCCTCTGCTGCTTAGCCCACAGACGGAGTATGGGGTTCAGTTCTGGCCTCTTGACCTGAAGATCCCATAGAACACGTGGAGGAGAGAACCAGGAGCGCAGCCAGACTCCGGGTCGTGTTCTGTGATGAATCACAGATGGAATCGGGAACCCTTGCTCCGGAGAGAAGATTCTGTGAAGACATGATGGTCGCCTTCCAGCATGTTAGGTTGTCCCTTAATATCTAAAGGGCTGTCATGCTGAAGAAGAGTCCAACGTTCTGGGTGGCCCCCGGACTAGAGCAAGGGCGAATGGGGGGAAGCCACTGCTGCGGAGGCGGAGTTTGATGTGAAGTAAGGAGCACCATAACTGCCGGTACTTCCGGCAGGTGATTGGACTGTGTGGGAGGGTGCCTCAGAACTAGTAGTTAAGAGCTGAGATTGACAGTCAAGATTTAAGGACATGCTGTATTGTTGATTTAGAGGTGGTTCATGGTTTTTGCTTTTTTTAAAAAATCCAAATGTATAGGTGGCAACATCATTAAAATGTAATAGCCTTATGTGGCCCCAGAACCACATAAAAGCAGGGTCAGGATATTTTTTCCCCCAAAAAATGAGTTTGGGATCAGCTAAACACCTGAGTAGGTACTCACTAGACGGCTAGGAGTCCACGGAGCATGAAGGAGATGATCTTGTGTTAGAAGATTTGATGCCAGAATTTGCAAACGCCCCTTCCTGTGTTAAAATAATACAGTTACTGCAAAATATACAGTTTTCAAGGGGATTACATCACGATACCTTGTCAGGATGAGCTGGCCACAAAACCCTTCCCCACCTAGCTGGCTGAGTTAGCCAGTCTAATAGAGTTGTTTAGCATTGCCCATCTGGCAAACAAAAGCGCCTGCCAACAGTGATTAGTTTTATATTACTCTAATTGGTTCTGAATAGTTTTCTCCGTAAAAGGTTCAATTGCACCTTGATGGTTCATAGAATCTTCATAGAGTAAAACATCTTTTTTCTTATTTGCTATTAAGAAGGCATGTATCCAATTGTTCTATAAAAGCTTGCCACAGTAATTCAAATATCCATTCAGGTAAACTATCCAAGGTAGACTTTTTCAGCTCTATCTATATAAAATGACATAGCTTTATTGACTCTTGTGTTAAGTCTAGAGGTAGGATGAGTTCCTGGCTGGTGAATTCAGCCACTGAAGATGTCAGAATTTTAGGGGCGCCTGGGTGGCTCAGTCGGTAGAGCGTCTGCCTTTGGCTCGGATCATGGTCTCGGGGTCCTGGAATCGAGCCCCACCTCGGGCTCCCTACTCGGCGGGAGATCTGCTTCTCCCTCTCCTTCTGCCCCTCTATCCTGCTCATGTTCTCTCTCTCTCTCTCGAATAAATATATAAAATCTTAAAAAAAAAAGATGTCAGAATTTTAAGTTACAACTCTGCAGTTCTCTTGGGATCTCCTCATGGATGCAAGACATCCACCACGTATCCCGTCTTCAAAGCACAACAGCCAAAGCAAGGTGTGTCCCCTTTTAAGAGAGGACAGCTTTTTCCAAGAGACCCCCCAACTCTCTTCCTTTGCACTGCGTCTCGTGTCACACCATTTTGAAAGATTATTACATGGTTTTGCCAATGTTCAAGCCTGCCAATTCATGCCGTCTGAGAGCTATTGCTCTAGGTTTATTTTTTTTTAATTTTGATTTTAAATTGACATACAGTACAGATTTTTAATTAACATATACCTCTATGAATTTTAAGACATGCGTTGATTCATGTAATACATAGTAGATTCTACTAATCCATACAGAACAGCTTGATCACGCCAAAACATTTCCTCCTGCTTTCCCTTTGTGTCTAAATTCATGACAGACATCAGGCTATAGTTTGTTTTTTGTTTTTTTGTTTTATTTCTTGTCGTGTCTTTGTTTTTGGTATCAGTGTAATGTCAGCCTCATAAAATAAGTTAAGAAGTATTCTTCCTCTTTTATTTTCTGGAAGAGACTGTGTAGAATTTGTATTATTTCTTTTTCAAATGTTTGGTAGAATTTGCCAATGAAGCCATCTGGGTCTCAAGATTTCTTTTTCAGGGAGTTTTAAATTATGAATAGAATTTCTTCAATAGGACTATTTAGTTTATATGATTATGTCTTTCACCTTTGGTGAGTTTTGTGTAGAGGAATCAGTGTATTTCCTTTGTGAGTCTTGCTCAGAGTTGGTATATCTCTCCCTACACTGACAACCCCATCCGACATGTTATAATTTTTGTTTTTAGCCATCAAGCATTTTTAAAGAAATGGGATAAGAATAGGCTATCGTATTTACCCAGATATTTACCATTCCTTCATTCCCGATGTTCTAAGTTTCCCTGTGGAATCTTTTTCTCTCTGAGGAAGTTCCTTTAAAAATTATGTTACAGTAGGTCTTCTGACAATGAAGTTCTCTGCTTTTCTTCATCTGAAAATTTCTTCATTATACCTCCATTCCTGAGGGATATTTTCCCTGGATCTAGAATTGGGTTGACTGTTCTTTTCTTAGCATGTTAAGTCTGCTGTTCCATTTCCACCTGGCCTCCAAGTTTCATCATGAGAAATTTGTAGTCATTTGAATCATTGCTTCTGTACTGATAATGCTTCCTTTTTCTTTGGCTGCTTTCTAGATTTTTTTTTTCTTTGTCTTTACTCATCAGAAATTTGATTATGGTCTATCTAGGCATGTATTATTCTTTTTTTTTTTTTTTTTGAGATTTGTTCTATTTGGGATTCACTGAATTTCTCAAACCTGGTTGTTTATTTCTATCAACAAAGATGGGAAATTTTCACTTATATTTTTTCTTCTCTGTAGCCTTTTTTTAAAAGTTTTTATTTGTTTATTTTAGAGAAAGAGAGCATGTGCACAAGAGAGTGTGGGTGGGAGGAAGAGCAGAGGGAGGGGAAAAGAATCTCAAGCAGACTCCTCACTGAGCATGGAATTGTTGCGGTGCTCAGATCATGACCCTAGTTGAAACCAAGAGTTGGGCGACCCTGGTGGTGGGTATTGAGGAGGGCACGTATTGCATGGAGCACTGGGTGTGGTACATGAACAATGAATCTTGTAACACTGAAAAAATAAAATAAAAGTATTTGGGGAAAAAAAAAAGAGTTGGACACCTAACCGACTGAGCCACCCAGACACCCTCTCTGTAGCCTTTCTCATCTCCTTTTGGGACTCTGATAGAATGGACATAATCACAGTAGAAGAGAGGGGAAGGGCTCATAATTTTTACTGACCTGCGTACAAGTTCATTAACTCTTCTATCATTCCCATTTTGTAATTGAGCTTATCTCTAGAGATTTTGTTGTCATTGTCTCCTTTTTTTTTTTTTTACAATCTTAAAGTATCAGTGAGATTCTTATTTATATCATCTATTTCTTCGTTGAAACATTCTGTCTTTACATTGCTCTCAAGAACATTCCCTCACTCACTGCACTCTCTCTATGGTGTTTTGCTAAAGCTTCCCCCAACCCACTCGCCATCCCCCACCCCCGCCAATAATTCTAACACATGTGTCGTTGGCATAGACTGTTTTCTAATGCAGGTTGAGACTTCCCTGGTTCTTCATAGGCTGAACAATTTTGTATGATGCTCCGGACATTTTGAATATTATGTTATGAGACTCCCAGCCTTTTAAAAATCCTGTGGAGAATGTTGGTATTCTTGTTTAAGCAGGCAGTTGATTTGGTTGGGCTTAGGCCACAAATTCTGACCAGCTTTCTTTGGGCTGTGGTGCCAACGTCTGTTCAGTTTTCAAATCCTTTGCCTTGCAATTCAGGTCTTCTGCTTGTGTACCATCCACTGGCCATCCTGGGACCTGAGTAGTGGTCAGTCCTATTTTCCTGTTCCAAGTCTATGGGCCACTGTAGGGTCAGCTGCATGAGCAGCTTGTGGGCGAGCCCAGGATTTCATAAACAAGATTATGGGGTAGCTCTGCCAAGCTCTTCACTCTCCCAGATCTTCCTGATCCTTTCCAGTTCTTGTCTTTTTTATCCCTACAGCCGGAAATATGGGGCCCTATTTGTCCCATTCTGCTACACAGTTTCCATCGCTGTGCCAGCGTCTTGGTCCAAATGATAGGAGAAAAGAAAGAGAAAAAAAGCATCAGGGGTCCCCCCCCTTCCTGAGACAGAGGCTGCTCTGATCAGAGGGGAGTTCTTCTCCCTCAGAGCTTCTCAGTGCCTACAGGCTACTATGGGTTGGGCCTGAGTATTTCCCTCACTCTCTCTCAGCACTGACAGACCCCTTTCCCACCCGGAAGTCAGAATTAGAGGGTTTCCTAGAGCGCCTGCTGTCCGCACCAGTGCCCACTTCCAGGCTGCACACTGCACTGCTTCTAGCTTGGGAAGGCCAGAGGAAAAATGTAGGAAACTCTTTGCTGGTTTGGTCATACTTCAGATTCAGGTCCCCAATTCCCCTGCTAATGTTTCTTCTCAGAATCTTTAAATAGCTGCTCCACACTTTCTGTCTGGGTTTCATAGCCACCTTCGGTGCAAGAGATAGGGTGGAATGTTGTTCCATCTACCCGTAACCAGAAACTCTTAGAAAAATCGCACGAGAGTTTTCTTCAGCCTAAGGGGCTAATTGAATGTCATATCATAAATTAAGTCACTATACCTGAGCTATGGAGAAATCAGGTGTCTCTAAAATACTGAGCGAGGGGCGCCTGGGTGGCTCAGTGGGTTAAAGCCTCTGCCTTCAGCTCAGGTCATGATCTCAGGGTCCTGGGATCGAGCCCCGCATCGGGCTCTCTGCTCGGCGGGGAGCCTGCTTCCCCCTCTCTCTCTGCCTGCTTCTCTGCCTACTTGTGAGCTCTCTCTCTCTGTCAAATAAATAAATAAAATCTTAAAAATAAAATAAAATACTGAGCAAATGCCACAGGACCCCCCCCCCCGCCCCAGAAATAGGGATATCAACTGTTATGAGTGTTTCACCATCTGTACTCTATGAACACCGGGGGCCGTGATTGACAGCCTTCTCAGTCTTGACAGCTAAGCTCTGAAATCTATTACAATTCAATTTGTTTTCTTAGAATAAGATTTCAAAGTAAACTAATTTCCAATTTGTTTCCTTTAAATTTAACTCAACGTCCTGATTTTACTGGATTTTTCCTTTCAGGAAGCTTCTGTCAATGCCAGAATCCTTAGGGAGCTCCCTAAGTACTAGTCATGTCAGGATTTTTGGTTCGGTCTGTACGTATTTCCTTGGCATTGCTCTAATACATCATCCCTGCAGTAGCATTGCTAAGGAAGACACAGGGTTAGCAGCAGAAGGAAGTAATCCCTCCTGACCTAGGGTGGGAGGTCTAGTTCTTGGGAAGAAAGGAACAGAGAAAACCCTGCAGACCACAGACTGGATGGTGTTCCTAAATGGTTCCTTCATTCTCCTTGATAAAGATTTTCTTAAGAGACCATTTAAAAGAAAGAAATTCTGCATGTCTTGTGTATCCTAGAATTTTTCTTTTCTTTTCTTTCTTTCTTTCTTTCTTTCTTTCTTTCTTTCTTTCTTTCTTTCTCTTTCTTTCTTTCTCTTTCTTTCTTTCTTTCTTTTTTTCTTTCTTCTTTTTTTTTTTTTTAACTGTCTCATACACTCCTAAAGTCTCCATTTTAAAAATTGAAATGAAAGTGGATATTCACAATCCAGGAAGCGTAACCTTTAGGCCTAAGTCCACATTGAAATCCTTGAATCTTCAAGGAAATGGAAACACATACAAGTGGTTGTATTTGCCCCTGTTGGTGGCCGGGTTTTAAAGCCAGATGGTTCCAGGCCCGATTTGCTTTCAACTTCTGTTTGTTTCACGCAGAATGGCAGAGACTTTGTACCTCACTGGCCCTTGTGTTCCAATGTTTCTCAATGCGCCCAGTGCCTGTCATCCACACGGGACAACGCATTTTGATTCCCGTAGGGAATTCGGTGATTTTCAGTGATTTCAGTGCAGAAGTCATCTTTCAAAGTCCTAACCCCCCCGGCCTTCTGCCCAGTGTGTGAACACAGTGTTATAGACACACCCGTGGGTGTGCTCGCGAGATTTCGGGCAGTCACAGCCTTCATCAGCCCCAGCAGCCAGCCCACAGTATTTACTCCTACTTTGCACTCAAGCGAGCTGGTAATTACTGGAGGTAGAACCGTCGAACTTAGCATCACCCAGGGACTCATTGGAATGAGATGTGTAGCATATAGAGATAGTCAATGTGTTGTGATTTTTTTTCTTAATATGTGTTATGGCGAGAGGGCCTCAGAAGGGCAATTTTCTACACAATTCTAATTTCGCATGAAATGATATGGGTGGTGGTTGTAAAACATTCTATCTAAGATGGGTTGGTGCCAAGCAGCCTCTTACTTTCTGTACAATTTGGAAAGCTGAAGTCTATGTTCTGCAGAGGACGTCCTTGAGATTTAGTGATACTCTCAGTCAAGCAGACCATGAGCCCTGAAAAACTATTTCCTATGGACACTCACCCCATTAAAAAAAAAGAAATAACTTCTTCTTTATTACAACCATATGACATGCTGCTATAGAAACAATCAGATCTTCCAAAAATAGGGGACTGATGAGAAAATGATAGTTCTCTGTAGAGTGTTAGGGGGCTAATCATGTTTTAAAGATTTTTAATAACCTAGGAAATGTTCACCATAGAACGTCCAGCCAAGAGGACCGGAAAATATGACCTCAGTGATTTTATTTATTTGCTTAGAAGAAAGGACTGCAGTGTTATCTCTGGGTGGTAGGTTGAGTTTTAATTGTGTATTTATATTCTGTATTCTTTTCCATTTTTTCACCATTATAAATAATGCCATGACAAACAACACGGGGAAGGGATTTCTCTCCAAATTTCTGATGAAGTCCCTAGGACAGAGTCCAGAAAAGGAATTACTGAACCAAAGGAAAATAATATTAAAAAGGAAGCTTTTATCTCAATAGTATTGACAAATTAGTATCCAGAAAGTCTGTGCCAATGCCTGTTCCCATCAATGTGAACGTGAAGTCTCAGCAAACTCAGTCTTCTCACTTAAAAATACAGTCTTTGCATCCTGGGGATGTGGGAAATTCTATCTCATTATTGCTTTAATTTGCATTTATTTTCATACTATTGAAGTTGAACATTTTCCACAAGTTTAACATTTGTATTTTTCCTTTGTGAATTATCTGTTCACATCCTTTAGCATTTATGCCTTAATGAGTTCCTTTATATTTGAAGAATATTACCCCGTTCCCATATTCATTGCATACAGTTTTCCTAGCTTATTGCTAAATATTTAATTTAGTCTCTGACGTCTTCAACATACAGAGTATGTTGGCAATTTGATGCATCTTTACTTTCCTGCTTTTCTTTTATTGATTATCAGCTTAG
>CM052890.1:11663680-11709499 GCA_028534135.1 Potos flavus | reverse complement strand
GGAGTATGACTGTAAAGAAGAAAATTAAAAAGGATTCTAAAACAGTAATTATAAGATGTTGGTTGAAAAAAGAAAAAAAAAAGGAAAGAATGTGATCAGGCTGGAGACTAGAACAAGGCCATGTCCTAGATTTAGGGTATATTTTGATCTATTAGAAGAAATTGTATCACAAAATTTTATTATTTTTTAAAAATTTTTTAAATGATTTTATTTATTTATTTGACAGAGAGAGAGATCACAAGTAGGCAGAGAGGCAGGCAAAGAGAGAGGGGAGAAGCAGGCTCCCTGATGAGCAGAGAGCCCGACGCGGGGCTCGATCCCAGGACCGTGAGATCATGACCTGAGCCGAAGGCAGAGGCTTTAACCCACCGAGCCACCCAGGTGCCCTGTATCGCAAAATTTTAAAGAAAAGAAAAACCTATATGTATAAAAAAATAAGGTTAAACACAATGAAGGGATAAAATATGACTATAACAATGAAAATTTAAAAAGATTTTTAAAAAGGTATTGTAAGATAAAATAGTTAAGAAATGTTAAAAGAGGAAAGAGGAAAAAATTTTAAAAATAGAATAAGAAAAAATAAAATTTAAAAAATTTAACTTTGAAAGACTAATGGATCATGGGAAAAAAGCCATGAATTCTATGTGTTGCTCCCCTCGCTTTGGAGTTCCTCAATTCTCATTGATCGGTGAACTTGGTCTTGGCTGGATGTTCTTGCTGATCTTCTGGGGGAGGGGCCTGTCACAGAGATTCTCAAGTGTCTTTGCCGGAGGCGGAACTGCACCGCCCTTGCCAGGGGCCGGGCTAGGTAATCTGCTTGGGTTCGCTCTCGGGAGCTTTTGTTCCCTGAACACTTTCCGTACCACTTTGGAGGAGGAGAATAAAGATGGCGGCCTCCTTATCTCAGGCCCGAAGGAGCCGAGAGCTCGGGGCCCCGCCCCTCAGTGCGCCCTGGGAGAAAAGCAGTCAGTCCCTCCTGTGTCCCTGGTCTCCAGCCGCACTCCGAGCTCACCCGGCCTGTGACCAAGTGTTTCTGTCTCCGGCGCACGGCCCGGAGATTCCAAACCCAGTAGATTCCTGCAGCGTGCTCCCACGCCGCTCCTCCTGGAGGAGGAAGGTGAGTCTCCCTCGATCTGCCGCTTGTGGGGTCCCTGCTCGGAGATCAGTGGCCCAACTGTGCCTCGGATCACAGTTTAAGGTAACCCCAACCTGAGATCCCCTCCCCAGCTCCATCTATGCAGCTGGCTTCCCTGCTCCGATACCTGGGAGCTCTGCCACAGTCAGACACCCCCGGTCTTTTTGTTTCCCTGCGAGTCCTGAGACCACACTGTGCCTGCAAGGACTCAAACCTCCGCTTAGCCTCAGGAGCGACGTCCCTCAGTGGAGCAGACTCTAAAAGTATCGATTTTGTGCTCTGCTGCTCTCTCACTTGCCGGGAGCCGGCCCCTCCCCACCACGGTCTATCTTCCCATCACTTGGGATTCACTTCCCTGCACGTTCTACCTTCCGGAAAGTGTTCGATTTTCGATTCCTAGAATTGCTGTTCTTTTCTTCTATCTCCTGTTGAGTTTATAGGTGTTCAGAATGGTTTGATAACTATCTAGCTGAACTCCTGGCACCTGATGATATTTCAGTCTCCTACTCCTCCACCATCTTGTTCCTCCTCCCTTTTGGGGGGATCATATTTCGATCACAAATAATCTGACGTTCCACATGTCCTCTATGAAATAATAAGAAGCCAATTCTCCCACCAGCTGAATTTATGGTGAGACACCTGTACTCTGTACTGACTGTAGTTGGCATTGTCCATAGGGCCCTGAGCACCCCTTCCCCAGAACTTTCTCTCTGGCCAAGGATTTGAGTAGTGAGTGGGCTGCTCCCCTCATGGGGGCCATCATTTCTGCATGTCAGCTTTTGGTTTGGTGTTCTCAGCCAAGGACACCATCTGTGAACGGTCCCCGGTGACTTTGACAGCAGCTCCATTTGGACCCTTGAAATACACCAGTTCTAGACCACTGTGCTCCCAGCACCCTGGGGGGAGGTTTCAGAGAGGTGGGTGGTCTCTCTCCTCCTACCTGGAAGGTGGACTATTCAAAGACAGTCCTGTTCTCCTGGCTGGGAGAATCAGGGGTTCTGCTACATCCTAGGGACCACCCCCCCCCTTAGATCCTTAAGTAAGAGAAAACAGTACTCACTACACTATGGCCGGGAGCTTAAGTGACCCAGCTTGGTGGATAGACTTTAGTTAAGGTCTCATTAGGACGTCATAGAAAGTGATCCATGCCCTTGAGTTTCCTTGCCTTTGTGAACCGTTAGATGTTGCCATGGGTGACAGACATTTGGGATGATGCCCTCTGCTTTATAGAACATTCCAGAGGGAGGGCTAGAGAAGGGGATCCATAGTACTTGGGGTACTTGCCCACTGTTTCTGGACCTCTGTCCTCCTCCTTCTTTTTCAGAGCTACCCCACCATGAGGAGCCTTTTAAGACATTGGTTTCCCTAATTGCCTTGCCCTGTGAAATCTTAATAGGACAGATATACTGTACATCTCTTTATGTTCTGTGACCCAAAGGACAGCCACAAACCATTGTGGTATCTAAGACTGTTTGTCTCCCAGGAATCCATTTTCACCTCATTGAGGGTGATACTATTTCTATAGAGTATGCGTATTCTAGCCTGAGAGTGTTGGCCATCTAGCTCCTGCTGGGCAGGGGTGATTTGGGGTGAGCCGAGGGTCAGTGCCGATGTTTAACAAGTGTGCATCTGTCTGAGACTTGGAGCCCCGTGGAGCTCACTCAGTGTGGATGCCAGGGAGACGGGGCCCTTCTCCTTTTCCTACAGCTTCCAACTTCCCACTTTCACAGAGACTGGATGAGTATTTGGGGGCAAATGTAAGATACTTCCCTTGCCTTGTATTTTTCTTTAAAAAGTGAAGTTATTAGGTCAAAAGGAATCAGCACGTTACAGCATCTTAAATACTGTCAGTCAGTATCTGGGATGAGCATACCAGGAAGGCATAAGAGAGCCCATCTCTTCTCTGTATCTCTACCAACATCGAGCAGTATTCCTTCTAGAAGTATTCGCTAATTTGGGAGGCAAGATGGTACCTCACGGTTGCTTGCTTAGCTTCCTCATGATGACCAGTGAGGAGGGAATTTAATAAATAAATTAATTAATATTTTGAAGGTGGAATTTAATTAGTTAATTTATTTATTTTGAGGGTGAACTTTTAGATCCTCTATCTTGTTGAACGGTAAGGGGTAAACCAGTGCCCTGCGGTAGCCTGGTGACGTCCACACCCACTTGGTGCTAAATCTTTCCTTTCCCACTGACTTATCACTCCTCCGTTACCCCCTAGGGTTTTTTTTTTAATCTACACTGCAGTATGTTTCTGGACCTCTTTTTCTGAATTATTGGCATCTTGATGATGACATCTGCTCAGCTTTTTGAAATAGGTTTCGAACGAGGGCTCTTTGAAGGAGGTCGCGCTCTGGGAGTTGATCAATGTGTGCGCACTTTGGCAAACCTGTGTGCAGACACCTGTGCCGTCTGCACCAGCTGGGCCAACATGTGGTGAGCTCTTGGTGGAGACGCCCTCTCGAGCAGTTCTGAGGGTGCAGAATGCCACAGTGATGAGTCATGGAGGCTCGGACAGTACTCTGAAGGTCTGTTTTTGTCTGAGTTGGCTCAAGTTCACCTTTTGGCCAGTGTCAGATCTAGCATGAAAGATGTGGAGCTGAACAAAGAAAAAACAAGCAAGAGATATTCATTCTGTAAGTACCTGCCATTGTGTGCAATATACAAAGAAGTTTCCGGCTGCGTCCCTGACCTTGCAGAGCTCACAAATGCAGGTGGGAAATAGGCATGCAGATCAGTGACTGAGATACAGGCTGATAAGTTCTATGACAGATGAACATGAGGGTCGATGGAGAGACCACTCTGGCTCGTGAGATGAGGGTCGGAAAGAAAAACAAAAAGAGAGCATGGTATTTAAGTTCCATCTTAGACGGCAAGATGATGTTCGTCAGGTAGACAAGTGGGGGAAGGCATCCTGGATGGAGGGAACAGCATGTACAGAGGCACGAAGTTTGGAAAAAGCAGGGCATTTTGTGCAGAGATGGGGAGTAAAAGGCAGCAGAGAGCATAGTGGGAATTGAATGCCATCTTGAAGTGGTTTCCTTATTTTTGGTCAAAGACGCCATTGACGTTTATAAAGCATCATCAAGTATGCTTTTGGGGAATGAATTACTGTATGGGAGAGAGTGTAGAGGTGAGAGTGTGAGAGCAGAGAGCCACTCCACTAGTCATGTTATAGTTATAATTATAACTAGGTACATTAATTCTTGCAAACATTTTCCCACCACAATCTTCGGAAACAGACTGGCAATGGAATTAACAAGGAAAGAGCAGGCAGAGGCATGGAAGAAGTGAAAGACTTGATGCCTCAATTTATATGTGGGTGACAGTATGAGGGAAGAGATGGGGATGAAACTGCAATTTCCATCATGTGTACAGCTAGGCAATTTGAGGTCCAGAAGGTACAGCAGGTATGAGGGGTGGCCATTTAAGTGGGGGGTGCTGGTTGGATATCTAGATATGGAAATACTGGCAAATAACTAGGAATATGTGGTATTCGATGTACTAATATTGCCATTTTCTTGTGTTCCCCTTGGTATTTTAAGAACGTGGGGCAATTTACACTGATGTTACCAGCTCTTCATTGATTGAGGTCATGGCAAGGAGAAAAGCACGGTGATGTTTATTTCATTGGGCGCAGTAGGTCAGTTTCAACAACATTTCAACTCACATTCATATTTTCTCCTTCCAGGGGATGGCCAGGTGGACTTTGATGAATTCATGACAATTCTTGGCCCCAAACTGGTGTCCTCAGAAGGTCGTGATGGTTTTCTTGGAAACACAATAGATAGCATATTCTGGCAGGTGAGTACAATTTTTTTTTTAATGAAATTTGACAGTAGACATGTGCCTGGGACTTTTGACTCTGAATTCTTGAGCTTCTGTTCATCATGTGAAGATCTCTTCTGGGCTAGAGCGACATACGTTCCTTGAACCAGATGTCTAAGTAGAGGTCCATACTGGATTCTCTGAACAAAGTAACAAAACTATACTCGTTAGAGGTTTGGACGAGTGAACTGTCTTTCTAATTTTTCCTTATACCAGAAATAGTTTTACATTTGGGGAAATGATATTCCTCCACTTCTGAGTCACAAAAGGTTCTTTCTTGGGGACACTTAAAAAGTACATCATTGGTATTGCCTGAGCCCTATTCTATCCCTGGTTCCAAGACATCCTTTTGCTGAGAGGATGGCCAGGTTGCCTCATGTGTTTAGATCCTATCCATACCCTTGTCCTTAATAGAACAGAATGGTTTTATCTAAGAATTTGTGTTTGATGCTTCTCAATTTTCTCCTATTTCTGTCTCGTAAAATCTCTTCAGACATTTCAAATATCTACGTTCAAATTATTAAGGTGCTATGAGTCGTTTCTATATTAGTTCTTTAGTCTTCATATGTGACTCTCAGTTCATGACTATGGACTTTGGGAAATGGGTTATCAACCACTCTTTAAAATTTGAGTGAAATACTTCGTCAAGTTAAATTGAATTGTTGGTTATGCATGTAAAACACCACTCCAGTACAGTGTGGTTTCTTGAATTTCTTGATGTGTTTTTTTTTTCTTAGCCAAAGATAACTCTCTAATCTAGGTAAACGTTGCAGTTGACATGTATTTCTAGTCTTATTCTGCTACCCATTTTGCATATAACCAGTAAGCACTAGGTAAGAGTACATTATGTGCCGTATACTCTGTCACTGTGGGTTTCACAAAAGACATTGAAGACATAGCCCTGGCTATTTAAGAGTTTGGTGGGGGAAACACTCTTAAGAGAGAAAAAACACAGAAGAGATTCTTGGCATGACGGTTACTAGACCAATCATTTGTCAGCGTCCTCAGCTCCTCACACGTTGTACGCAATAGATCCTCAATAACTATTTTTTTGAGTAGAATGAATAGCAGTTCCGGAAAGGAGACAAATGGGATCTTGAGGGGTCA
Source organism: Potos flavus (assembly GCA_028534135.1). Lineage (NCBI taxonomy): Eukaryota > Metazoa > Chordata > Mammalia > Carnivora > Procyonidae > Potos > Potos flavus. Next base: position 11,703,426 of record CM052890.1, on the reverse strand, counting down.
GCTAAGACTTGGGAAAATGGGGGCTCTTGCTTCAAACTTGGAAATATGGCAGGAAGTGCCAAAGGATTAAAAGGAGTATTCCAGGCTTGTCACGATGGGTTTGAGTAGAGTGGAGGCATTGAGCACGGCTTAGTCATTGACCATGACGAAGGTATAGCTTGCAGGGAAAGACCTCAGACCTCGCTGGCAAAATGGTTTTAGGACCTGAGCGACAAGAAGACTTGAGATCATCCCAGGGTCCCCGAATGACAGGGATAAGGTCGTGGAGAAAAGAAGTCTTTGTGTGGAGTTGCATTCTAAGTTGGGCACATTGACTGTAAGGTGAGGGTCAGACAACTAAGAGAGGGAGGCAAGTCCTTGCCCAGCTGCATGCAGGGGTGGATCATGGACGAGAGGCCAGGGCTGGAAATCCAGATTTATTATCCATCAGAGCTGGTGGGTGAAATCATAGGCGAGGATGAGCTCATCAAGAGAAGTTGCATAAATGAAGATGAGCAGAGAGGCAGGACCTGGTTCTGGAAGGCATCCAGGGGCAGGGGAGAGCGAGACACAAGAATGTGTCCCCAAACTGAGGTTCTGATCAGCCTTGACTCTCCCCAGGACCTCCGTGGTTCTACCTGCCATGTGACAAGAATATCTCACTGTTTATGTAACCCTTCAGGTGTGACTCAACACTTGGAAGGACATACAGGAAGAGGCCTTTGGCGGAAATAAAAAAATGAACACATAGTTAAAAAGATGGGGAAACATGTTTCTCACCAGGCCATGTTTCAGCCCATGCAGATTCACCCTGGATGAACATTCCAAAGTTCCTTCTCTGCCTGATTTCTTTCTTCTCTGCCATGCTTCATTCCCCACTCTGAGTGCTCTCTCTTCCCTTTGCCTCTGCCTTCATGGCCCCCTGTAGCCTGGAAGAATGCTACACGCCTTCTAGGCTCTGGGCATTCTTCCTGACCCCCATCCTGGAGGGCAAGGAGCTCCAAATATTTAATCTACACCTAAAGTAGAAACCTCATATCTTCCAGGTTCTTCGTAGTTGACACCTACACAGCAAGGAAATATTTCTCTATCTTGACTGCCTCGAGCATAATTTGGACATGCTATTATGTTCACAAGTTCTCTGTTTTTGCCTTATATTAAAGACCCTCTTCCTCACCCGGGGAGACAAACAGGATGGGGAAAAGCCAATAAAGGGGGAAAATTGTATCCTGAAATATTTAAATGAATGCAGGAATGCATGGACTCCGTGGCAGTGGCTTTCCTCTCCTGATGGTCCTCACACAGCCCAGAATTTTATGACTAGCAAAAGAGAACAGAGACAGCTATCAATTCTCAGTAGTCAGCTGTACCCTCCCACACTGCCCCCCTCCATCTGTCTATTCAGAGACAGCGTGAATAAATGGTACTTTAACACATCCAGCACATCCGGTCCTTCCTGGAAAAAAGTACATCTTCCCAGTGCTTGAGTGATAATTCAGGTTTAAGAGAAAGCTCTGTGTGTGCGAATGTTTGTATATGCACGCATATGTGTGTGTGTTTACTTTGCTACTGTGGTTGAAAATGATATAGAACAGTAGCGGAATGGTGGCTTTCTGCCTCTGAATATAGGGGGATATTGATATCAGGAGGTACTGATACTCTAGCAAGGAGAAGGTTGTTTACTTAAGACACTCTGGCAAGGCTTCCCACCAGGGACGAAGTCAGTTTCTTTTTTTAATTTTTATTTTATTTTATTTTTTCAGTGTTCCAAGATTCATTGTTTATGCACCACACCCAGTGCTCCATGGAATACGTGCCCTCCTTAATACTCACCACCAGGCTCACAGATCCCCCCACCCTCTCCCCTCCAAAACCCTCGGTTTGTCCACAGTCTCTCATGCTTTGCCTCCCCCTCCGATCTACCCCAATTCACCTTTCCTTTCCTTCTCCTAATGTCCTCCATGTTATTCCTTATGCTTCACAAGTAAGCGAAATCATATAATTGACTTTCTCTGCTTGACCTATTTAACTCAGCATAATCTCCTCCAGTCCCATCCATGTTGATACAAAAGTTGGGTATTCATCCTTTCTGATGGCTGTGTAATATTCCATTGTATATATGGACCGTATCTTCTTGATCCATTCATCTGTTGAAGGGCATCTTGGCTCTTTCCACAGTTTGGCGATTGTGGCCATTGCTACTATGAACATTGGGGTGCAGATGGCCCTTCTTTTCACTACATCTGTGTCTTTGGGGTAAATACCCAGGAATGCAATTGCAGGGTCATAGGGTAGCTCTAGTTTTAATTTTTTGAGGAATCTCCACACTGTTTTGTGCAGTGCACAAAAGTGGCTGCACCAACTTGCATTCCCACCAACAGTGGAAGAGGGTTCCCCTTTCTCCACATCCTCTCCACACTTGTTGTTTCCTGTCCTGTTGATTTTGGCCATTCTAACTGGTGTAAAGTGGTATCTCAATGTGGTTTTGATTTGAATCTCCCTGATGGCTAATGATGATTAACATTTTTTCATGTACAAAGTCAGTTTCTTGTAGATACAACTAGGATGGTATACTTGGCAGGGCGCATGAGTGATCTGTTTGCCGCAAAATATATTACACCATAGGTTGTGATATAAAACAACAGTAAATATGTCCAGTATCATGGTGTGTGTGGGTCAGGAATCTGAAAGCAGCTAGCTGAGTGGTTCTGGCGCAGTGTCGTGAGCTGGAAGTCAAGATGGTGGCTGGAGCTATGATCATTTGAAGGCTTGACTGGGGCTGGAGGAAGTGCTTCAAGGTGGCTCACCCATGTGGCTGGCAAGGTGACATGGGCTGTTGTCAGGAGGCCTCGGGTCCTTGCCACATGGACCCCTCCGTAGTGCTGCTTGAATATCTTCCTGACATGGCAGCTGGCTTCCTCAAAACAAATGATGCGAGAGAGCACAAGGCAGAAGCTCTTGTGTTGTTTATGGCCTCTTCTTGGAAGTCACACTCCATCGTTTCTGGATTATCCTCTTGGGTACACAGCCCATCCCTGTTTGGTGAGGGAGAGGAACACCTCCTGGTGAATACCCAGAGCCATTGGTCATCAGGGGCCATCTTGGAGCCTGGCTACCGCGAAGGGTAAAGACTCTGTAATTGGCTTCAGCTTCTGGTCCGACACTGCCACACAGCCTTTGGTTTTCCCCAGCCTCTGGTTTCTTCCCACCTCAGAGGATACCTGTGACCACGGCTGTTCCCTGTGTTTTGAGAAGTGATCCTAGCAGGCGCTAGGCTCATCTTGCTAATTAAATCCATTTTCCCGTGCTCCCTCCTCGTTCTAGCCCACAGTGCCAAGAGGAAAATAAAATCAACTGGGATTCTGCAACAACAGCTTTTTATCAGTTGGTACTCATCCCAAAAGTTATGAGCCCCTGGCTCTGTGCTGGAAATTGGTTATCAGGGAAGGTGGGATGTAATTGGCTACGAACATGTCCCTCCTTCCCAAGGAGGATGGTCTGAGGGCCATACCCCAGGGTCTCTGCCCTCCCAGGGTACGCACCCCTCTGGGTATGAGGCTCGCAGATTTCCTGGCGGCCAGTGCAGAGCCTCTCTCTTACGTAGCAAATAATAACTGCTGGAAATTTTTATTGTATTCTTGCCCTTCGTTCATCAGGTTTCTGTGTGTTTGCCATCGCTGCAGTGATCTGCTTGGGGAGGAAACGTGAAACGGTGTTTGAAGTCAACCTTAGGACTTGGTGTGTGTTGACAGTGGAGAGGAGGGCAGGGAAGGCTGAAAGGTGCTGGGACTCAGGACGGGATGGTTTGAACGCTCGGTGTTTTGGGCTGTTAGCACCTGCAAGGTAGTGGGGTCCTCAGAGTCACTGCTGTTCTGCCATTCATTCATACTGTGCACAGTGACTCCACCTGTAGCCAAAAAAGGGAGTCCTTAATCCAGGAGACGCCCCCTGGTGGCAGGGGACAGAGCCCTGCTCCTGCATCACAGGCTTACCTGAGTCACTAGGGCAACCCTTTACTCTTCTCCTTGACCTCCAGCCCTCTACGGAGCTGCTCTGCAGTGAGTTTGCAGACAGCACACAAGGGCGAGGACAGTGGCAAGGATCCGGGCATATCAGACAACCCTCCCAGCCCTAGGGTCCAGCCAACACTTCTGTTAAACTCTTCTCCCTCTGAAGAGAGAGAGAGAGAGAGAGGTGAGTCCGCCCTAGCTGGGAGAGCTGAGATTTGTTTGTCTTACTGGAAGTACCAGGAAAACACCTAAGGCTCCTTCACTATCAGGACTTTATGTATCACAACCAAACCTGATGCATCACTAGTCATCACTAAACTTCACTAGTTTAGTTGAGTTTAGACTTTCTGTCTTAAGAAATAAAACACATAAATATTTAAGCAAACGGATCGGTTGGCTGGATGCCGCCGGATGTGTGGGGAACGCATCCGAAGCTGGAGATCAAGAAACGGGAAACTTACAGGGGCTCCCCGGGTTCTGAGCATGCTCCAGAGTATTGTCTGAATGTCCTGAGCCTGACTTGCCTACGCGTATGCAAGCGGGTCATTGTCATAGCTCGCTTATCTCACGACTGTGTGCAATGTCCAAGACGTCCCCAGATTTGGCCCAGATCAAGGGCTGCCACACTGACTTCTCCAACCCCAGGCTGCTCGGCTTCCATTCCAGCTGTCCACTCCTCCCCATCTGGTGGGAGAATACCCAGCAGATGTAGTCAGCTGTTCCCCAGGAATCTGTCCAGGCTTGGCCTTTGTCCCTCCATCCCAGATCCTTGCTCTGGTCTCATGCCTCCCGGTTTTTCTGTTTCTGCTATCCCAGACTCCTGATTGCAGACCTGGGCTCTGATCCAGAGACCAGTTCTTCCCAGCCCAGGTCCCAGGCTTTTGCTTGGGACATTCACGTGCTCGCCCCAGGGCCGTGGCCGAGACGAGCAGTGAGCTGTGCTTAAAATTCTTGACTCATCGGCAACTGAGAGCACTTGACCTTCCATACTTGTGACATATGAATGGAGCACTACACAAAGCTACATTATGACCCAGATCTGTTATGCACAAAAGTATGGGAAAGAAATGTATCAAAACATTAACAGTAATTTGTCATGTGCAGCAGGACAATGAGTGATCCTGTCTTTCTGTATTTTCCGAAATCTCAGCAGTGGGCATGTGTTAATTCTATCACCAGAAAAGGAAAAGGAAAGGAAAGGAAATGCAGCTCCTAGCTAGTCAAGAATCTATTAAATATCTACAATTTTTTCATCTGTAAAACCAAAGATTACCTGGCCCATGAGGTTGCCTGTTGGTAAAGCTTGCAGGACAAGCAAACAAAGAAACAGAAGAACTCATAGTCAGTCCTGTGGGGCATTTGTTGCATGGGGCCAAAATCTAGAAAACACCAAGAAAACACCAAGATCTTTACTGTTTGAGCGTTAAGAAGAGCGTTAAGCATTAAGAGGCTGAGTCTCTCCTCACATCAAATCTGCCATCAACAGGATCATTCTCCCCCGAGTATTTTGTCAACGTGCCACTCTGAGTTTCGGATCCGAAACTGCTGTTCCCCAGATCTTCATCATCGAACAGAACCTAAATAGCTTTCAGAAGTGGGGCCCGTCACGAGGCCCGTTAGATTGCCAGGAAGCGCTTGAATCCCCAAAGCGATTTTACCTGTTAAATATGGAGTATGGAAAACATTAGCCTCCGCTGTGGGTCTTAAAGTGTGGTTCCTGAAGGGGCAGCGCCAGCATCACCTGGAACTTGTTAGAAATGCAAATGTCGGCGCCCCACCCCCGAATCACTGAATCAGAAACCCAGGGGTGTGGGGCCAACAGCCTGAGTTGCAGGAAACCCTTCAGGTGACTCTGACACGGGCTCCAGGTTGAAAGCCCCGAGCCGCTGAGATTTTAGGGAGCCTGACATGTGGGATGGGCATCTGGTCCCACCTACTGGTCTGAGCCAGACCTTGTTGGGTGGGGATTTTCTTTCATTTATCCATTTCATGGATTTAATTGGTTGTTAGTCTGTAAGTTTTAACTGTTTTTAAAAGGTGGGGAAATAACATGTCAATAGCGAACTAGTTTTTGATGTAGGAAGTGCCTTTCTAGGCATTAAAACAATGGAAGAATCAGGGACGCCTGGGTGGCTCAGTTGGTTGAGCGTCTGCCTTCGGCTCAGGTCATGATTCTGGGGTCCTGGGATCCAGTCCCGCATTGGGCTCCTTGCTCAGCAGGGAGCCTGCCTCTCCCTCTGCCTGCTGTTCCCTCTGCTTGTGCTCTCTCTCTCTGACAAATGAATAAATAAAATCTTAAAAAAAAAAAAAAGGAAGAATCATACATAAAACTTTCAAACTGGGGCGCCTGGGTAGCTCTGCCAGTTAAGCGTGAAGCTCTTGATTTTGGCTCAGGTCATGATCCCAGGGTCGTGAGATCAGGCCCAGTGCAGGGTCTGCTTCAGATTTTCTCTCCCTCTGCCCCTTCCCTGCTCACACACTCTCTCTCTCTATAAAATAAATAAGTAAAATCTTCAAAAAAAAAAAAGTATTAAACTATAACACTGAAAGAATATTTAAAAAGTGAGCAGGAAAAATATGACGATTGATGGAATAACGCATATGTAAAGAGCATTGCTAAAGCAATATGAAAACCTCTTAACATGACAATAGACAGATGGAATAAGGAACAACAGTCAATTGGTCCATACTTTCAATAAACATATCAAGACAGTTCAACCTCACTAGAAATCTAAGAAATGTAAATTAAAATAGTAATTGGGTAACAGTTTTCGCCTATCAGATTGGAAAAGAATAAAACTTGGATAATACTCAGTGCGGTCCAGAGTGGGATAAAAAACAAATTCATGCTATTGGTAGAAATGTAAATTGTACAACTTTCCTAAAAACTATCTGGTGATGCTTAGCTACAACTTTTCAAATGTTAAACCCTATAATTAAAAATAATTCCATGTCTAAGACTCTGTCATATGAAATTAGAGATGTAGAAAGGCACTTATGAAGATGAAATATTGTACAATTATTTAAAATAATGTTTTCACTCTACAGTCTGTAGAGATTGAATGCACAGTCTAATTACATTGCTGTTCTACATCTGTTTTCTATCCATTTATATTCATAGACAAACACTGGAGAAAATGCAGTAATTCTGACAATGTTAATAATTATGGATTGGAATAAAGGTGAATGTCATTTTTTCTTGATCCTTATTTCTATTTCCTGAAATTTCTACATTAGACAGTATGATCTATTCTGTTATTAGTCAATGAAATTAAAACACCTCAAATTAACAAAATCATATTACAAAACGACTATTTTCAGTGGTTAAAAAAACAGTGGAGTTTCTAATACACAGGCCCATTGTTGTGGTAAACAAAGCACAAAGTTGGTATGAGAGTATAAAAGCATATAATCAACATTGCAGCCATCAACCCCCAGAAGGAAAAACTCATGGAGGTCTCTAAGTGGCCGACGCCCACCCAAATCTCCCATGTGGCCCTCTGCTGTGGAAGGTACCAGAAGTTCAAGGCCAGCTGTTGCCCCTGCGCCCCCCCCCAGCATGTCAGTCACCTTATATCCAATTAGTACGCTGAAAACTCACACTTTAGGAGAATGTCTATATTGAATTTATAATCAGTAAAAAAAAAATTGAAAATAATTTTTAAAACGCTTTCTAAATAAATTCACGACTGGTTCTTGAGTCCGTGGCTGGAGTGGGCTGACAAGTGACCTCAGGCAGGAAGAGGAGAACGTCACTGGTCACATTCTCAGGAAAGGGCTGGCACCAGTGGCTTCATTCTTCTATCCAAATAGAATCTTCCTGAGTTTGTTTGTTTTAACACTTGTTAAACCTGTCGTTGTGGGTTTTTGGGGTGTACAGCATGTTGAGACCACATCTCTGCATATTATATGCTGTGCTCACCACAAGTGTAGTGTGATAGCTTCTCTTGATTATAATTTGGAACCCAACGTAGGGCTTGAACTCCCAACCCTGAGATCAAGTTCTGAGCTGAGATCGAGTCAGATGCTTGACTGACTGCGCCACCCAGGCGCCCTGAATCTTCCAAGTTCTTTTTTTTTTTTTTTAAGATTTTATTTATTTATTTGAGAGAGAGAGAGATCACAAGTAGGCAGAGAGACAGGCAGAGAGAGGGGGGGAAGCAGGCTCCCTGCTGAGCAGGGAGCCCAATGCGGGGCTTGATCCCAGGACCCCGAGATCATGACCTGAGCCAAAGGCAGGTGCTTAACCAACTGGGCCACCCAGGCACCCCAAATCTTCCCATGTTTTAGGCAAAGTTCTTTTCTTGTATTCGCTCTGCTTACCGTCGGAAGTCTAACCCATCGGGTCTATTTGTAATTTGAACCCTATAGACTCTCAGGACAACGTAGAATTCTCAATCACAGTTACCTAAATGCAGAGGACAGGAGAAAAGGAAAGACGGTAGGTTGGTTCTATCAAGTGTAGAATCTTGCATGGAAGTGCACAGCAAGCAGAGAAAGGAGCAAGGCAGGCATGAAAGCTGATGGGGACCTCCTGCGGCCGGGCAGACGGATCCTCAAAAACCCACAACAAGCAGCACCAACTGCAGGGGACAGGGGTCCCCGTGTGGCAGCGTCCTGGAGACATTTTTTTAAAAAATAAAACACTTTATGGAATTATGATTGTATTACACGTACACGTACATGTAAAGCTGTACTTATTTAATACACACAACTCAGAGCTTGGAGGTAAGTACACATTCATGAAAACCATCAGCAGCATCAAGATACATAAGCAGATCTATCCTCTTCCTCCTTTTTGTTGGAGGAACAAACACTCCCCACTCCTTTTTGTTGTTACCACTGCTCTTCTGTGTGTGTGATAAGAACATATAAGATCTACCCTCTTAGCAAATTTTAAGTACACCATATCGTTAGCTATGGGCGCTATACTGTATGGTCGATATCCAGACCTCCTTGATCCTGCACAGCTGAAACTGTGTCCCGTTTGACCATGATCTACCCACTTGCCCTGCTCCCAGCCCTCGGCAACCTCATTCTACTCTGCTTCTGTGAGTTTGACTCAGATTTCTCATGGGAGCGAGGTCGCGCAGTGTTTGCTAGGGACGCCTTCTGACCACAGCTCCAGCGATCTTGTTGCCCCAAGACAGAGTTTCCGAGGTTCACAGACTCAGCCAGGAAGGTGGAAGGAGGGGACTGAGCCATCCTCCCGTCTGGATCGTGAGCCCTTCTCCCCCAGCTCCTGACCCTCTCTCTGCCGGACTCGGGTTGTATGGTTTTCTCTTTTGAAGATTTGGAATAAGATTTTAATTTTGTCATTGTATATTTCTAACCACTTTCTGCCAGTATAGGCATTTGGGAATTTTGACTTTTATCTGACTTCCTTACTGAATTTTCTCCTTAGTGGTCATGTGCTTTTCAGTTGATTTTCTTCTGCTCTGTATGTGACTTTGGCTACGAATCGCACCAACTTTGTTTCCTCCCCTCTGACACTATCTATTTCAATTCCACGCATATTGACTGAAACCTCCTTATTAGTTATAAATGAGAAGGGTGAGATTTGATGTTGACATTAGGAAATTAACATCTTATTTACCATCGGTTTATTTAATAGGAAAATATGATAGCTTTTAGCAAATGTCCTTTGAATCTCTCATAAGATCACATGATTATTCATGTTTAACTTACTGATAGGATATAATGATTAATAAGCTTCATAATATTAAACAATTTTTACATTCGTAAGATGAACATTAGTCGTCATGGTAGGTTGTTTTCTTAGCATAATTTGAATTTGTAATGCAATTTTAAAATTTGATTTGACACCGATTTTGATTTCTTCATTATTTATAAATAAAAGCGGCCTGCGGTTTATACAAAACTATACATGTCATTGTTAGGTTTTGAAACATAATTATCTTACCATGAGAAAGTTAATTTGTCAAGTTTCTACCATTTTTTTCATCTACAATAAATTTTATATTGCATAGACTTATTTATGACCTTAAATTTGATTGGGCTAGTTCATAAAACTGCCTGGATCTAGTGGTACAGGTTTTGTTTTGGTTTGGGAGGTCTTTTTTTGATGCATTTCTTTGATAATAACTTTTGATTATTCTTTAGTCTATTTAAAAAAATTTTTTTAAGATTTTTAAAATGTATTTGACAGTAAACACACAGATCCTAATCTCAAATAATCTCAGATAATATATTTCGTTCCATGACATACATAAAGCAGGGTACTACGGCAGAGGTCAGTCAGGGTGGGTAGCAGACAACTTTAAACAGAGAGTGAAGAGAAGATGGAGAGGAAGTGACATTCAGACTCACCCCTCAGTCATGAGAAAGTTCTCACTGTGCACGCCCTGGGGACAGTGCTCACCAGGGGAGGCAACGGCCAGTTCTAGGGCCCCGAGATGGGACAAGCTTGACTAGAGCTGGCAAGCAGGGAAAGCGTGGTAGGAGATGAAGTTAAAGAGGTCAGCGGAGATCAGCTCTGTGGGACATCACAGGCCTTGGGTTGGGACATAGGTGCAGCGGAAAGTGGCTGAGATGGTCTAACAGTGATGCAAACCCTCCCACTAAGTCTCTGTTGCTATGTACTCCTGTTCCTCAAAGTGCTCGGGTCTGGTGCCGTACCTCCCAGGCCCCAGCTGGTTCATCGCCCTGAAGCCCCGGGGTGTTGCCCTATCCATGTGGCTTATGTCCACATGTGCATTCCCGCCATCAGAAGGAAAGGCAAGGCAAAGGGCAGCACAAGTCTTTGAAGAAGTTGCACGGATCACTTCTCCTTCGGTCCCATTGGCCAGCAGTTAGTCACATGGTTGGCCCGGAGTTTTTTTCCTGTTGCCACACCCAGCAGCAGGGGATGTCGGGAAATGTGGTCTTTCCTCTGGATAGCCATGTTCCCAGATTTTAAAATCTAAGGCACTGTTGCTATGAAGAAAGCATGGATTGATGCTTGGGTAGGAACTCTTTGTCTCAGGTCTCCCAGCAAGACAAGGAGTTTGGATATAATTTTCTGTAGAAATAGTACTCGTTGTAGTGTTTTAAGCAATGTAATGGCATGATTTGGTTTCCGTGCCAACGGTATCACTGCTGCTGTGTAAGAGTGCAGGGGGCTGGAATGGAAATGGGAACTGGAAAGTTATTTCAGGAGTTGGAGAGACATGCTGATGGCTTGCACTAGGGTGGGAACAGCTGAGGTGGTGAGAAGGGGACAGGCACAGGTGTTGTTTTGGAGGTAGAGCGACTCACTAAATCAAATTGTAGCATTTTCATTATGTAGCCATTATTACCATTTATAACTACAGATAGCCTTCTTGGCCCATCCACCATTTTTGTCTTAAACACTCCTTATCTGATATTAATACTAACTTCGTCTCATTTTCATTTTATTGTGGCTACTGGGTATATCCTTATCCATCCTTTTCCTTTAAAAAAATTCTACTTTTTAGGTACCCTTCTCTTTAAAATGAATTATAGTGTCAGATTGGTTTTTATAAGCCAGTTGGAGAGAATTTGTCTTTTAATAGACAAATTTAATAGAATTTGTCTTTAATCCCTTGGGAATCCTTTTATAACTGGTGTTCGTTCACAGTTCAATGGTCCTATATTATTCTTTTTGATTTTAAGCTGTGTCCTTTGTTTTCTGTCTTTCGCTATACTGATTGTTTTATATGCTTTATCTTTTAAATTAAATAATGTTATAATCCTTTTACTGATTTTTACTTTCGTGAAATACGTAGTTAAAATGATATTTGTCTGAATATTAAAGTCAAAAGAATAAATAACAGCTGACTTTTCCTTAACACAAAATTTGGCTTATATTTATTCTCTGCTTTCACTTTCCACTTAGGTTAATCTGGCATTATATATTCTGTCTGTTTAAAATTTTCATTGAAATGGTTATAGATCCACATGTGGTTTTTAGAAACAATTTAGAAAGATCGCAAGTACACTTACCCAATTTTCCCCTAAATGATGGCATTTTGCAAAGTCATAGTACAATATCATAAATGGGATTTGGGCACTGAAAACTCACCAATATTCTTTAGATTTCCCCAGTTTTACTTGTACCCATGTTTGTGTGTGTACATGTTTATTGCTACACAATTCTGTCATATGTGTAGGTTTGTGTATCTCCCTCCACAATCAAGGTCGTGAGCAGTTCCATCACAACCCACACCCCATGCACTGTCCCTACCTGCGCCAACCACTGATCTGTTTTTTGCTTCTAACATTTTGTCAATGTAAAATGCTTTTTGTAAATGGAATCATACAGTATGTAACCTTTTGGTATTGACTTTTTTTTTTTTTTTTTTTACTCAGCATAATGTTGAGATTCATTCAAGTTGTATGTATCAGTAGTTTGCTCCTTTCTACATTGAACACTATAGCACGGTATGGATGTACCATAGTTTATTTAACCATTTACCTCTGAGGGACATCTAGCTGTTTCAGGTTCTTGACTATTATGAATAAAGCTACTGTTAACGTTGGTGTGAAGGTTTTGCATAAGTTCTCATTTCTCTAGGATAAATGCCCTTGAGTACAGTTTTTGGGTCATAAAGTAATTGTGTGTTTGGTTTTATACAACACTGATGAATGGTTTCCCAGTGTTACCACCATATTTTACATCTTACCAGCAATGTGTGAGTGATTTGATTTCTCCATATCTCCACCATCTTTAATATTGTTGCTGTTTCCATGTTAGCCATTCTGGTAGGTATGTAGTGATATCCCATTGCTTAATTTGCATTCCCATGATGGCTAATCTTTTCCAGTGCTTATTTACCATCTATATGTCCCCTTCTGTTCGTGTCTGATTATGTCTTTTGCCCATATGCTCATTAGATAGTTGTTTTTGTTTGGTTGGCTTTTACTGTTGAGATTTGAGAATTCTTTATATATTCTAGGTGCTACTTCTTTGTGAGATAGGTTGCTTACAATTTATCTTTTCATCCTCTGTGCATGGGCATTGGCAGAACAAAAGATTTTAATTTTGATAAAGTCCAATCCGGGGACTTTTCCCATTATGGATCATGCTTTTGGTGTCAAGTCTAAGAAATCTTGGCATACGCCTAGGTCATAAAGATTTTCCATGTTTTGTTTTTTCCTGAAAGTTATATAGTTTTACATTTAAATATTAGTCTATGATTTATATTGAGTAAATTTGTATGTAGACTTATATATATAGACATATGTAGTATATTTTATATAGACATATATATATAGGTAGATGTAATATATTTTATATAGACTTTCTATTGTTCATATTGAGTGAACTCATGATCTGTCCTCAAGTTCACTTTTTCTAACTTGTCATCTCTACTATCCCAGCCAGCCACTTTTTTATTTCTGCAATATTTTTCAGTTCTGTAATTTCCATTTGGTTCTTTTCAATAACATCTATTTCCTCATTAAAGATGTTCTCATTTTCCACTTGTTTCAAGAGAACATGGGATTGGTTGTTGAAGGAGTTTTAAAATCCTTGTCAGATAATCCAGTGTCTGATTCACATACGTATTGGTGTCCATTGTCCTTTCTCATTCAAATTGTGGTTTTCTTAGTTCTTCAGATGATGGGTGGTTTCCTATTGTACTGGGACATTTTGCCTAATGTATTAGTGGATGCTGAGTTCTTTTTTTTTTTTTTTTTAAGATTTATTTATTTATTTATTTGACAGAGAGAGAGAGAGAGAGAGAGATCACAAGTAGGCAGAGAGGCAGGCAGAGGGAGAGAGGGAAGCAGGCTCCCTGCCGAGCAGAGAGCCCGATGTGGGGCTCGATCCCAGGACCCCGAGATCATGACCTGAGCCAAAGGCAGAGGCTTTAACCCACTGAGCCACCCAGGCGCCCCTGGATGCTGGGTTCTATTTAAATCTTTTATTTTTAGGGGCAGCCATCCTATTTAGGATTAACGTTCTAGGTCCTGGCTTACTTTTTTGGACCATGGTTCCAAAATGACAGCTTCACTGCACAGCGTTTGCGGTGCTGTGGGGTCTCCCACTCACCCCTCCTCATGCTGCCTGAGGCGTGGAAAGGGTTTTCTTGGGCCAGGATGATGGGTGTCTCTATGGGGGCAGAGATCCTCAGGCAAGGGGCTTCCTAAGCCAGGTGCATCTTGTGATGGGTTCTTCCCTGAGGGGGGCAGAGAATGCTTCCCAGCTCCGATGTTTATTGAGATCCACTTAATCCAATGGATCCACGATGAGATCCATTTCGCTGTTGACCTCAGTCTCTCAGCAGAGTTGGAGAGTCTCAAGCCCACAGAGACAGGGCTGGACCATTTGTTTGGGTCGAGCTCCCTCTTGCTGGAGCCATTCTGTTATATTCCTGTGGGAATTTCAGGCCTGCCGGGGAGGGAGAGCGCTTCCCTTAGCTATTTATCATTAGTGGGGCTCCCAGGAGATCCCCATTGCCCATTGAGGTTTGCCCTGTGTTGTCTGAGAAGCTCCCATTCAATATGAAGGAGGAATGAGCCTACCCATGCTGCCTTCCATTGCTATGTTTGAGGGACAGGAAACATCAGATCTGGATTGCCTCTTTCCATTGGGTGGGAGAATGTAAGACGTTCTGCCACTATGTCGTTCTCCGGTGCTGGGTCTCAAACTGGTCGTTCGCCTTCCTCTTAGCACCTTTGAGAGTTCTCCTTTGGTTATCTCCTATCTTGTTTCCATGGGTTGTCGTGGTGCTTGGCAGACAAACTGGGAGAAATGGGTCATTACCAACTGTACCAGTTGTCCCAGCTAGAAGTCCATTATTATTAAACAGCTCCTTGTAATCATTAAGTATTCTTTTTCCAGAATATGTTTAGTGTTTGTATTTGGTGGTTTTGCATCCGTATTTACAACAGTTCATTTTCTCTCTAAAAAGTTTTTATTTATATTATCATCTCTTTATACACTGAATTTATTTTTTTAGGGTTTTATTTATTTATTTATTTGAGGGGTGGGGGGTGAGAAAAAGAGAGAGAGAGAGAGAGCATGCCTTTGGGGGGAGGGGCAGAGACAGAGACTCTCAAACGTACTCCTTGCTGAGCACAGGGCAACTTGGGGCTCGATCTCGTGACCATGAGATCATGACCTAAACTGAAACCAAGAGTCAGTCGCTTAACCGAGGGAGCCACCCACCCACCCCTATACTCTAAATTTCTTATATTTGAATTGTTAATTATTGTTCTCTCAGTTGTCTGGAGAACGTTTTTATAATTTTTCGTATTTGGAATCGGGATTTCTCAAGAGACTTGTTTTTCAAGCCCTTTGCTGATTTGAAAAGATCCTTCTGTAACTTTGCTCACAAAATAAGAATATGGTGGAATATATAGTTTTTGGGTCACGAAATGTTAACCTCGGGGTCCTATCATCATTTCTCACAGTATTTTACATCGAACTGACTCTTCCAGATGCTCCCTGGAAGGGAAACTAAAGTTCCATGGTCAAATAAATCATAGAAACGTTTCATACTTCACGCAGTTCATCTCTTGGAGTTCCAGAAAATACAGCAACTTCATGAAAACTCTGATACAGCCTTCTTTTGGCAAACTCGTTCAATTTTGCTGGGCCTATTGTTTCTCAAAGGGTCCGGTGATGATGATGGAATTTCTTTCTGTGCTTCACCTATTAATATTTATATCCTCAGTACTCTCAGTCAGAAGCAAAAACGAACAAAAAACCTCCCCATGGATTAGAGGACAGAGATCTAACTTAGTGTGGTGTCTGGAATGGGCCATTGGAACAGAGGCTCGGTGACGTCATCCTGAACCTTGGTCTTCCATGCCACCATCTTCAGCCTGTTGGGGGCTCACCTTCATCCTTGTTGCCCTCTGGCTCAAGGATGGTTTCTACAACTTCAGTCACCAGAACTGTGTTTGCAGTGGGGTGACGCGGCAGCAAAAGTCCTTCTTTGTGCTAATCGTTCTCTTTCTTACGAGAGAAACCTTTCTCAGAAGGCTCCAGACTGGTGTTCCCTTTAAATGTCATTGGCCCAAACAGAGTCACATGTTTGCTCCCAGAAGCAGGGGGACTTGAGAAGATGGGTACCTGGCAAGGAGAGATGGCATCTCTTGCCTAGCTTAGGTCTGTTCTGATCCACCCTTGAGGCTTGACTCGTTGGTCTCCCAAATCGAATCAGGTTTCTTTAAGAAAGGAAAATGGGAGGGGAGTAGTTGCTGGGTATGTCACCAGTGGTGCCTGTCACAGTCTTCCTCTAAAGAAAATGAGGGGTGAATTGTATCATCGGAAATTCTTCAGTTGTGTATTCATCAATTTTTGTAGTTTGTAGAGAAGTCGGAAGACAGCTTGACTATATTCCTTGTAGAGAACCTGTTTTGTTCTGCCTGATATTTATAAGTTTTATTTACTTAAAATCATATGTTGGGCAGAATGGGTCTTTTTTTTTTTTACTTGGCCTGGATCTCAGGAAGCTTCTCTGATATGTCAACTCAGCCCTTCCTTCCACCCGGCACAGCTTTCTAGCATTCTCTTTTTAATTATTGCTTTTGCTCTTGTTTTGTTTTTCTCCTGTGCAACAGACAAAATCCTTAGGTTGGACTTTTTTTTTATCTTCCTTGCTATTTGTCAACTTCTCTTTTTCTGTTTCATTTCTTTTCCATCCAAGTTCCGAGAACTTTTAATACTGTTCTGCGTAGGACTCCTGACTTGTGGGCTGTATGTCCTGCTGTGTATGACCTTCAGTGCAATTTTAATTTTGCTCTTGGCTTTTGAGTTCCTTAACAATCTCTTTTCTCTTATTGAAATCCTTTTCTGTTTCTTTATTTCAACTTTTTTCTCCTCCTGGGGCTGCCTACTTCTGTTCCATTGTGACCAAATCTTCTTAGATGTTTTGAAGACTCTATTTTAAAGTATCATCATTTTTTTGTGAACAGTGATTTTTTTTCAGTGATTTTTCCCCCCCTTAACCAGAATAATGTTTATTTTCCCTTGTATTTTGTTATCCTTTTGAAAGCACTATGCTAACATTTTTTTCCTAATCCACATTACCCCAGCATCCTGGGATTTTTCACAGAGCACAGAGGTAATTTAGTGTGATTTTCCAACTTCTCTAGGCGTGTGTTTTTTCTCCTGTGCCTCAGAGGGAATGGTTAGTGGTTTCTTTCTACATCTATCCCCGGGAACATGGCCCTTAGTGGAAGTTCCTCCCAGATTTTGGCCTGTGTTCTCCTCTTATCTTCATTTCACAGTTGGTACTGACTGTCTTTCTTTTTTGTTTATTTCTGCATGTATTCTTTGGGGAAATTAGCAAGAAAATCTAGTCTGACTCTGGGCCAGCACTCATATTCAGTTGGTGGGTACTTGGGAAATCTCCCAAGAGGCAGTGTGCAGTAATAGGGAAAAGCACAGAGCTTCTGAGCAGGTAGTCTTACTCCCAACTCTGCCTCCTGCATGCTGTGTGACCATCAGCCCATCACTGTACCCCTCAGAACATCAGCTTCCTGGGCTAATAGGAATAGCCACATGACAAGGTCTCTGAGAAGATAGAATGGGTTACTACATCTGAGGTGCATGACACACTGTCACACTCGTTATAGGTTCAGCCCCCTCCCTCCTGTTCCCCAGTGTTCTCCATAGAAACAGCAAGCATTGAGTCGAACTTCTGGTCAACCAGATCTGTTCTCATGACCCAGATTCTGTCCGTGCCTGGACCCTGTTCTCACGGCCAGGGCATACTTCATATTTAGAGATGCTTTCCACGTGGACGGTGGTCTTGGGATGCTCAGTACCCACCCGCCCTCCCCCCCCCTCCTCCCCCGCCCGCCACCACCTCTCTTCTGCCTGACAGGATACTCCTGATCAATGTTCCTTCTTGAGAGGCAGCCTAGTGTAAAGTTAGGATCCCGGGCTGCCTGTAATTTCCAGATCTGATCCTTATGACCTGTAAGACCACAGTCCGACTCCCTCTCCTTCTCTCTGCTTCCTTTGCCTCATCTTTAAGATGAGGATAATGATTTACCTGCTTCATAGGGTTGACTGAACTGTGTAAACCCCTTAGAATGGCTTCCAACCCATGGAAAGCACGGTATCCATGTTTGCTGTGGTAACGTTGATGGTGAGGATGATGGTGAGGGTGATCATGATGGTGATGACGACGGCGGCCATCGTCATTAGACCCTTGTGGTGGAGACTGCCACATCTGGGCACACTGTGTTCTGCCGGCCTGATGCAACCTTCCACTGCCACCCCTTCCCTGCCCCCTGTGCCTGTTGGGCCCCAGGGGTTGGGTCTGAGTCCCCTCCCATCTGTCCCTCCTCATGGCAGTCGCCTTCTTCACGCCCAGCTATATTCATCCAGCACTGTGCCAGATGAAGGATGGGGATTTCAGAGTCCCTGTCTTTGGAGACATTGAATAAGAGACAAACCCACCATCCGGGAAGATTTTGACGTTTATCTGCCTAGAGGCAAGAAACTGAACCGGCTGAGCCTTCAAGGTCATGCTTCTGTTCAGGATCTTTCAAAGACTCCACTTCTCCCTCAGGACAGAGTCTGAGTTCCAGAATGCTCCATCTGCCCCGCTTTCCTCTTCAGCCCAGTGCCCGGCAATCCCCTCACAAGCCTACCCAGCAAGCCTCCAAAATTACCCACAGTCCTGACCATACCACACTTGCCCGCACTGCCACACCTTCCCACTGGCACACAGCCCCTCCCTTCTGCCCTCCTCCCGAGACCCCAGGAAACCCTTGTGCCCCCAGCCCTGTGGCACAGCCTCTGGATCGGTCAGTCCTCACCGAGGAAGCACACATCTGTTCCTGCCCCTGGTGCCCGGCCCCCATGTCCTTACAGTGTCCTGTGTCACTTACATAACAGCCCACCGGCCACCCTGCCTGAAACCAGTGGTTTCTTGTGGTAACAGGATACTGAATAAGCGCCACTCATGACATCAACAAAGCACCACTTAATTTTTGTCCTCTTTTGCCTGTTGAAAACGTATCCGGTGACAGCCATGTCACTCTGCTCCTAGATGAAAACCCTAGTGGTCCTGGGACTTTTTTTTTTTTTGTCCGCAAGACTTTTAAGAATTAAATATTTTACTCGTACAGGAAAGTACAGAGCAAACATACCGGGTGTTATATAACAAGTCACCCATATTGAACAAATAGTAGCAATATTTGCTTCAGAATTTAAGAAA
This sequence comes from Potos flavus, assembly GCA_028534135.1. Classification (NCBI taxonomy): domain Eukaryota; kingdom Metazoa; phylum Chordata; class Mammalia; order Carnivora; family Procyonidae; genus Potos; species Potos flavus. Next base: position 11,684,291 of record CM052890.1, on the reverse strand, counting down.
TTAAATATTATAGACTTGGCTTTTCTTAGTATGTCAAAGTGGCTTTTTATCTTCTCATATTTTTGTACTTCCGCTATGTGCGTATGTTCTGTAAACAATAATTTGGTTTTACAGCTTTTCATAAAAGGTACCAATGGGAGGGGACAGCTGCCTGGCTCAGTCAGTAGAGCGCGCGACTCTTGATCTCAGGGTCATGAGTTTGAGCCCCACATTGGGTGTAGAGACTTCTAAAAAACAAAAACAAAAACAACAAAAAAACCTTAAAAAAAAAAAGGTATCAGCAGGAAGTGACACCCACAGTCCCCTTAAACTGATGTAGCCTTGGAATCAAGACTTTCATTTCCACGCTACCAGATTCCCACACACTGTGTGTCTACAAGATCTTGTCTTGGGGCGCCTGGGTGGCTCAGTGGGTTAAAGCCTCTGCCTTCGGCTCAGGTCATGATCTCAGGGTCCTGGGATCGAGCCCCGCATTGGGCTCTCGGCTCGTCAAGGAGCCTGCTTCCCCCTCTCTCTCTCTGCCTGCTTCTCTGCCTACTTGTGATCTCTCTCTCTCTGTCAAATAAATAAATAAAATCTTAAAAAAAAATTATAAAAAAAAAAGACCTTGTCTTAAAATTTCATCTAAATGGAATAATACAGCAACTAGCTGAGTGTTTATTATTACTCAAGACGCTTTTTATGATTGATCATGTTGCTGTGTGTCGATTTAGAGTATCATAAATGCTGAAAAGTAGTCCATTATACTATCGCCGATAGATTCGATGCCATGTCATTGGTTATTTAAGATCGTCTGCAAGTGTTTATTATTGAAAGTAGTTCTGCTGTTGCAGTCTCCTTAAGTCTCTGTGCATGAGTATCTCCAGGGCAGATACTTGGCAGTGGAACTGCCCTGGGATGGGCGTTGTACATCTTCAGCTCCATTAAGAATTGCCAGAATGTTTCCTAAAGAGCTAGTTTCAATTTAGAACCCCACCGGTGTTTTATGCGAGCTCCCGCTTACTGCATCCTTGGGAACTAAACCTTTGCCAAGATGCAGAATGTGAAATGATATTTTGTGGTCCGTTTAGTTTGTTCTGCCTTTAATACTGGAGAGGGTGACCCCTTCCCCCATGTGCATCAGCCATTCGGTTTTTCTCTTTGGTGATTTGCCTGTTCCTATTCTTTGCCAAGTTTTCAATTTGGTGGTGCATCTTTTTCTCTTGATCTGTTTGACTCGCTGTTCTACTCCTACCTCTGGGTGACTCAGGGCTTCTGGGTAATAGCAAAGGCAGAGAGAATAATTTAAGCCTATATTGCTGCCAACTCCAGCCAAGTCACCACAATCCCAGGGAGAGAGAACGCTCCCATCTTTCCCCGGGAGAAGAATCTAGATGAAATGAGTAAAATAGAGTGTGGCTGTGTGACTGCAGGATTTGCGACTCCACGGTTTATTTCTTCAACTGGCTCAGCCAGCATCCCTGGATGCCGAGACCCATTAGCATTACTCAGATACTCTTCTGAGTCCTCGGGGGCAAGCTATACGTAACTCAAATTATTCCCCTTCATAACATCATTCTTGCTGTTTTGATGAGGGTGACTCTTGAGGGGAGCTCACTAAATTCTCTCTTCATATTACCATTTATTTCATGGGGTGAGTGGGTCCCAGGGCTGGGGCAACCCAGAGTGGACTATGCACCTTGCAGCCTCTATCAAGCATTTGACTCTTCTTGGGAGGATTCCGACTATTTTCTCGACCTCCTTCTTCATATGGTCCCACGCCTGCCTGTTCTCTCTTGCTCTCTGCTGCACTTTCCAGTAAAATCTGACTCTTTGTGCAAGGCCTGACCAACCTATTGTGTTCTACCTGAATCTACGAACTTTGCTGGCTAGGTAACCAGGTCATTTATCTTGACTTCCTTGCAAGAGATTGTTCCTTTGATTCATTGTTTATACTTAGTAATTTATCGAACATTTTTGAGATTAGCTAGAGATCCATCTATGGCATTAGTTTTTTCAAACTAATCTTTTTTGATTTGGTTTTATTATCTTCCTTACCTCGGAGATCATGATTTATTCATGTCTGGTCTTCGACATACTTCTATTCTACTTCTTTTTAACGTTTCTGTGTATTTTTTTCTTGGGTCTATCTTTATGAGCAGCCGAGAGCTGGATTTTTAAAAATTCAACCAGTAGTCTGTCTTTAAATAGATAAATTTAGTCCACTTTTTGTGTAGGGGTCAGGGAGGAGATTAGAGATAGCTTTGGAATCATTCGTTCCATCCTTATTTTGGGTTGTCTGTTTCCCACTGGAGAGATTGCATTCTTTTACCTGTCGAACAGACTACGCCCCCCAACACACACACACACACCTTTTTTCTTCCCTGAGTTGGAAGCTCTAAATTTCTATTATTTCACATTTTAAAATAGGTGTTTTAACATTCTTTTACAAAGTTCCGAATTCTTCAGTGTCTCTATGATCCCTGTAAGTAAGACAGTGACTGCCACCTCCATGTCCCTGATGATTATTATCTGGAATTTGGGTGACCCTGATGCTATTGGAGACACAGTATGACCCCGAGGGCACCCTGGCCCATGCCCTGAGGCGAGCTTTGTTTGCTTCCTCTGGTCTCCCTGGGGTTAGCTCCGTGTGAGCCCAGGGGGTTGTGGGAACCCGATGGCCTTTCCTGAGTAGGGGGGCTGGTGTCCGTGCCTGGTCTCCGCAGGGAGCCCCACCCAGGTTTCCCATTGTATGTGGGACAGGTTCAGTCTTCTTTTCCCTAGCAGGACGGGAGCCCGCTGCTACCTCTGTCTGTCGCCATACCTGAAGCCAGCAGGCTCTCACCTTTGGTGCAATTCTCTGCCTTAAATTTTGGTTCGGTTTTTGGCAAGAGGAATGATGACTTTGTTCTTTAATGGGACTGTGCCTTTCCTTTTCCCTTACTTAGACTGGAGTGGAGTCGGGAATGGTGCTCAAAGCGTGCCCTTCCAGTGCCAACTTGACTGGTGCACTCCTGGTGGGTTTTTAGCTTCCTGGGGGGTAAGAACAACTTCATTCATTTCCTTTTTTTTTCCCAAAGATTTTATTTATTTACTTATTTGAGAGAGAGAGAGATAGCATGAGTGGGAGGAGCAGAAGGAGCGAGAGAATCCCAAACAGATTCCATGCTGAGCACAGAGCCTGACGGGGGGCTCAGTCTCAGGACCCCGAGATCATGACCTGAGCCAAAACCAAGAGTCTGATGCTCGACCAACCACGCCACCCACGCACCCCTCATGCCCATGTCCCTATTAGGAACAGTACGTAGCATCAAGAATGTGACAGGTCTGAGAATTTATATGACTTGCACGCTAGCAGTGAGCCTGACACAGTTCCATGAATGCTGGCAGAAGATCCAAGACTCCTGGTTGGAGACAAGGACTATTGCTGACAGCGGTAGCAATGGCGAGAGTATCATCACCTTAGCTGGTTCTCCAAGCCCCAGTTTCCACAAGGTGACTATAGGGGGGCCTGGGGTCCCCTGTGCATACAATTACAGCAGGAGACCCTAAGCTTAAGGAACCCAAATCTTTTATAATGGGCAGTCAGCCTACCCACCTTGGTCCTGGAGAGACACGCCATCTTTATCATACTGAGCCATGATCAAACTTGCCCTTTGGAGGAAGACACTACATCCTCAAAGGCTATTCTCTCTACAAAGGTCCTTGAGAAGATAGTCCCGAGCAAAGGTAGTCAGTGCCCACGTTGTAAGATATGCAGAAATGTGAAAGGCCCAGGGAAAACTGTTTCCCAGCGGGTGGCTGCCCAATAAAGTCTTCTCTGCAAGGCCATTATGTGCATGATGCGTTATGATAATGGTGATGTGGCGAAAGCAGAGTAGTCAGAGAAATGAGGGTGGGTCTGTCGTGTTGCCTGTGGCTCTAGGAGCCAACAGCAACGAATGCAGGGAGAATTCTGTTTCCATTTTTGTGCATTGGGACGATAGGCTGGTTGGCAAAGGCCTGTCAACAGTGGGTCCCAGAGAACCCCACAACCTCTGCTGTTCATTCCTGGAGGCATGGCTCATGCTCCCTCCAACCCTCAGTACTCGGGCCACGGCTGCTCCTCGGCCAACTCCCTGAAGAACTTTCTAGAGTCCCTGATTTTTTTGCAACATTGGCTCAAGATTCAAGATCCTGAGTGAATACATCCAGCTGGACAGAGAAGTAGGCTCAGATTCCCACCGAGACACTTACGCTGGGGAAGTTTCCAGACACAAGAAGGAAATTCGGATCCTGAGCCTATACTTTGCTTTAACACACATGTTTGGTGGCAGGTAACATATGGATTGGTTGGCTTTGCTGTGATTTGTGAGCCAAGAGGCATGAAGACAGATGATTTTGTTTTCTTTGCATTGCTTTTTGTAAGCACTGTGTCACATGCGTCTATCCGGTAAGCCCCTGCAGGTATCTGTCACCCCCGTGACAGGCCTGTCGGGCCGAGTGCCCCTCTGACTATAATATCTGGTGGGAGGAAGCAGGTTTACTGGGTTGTAAGTCCTCCCTCATCAGGCGCACATAGTTTCAAATAGGATAAGTGTCAAAGGCGGGACCTACTTCACCTCCCATTTCTGGGACCACCTCAGCCCTTCCACTGGCTGGCCCTCTTTTCTCAGCTGATGTGAACCTGGGCTAGTTTCCAGGGAGGAACTGGTAGAGGCACCCATTGCTCAAAGACAAAATGCCCTGGTGTTTCTGCATTTGGGGAGGGGGCAGCTTTGGGAGAAAGAGCAGAGCTTAGCCCCAGGAGTGTGTGGTCCCAGACCATGCCCCTCACCTACTTCTCTGAAGTAGGGGCTTCCAGGAGGACCCATCCAGCTGCCAGGTTTGCCTTTTCCTCTGCTCCCTTGGTCAACCCTACTCAGAGACACTGTGGTGTCCATGACCTTTTCGTCCTCACCATGACCGGGCGGGCGACCTTATTCTTACCCTCATACATTTCACAGCACTTTATCCTATGATGTTTTTGTTGCTGTTCTTCTTGACTGAAATCACTGTCCAAAGTCATCGGTTGACCTAGGCCCAAATACCACCCTTCCCCCCCAAAAAGGTTTATCTTGAGAATCCTCTAAATCAGTTGTGCGTAGTTGGAAATTGTCTCTCATGGAACACTAACTCCGGCATGATTGGAGTGTGCTCCAGATTTCAAATAGAGACACCTTCATGTAACTAATAATGCTGTGTCTCATACTGGTGTTGGTATCATAAAGAGAAGATGGAGGAGGAAGAGGGCGTGAAAGTTAACTCATAGAAGAGGGACCAAGGGGCACAGGGCCTTCAAGAGCACAGGTGTTTCTCATGAAGTGCACGGTAGATGCTGGGTGTTGATCATGTCAGGAAAATCAACAAAGGATGATGGGTAGGAGAGAGAATATAAATATTGGTTCTGACATTGGACTTAAACTTCATTCTTTTTTTTTTGGATTTTTTTAAATTGAGATATAACTGACATGACATTTTCTTAGTTTCAGGTGTACAACATAGTGATTCAATATTTGTCTATATGGCTAAATGATCACCACAATACGTCTAGTTGATATCCATCACCACACGTAGTTACAATCTTATTTTCTTCTGGTGAGAACTTTGACGATCTCTCTTAACAACTTTCAAGTATACAAGACAGTATCATTAACTAGAGACACCACACTGCACGTTACATCCCCACGATTTATTTATCTTACAACTGCAAGTTTGCACCTTTTGACCCCCATTCCCCCCTTCACCCCCTACCTCTGGCAACCGCAAACTGTTTTCTGTATCTATGAGTTTGGGGTTTTTGTTTGTTTTTAGGTTCCAAGTTTAAGTGAGATCATGCAGTATTTGCTTTTCTCTAATTTGTTGTAATGCCCTCCAGGTCCATCTATATTGTTGCAAATGGCAAGATTTCATTATTTTTTATGGCGGAATAATACACACACACACACACACACACACACACACACACACACACATATTTTCTTTATCCCCTCGTCCGTCAATGGACACTTTGGTTGCTTGCCTGTCTTGGCTATGGTAAATAATGGTGCAATGAACATGGGGGCGCAGAGGTCTCTTCCAGTTAGCATTTAAACTTCATTCTTTTTAATGACCTAGAACCCAGATGTCGCCAACCAGAGGAGTCAATGTCAGATGGGTGGCAAGAGTCTAAAACACGGTTCAAATCCCCTCTGAGGCATGTGCCTCCGCTGTGGCGCCGTCTCTGGGCCCGCTGGTTTGGAGTGGGTCTGCCCAGAAACGCACGTCTATAAATGCACAACATCCTTCTTTCCGATGAGAGGAAATTGAGCCAGAGACCAGTTGGATTCACTGGAAGGCCCAGCTGATGTGAAGCCCCACTGTGGGGTCCTGGCTGGAGGACAGGCCCTTCCTTCGCCAGACAGAAGGTTAATGGGAACAGAGAACAGTATATTTCGGGAGCCTTGGTCCCAGCTCCCAGAACTGCTGCCCCAACAGAGACTGTGCTGGCTTCCCACCTAACTGCTCATCTAGGCCAAACTCCCCCCATCCAGGCAGGGGCTGGAGAGCAGGGACGCGGCTGTGACCTGCTCCTCTCCCCCCTCCCCGGTGCTGGGCAGGTTTCTTCCAACTGGCAGCAGGGCTGGGGAAAGAACATCTGCTCCTACAGTTCCCAAGTCACAGCTGCCTCTGCTGATGGCTTCGTCCTTGGAACTTGCTTATTCTTGCCAACACATCCAAGTCACGGGGTATCCCATGTCACTCCTGTCCACCAAATCTGGAGTCTTTAGGGGGATGATCAGTTAGAATAGGAGCAGAAGGAAACACTCTCAGAAAGCAGTGGAGCAGGTGCCCCCCCCCCCAGCCTTGGAGAGCTGGCCATTCGTTCCTTCTCAGGAGCCGAGAAGATAGGACTCGTTGTGCTCTTACTGCAAGGATGAGCCAATCAATAAAAAAGATCACCGTGTTTGCTGCACATTTGGTTGAACTGCGCCCATTCAGGCTACACGGGCAAGGTCAGCCTGAATTAGTTAGAGAGCTCTCGTTACATAAGCATTTTCAAGAAATGGGGTTTTATCACAGTGTTTCACCGTATTTTTGTGTATCTAGGTAATTGGAATTAACTACTACTTTTAAGAAGTGTTTTTAAATGGAAGCTCTGAGACACATTGATAATTAGCATCCTTTTATACCCTCAATTAAACTGCCAAAGTCCCTAGCACTTTTCTTTCTTCTTGAGTTACTTAAATATAGCTCTGTAATTTTATTTACCCGATTTGTTTGCTCCAGCAGCTCTTCAATAATAATGAAGGGGACGACTTAGGCTGTACTCACATCAAATCATCATAAATTCTAAAAACCTACCAAGTCCGAAATTCTTTTTTTAAATTTAATTTTATTTATTTATTTGACAGAGAGAAAGAGACAGAGGGAGAGGGAACACAAGCAGGACTAGGAGAGGGAGAAGCAGGCTTCCCGCTGAGCAGGGAGCCTGAGGCAGGGCTTGATCCCAGGACCCTGGAATCCTGAACTGAGCTGAGGGCAGACGCTTAATGGCTGAGCCACCCAGGCGCCCCCAAGTCCGAAATTCTTAATGAGGGTTTACAGTTTACAAATTCATCTTTGGTTTCAAGAGCCTACATCTTGAACCAGGAAAGGACACGTTTTTGCTCAAACCACACAGTGAGTTTGCTGGATACTGGCTCACAGACCTGTATCTACTAGTTTATCCATTTTTTTTTTCCTTCGATGCAAACATCAGAAACAGGAAACACTTGAAGCAGAATTCAATTTTCAGGAAATGCACCTGTTAAGTACTGCAGGATAATTTTTTTCAAAGATGCACTGAGCACCCGCTTGTGCTGGGTGCTATGGGACCACCAGGCATGGGCTCTCAAAGGGCCCACCCCCCAGTTTGGGGCTGATGGGAGGGGTTTGAAGGGCAAGCATGGCTGTGACCTCCTGGGCATCTCTTGGGGCTCGGTGCTGGCAGCATGGTCGGTCCTTTCGTGAGCTAGCATCGGACGACTTCTGAGCTGCAAAATCTGGGGAGCAAACAAGAGATCTCAAGAGACCACACTCTGGCCATGTGCTTTGCCCGTCTGCAAACGAGCCTCTCCTGACTGCAGCTGAGACAGCCAATGACGCTTGATTGCTTTAGCGGAATCAAATTAGGTGAGTGAAAATGTCTGTCGATCACTGCCAAGCCCATGTGCCTTTCACTGAAGCTCAAAATCAAAAGCGGCCCTGTAATCAAGGAAAAGGAGCTGATTAAAATCTATTACATTCCTAAGCTGGAAATTGATGGCTCCCTCCTCATGTACCTTCTAAGTCCCACCTGACAGCCTTGTCTGTCATCATTTATCACTTGTGACACTAAGCCAACAGAGAAGTGGACACACCTTTGACCAAATTATCACACTTTGGCCGTTTTTCTCCGCATGTGTACAAGTGCCTGAACTTTCTCCCAGCACACGTAAACAGATGAGAAGGTAAAAATGGTCTCCTTTCAGATATCAACTCAAACAACCAAAAAAACCCACACAAACCTTCCATATGATTCCCCCAAAAGGCCACATAACTTGACGTCTGTTGCACAAACCACTTTGAAGTCAGATATGCACAAAATTGGTTTTCCTCCAGGTGTGCAACAAAATATAAGTACCCACTACGGAAGTATCCTATGGGAGGTTCAGATCTAGCCGAATGTCGGTGTTAAGGGTTGGACCTGTGTCTCCATGGAAGGCTTGAAGGTTTCAGAGATGAAGATTCCAATATATCAGTGTCCAGATGTCCGGAGGCCATTCTTGTCCATTTTTTGGGTTCTCTTTTGGGTATTAAAGCTCCGTTCACCAATTTTTAGTTAGATTGAACTTGGACAGACAGCTTAAACATCAGGACCTGTTTATGCACCTGTCCTATGGGGATAATGCTATGAAATTGCATCTTGCTGTCATGTGGATCATGCAAAATGTACATAAAACACCTAGTGTGGTACTTAGCACATAGTAGGTACTCAATAAATATTTGCTGTTTTGATTTCTTCCTGCTTTCTCGAAAATACTAACCCTGCAGTGGAACCTTTTAAGGTCTGTGAAATTACTGACATGAACCATCTTTGCCGTGGAGAATTGTCTTTGTGGTTTGGGGAGAATGTTATACCTGATGAGACTAGTGTATTCTGACATCATCTGTCTCTTCTTGGTGACTTCCCCCCCCAGCTTTATTGAGATATAACTGACATGTAACACTGCCTAAGTTTTAGGTGTACAGTGTGATGATTTGATATATGTATATATTGCAAAATGATGACCACAATAAGGTTAGTTAACACTCCATCACCTCGCAGAGTTAACATTTTTTTTTATCGTTGTTGAGAACACCGATGGAATACTCTTCGCAACTTTCAAGTATACAATACAATATTGTGAACCTTAGCGTGCATTAGATCCCCAGGGCTTTTTCATTTTCTAACTGGAAATTTGTACCTTTTGACTACCTTCCCCCATGTCCCTCACTCCCAGCCCTTGGCAACCACCAATCAATCTACTCTATGAGTTCAGCTTTCTTAGATTCCACATGTAAGTGACATCATACAGTATTTGTCTTTCTCACTCTGACTGACTTCTCTTCACATAATGCCCTTCAAGTTCATCCATGTTGAAAATGGCAAGATTTCCTTCCTTTTGATGACTGAAAAATATTCCAGTATATGTCATGTTTTCTCCATCCATACATCCATTGAGAGATGCTTACGTTGTTTCTTGGCTATGGTGGGCAATGCTGCAGTGAACATGGGGGGCCGGGTATCTCTTCGAGACATGATTTTCTTTCCTTTGGGTAGAAACTCAAAAGAAGGATTTTTAATGGTATTTCTATTTTTAATTCTTTGAGGAACCTCCATACTGTTTTCCACAGTAGTGACACCAGTTTGCATTCCCACCAACAGGGTTCCCTTTTCTCTGCATCCTCTCCAACTCTTGTGATCGCTTGTCTTTTTTTTTTTTTTTTTTTTTTTTTTTTTGTGGAGAAGGCGGTATTGCTGAGTGGTAATCAGAAGCAGGGTTCTCTAAAACCTTTCTGCAACCATTTATTTACATACATTTTAGGTAGTTACTACAAGATACTTTAAAATTTTAAACAGTTAATGCAAGAAAAATATGAACTGTTTATGGATCGCTTGTCTTTTTGGTAATAGCCATTCTAACACATGGGCAGCGATATCTCATTGTGGTTTTGACTTGGATTTCCCAATGATAAGTGATGTTGAGTACCTTTGTATGGACCCGTTGGCCATTCAGATGTCTTCTTTGGCAAAAAAAAAAATGTCTCTTCGGGTCCTTGGTTTTTGATCTCTCTCATACTGTACCTTCCAGTAAACACACTCATTCTTCCCCCGCCTTTTCCGTCTTCTTCTGTAGCTACGTGTCTATAATTCCCAGTCATACTACAGTATCACTTTTACTCTCCTTTGCTCAGTTCCTAGTTTGCTTGTGAGACCTAAAATGCCTTCCGGGTATTTCTCACCAGTTACTTTGTGTCTAGGGAATTCTGGGTGAACTGACCTAGCCTTGGAACTTAGGCGTTCAAGCTAGCTTGGAATTAGCTCTCGATTTTGCAGAATCAATTACCTTCAGGTCCCTCGTGCTGATGGAAGTGAGTTTTAAATCATTGGTCTGGCTGCTTAGCAAAGACTGGGCTCTGTCAAATGGGAGAATGCCTGGGTGATGCTGGCTTGAGCTCTTTCGTGACTAAAGAGCACTTCTCCTTCTCTGCTTTTGATGGAAAATGTCATGAGCTTTATTTCCTAAGTGTTAAAGCACAAGGACAAAATGGGAAATTACTTCCATTCAGAGTGCTCTATTGCCTGCCTATTTCCAGAAGGCACAAAAGGGCAGTTGGCCATGCAAGGAAAGGATGTATTTTGCAAATAAGTGTCCCTAAACTCTAGTTACGATTCTGTGTCTCATTTTTGAAGGGCCTGATCCCAAAATAGCTGTAAGAATGCTTGCTTGCCATAAACATTTTGCTTGTTCTAACGTATTGGGATTATGATACGACTTAATATTATAAAGCAAATGGATAAGTTGAAAAATAATGGTGTTTGCATGGTCAAAATAAATTTGTTTCATATTGGAAGGATACTGTTTCCTGATAGAATTAAATAACTATTAAATCTTGGGATCAGAAGGGAGCCACAATTTATCTAAATGAATCTTTGTATGAGATCCCAACCAAGTGATTATCTAACCCATGTTTGGTTTTATCTACTGCAAGAAACTCTTTCCTTGGATAATACATCATATCTTCTCTGTGCTCCATTAGAAATATGTTCTGCATATCATGCCCCAGTTGGTCCTGGCATGGCCTTCACCCACTGATCCCACTCCTGATCCAATAGAACAAATCAGAATTAATTCACCTCTCCCCTCCCTGACAAGCTATAAAATATTTGAAGGCAGCTTTTGTATTTTCCCTGTCTTCTCTCTTCTCCAAGATAAACTTCCCTCGTCCTCTCTTTCCTATATACCATCCTGTTGACTTTGTCCCAATAACGCTGTGTCTGATCTGCATTCCTTGTAAAGGGAAGCATCCCAAAATGAATAAAACAAGTTAGGTATTACATGATAATATGCTTTCGTGAGTTAGGATTTTATGGCACATGTCAAGAGGAAACACTTCTATGATCTATTACATATCCTATGGTGTATTTAATTGTTTGGTTGTATATACTGTACCTTGATAAAGAAAATATTGAGTCTCAGAAAGGTACATAGATCACATTAAGATAAAAGAATTTGTTAGGAAGAAATCGGGTCAAAAGTCAAATGACAGTAGGAGAAATAAAATGATGTCAAAGGTAAGAGTAATACCTAATACATGTCCGACACCCAGCTCCCCGCTTTCACAGCTGAAGCAAGGAGGTAACTCTTATCACTTATATGATTCACAGCCTCCAAAAGATAACAGCAACCCCAGTACTCAAGTGAAATATAACCATTTTTGGTATCGAGACATTTCTTCTGTGGCTCCATGTGGAAAGGGCACTGGATGGAATATTTAGAGATCTAAATTCCAAAATGCCTTTTAGATGTACAGTTCTATGGATTTTGATAAGCTTATACATGTGTGTAACCACCACCCCAAGAAAGATATGAAATATTTCCATCACCCTCAAAATTTCCTCATGCCCTTTTGGACTCGTTTCCCCCCGCCCCGGCACCTGGCGACTACTGATCTGATCTTACTGTCCACAGTTTTGCCGTTCCTGTCACATAAATAGTCATACATGTCACCATTTCATCTTCTTTCATTCGGCATAAGGCTTTTGAGGTTCATCAGTATTGTGTCTATCCATTGTCCATTCCTTTTTATTGCTTCGTAGTACCCCAGTGCCCTACTCTAGCTTGCGCATAGTTTGTTTACCCCTTCACTAGTCAGTGGACATTTGTGCTGTTCCAGTTTGAAGTATGTCTTAGCCCATTTGGGCTGCTATAACAAAAATACCATAGCCCACGTGGCTTAAAACAACAGGAATATTTGCTCACAGTTCTGGAGGCTGAGAAGTCCAAGACCAGGTCAGGCACCAGCAGATTTGATTCTGGTAGGGCCTGCCTCCTGGCTCATAGACAGCCATATTTTCAATGTGTTCTCACATCGTGGAAGGGACAAGGGAGCTCCCTGGGGTCTCTTTTATGAGGGCACTAGTCCCATTCACAAGGACTCCAGCCTCATGACCTAATCACCTCCCAAAGGCCCCACCTCCTAATACTACCACTTTGACGGTTAGGAGGTCAACATAGGGATTTGGGGGGGACACACACATTCAGTCCAGTGCAGAGTGATTATGAATACAGTTGCTGTTAACATTCATGTACAAGTCTTTATGTGGATGTATGTTTTCTTTTCTCTTGAGTAGATACCTAGATGGAATGCTGTATCATATGCTAAGTATACGTTTAGCTTGATGAGAAACTGCTAAAATATTTTCCAAAGTGGCTGTACTCTTTACAATTCCTACTAGCCATGTATGAATTTTCTGGTTACTCTACATCCTTGGTAGCACTTGATATTGTCAGCTTTCCTTTCCTTGTAAATTTTAGACACTCTAATACATATATAGTGGTGTCTCGTCATACTTTTATTAGCTTTCTTTACATTTGCTTGATGTTCTTTAGTGATATATATGTTTATATCTGTTGCGCATCTTTTACTGTGTTGACTTTTTCCTTATTGAGTTTGAGGGTTTTTAGGTATTCTGCGCACAAATTTTTTAACAGCTATTTGTTTTGCAAGTATTTATGAGAGATGAAGGCTTGTGTTTTCATTGTCTTAACAGTACTTTTTGAAAAAAGACGTCTTCAATTTTTGTGAAGTCCTGTTTGTCATATTTTTCTTTTTGATTCGTGTTTTATGTGTCCTACCTGGAGATCTTTGCCTAACTCAGACAGGGCCTCCTGCGTTTTCTCCTATGTGTTTTGTCATTTCAGGTTTAATATTTGGGTTGTGTCGGTGTTGAACAGTTTGTCCATTGCATTATTGGAATAACGTGAATCAGTTTCAAGATACTGTTCTTAAACTGTTCTTAAAGATTATTTATTTACTTGAGAGAGAGAGATAGCACATGTGCCCACGCACAAGCATGGGTGAGGGGCAGAGGGAGAAAGAGAGAATCTTTTTTTTTCTTTTTTTTTATTATGTTCAATTAGCCAACATATAGTACATCATTAGTTTTTGGTGTAGTGTTCAATGATTCATTAGTTGTGTGTAACACCTAGTGCTCATCACCACATGTACCCTCCTTAATACCCATCACTCTGTTACCCCATCCCCCCACCCACCTCCCTTCCATAATCCTCAGTTTGGTTCCCAGAGTCCAGAGTCTCTCATGGTTTGTCTCCCTCTCTGATTTCTTCCCATTCAGTTTTCCCTCCCTTCCCCTGTGGTCCTCTGCACTATTCCTTATGTTCCACATATGAGTGAAACCATATAATTGTCTTTCCCTACTTGACTTATTTCACTTAGCATAATCTCCTCCAGTTCCACCCATGTCGATGTAAATGGCGGGTATTCATCCTTTCTGATGGCTGAGTAGTATTCCATTGTATATACGAACCACATCTTCTTTATCCATTCATCTGTTGAAGGGCATATCAGCTCAGAAGGAGAGAATCTTAAGCAGATTCTGTGCTGAGTGCAGAGCCCTATGCGGGGCTCGCTTTCACAATCCTGAGCTCATGATCTGAGCCGAAACCAAGAGTCAGACACTTAACCAACTGAGCCACCCAGGCGCCCCTGTTCTTAAACAGTTCTTAATAAAAGTCAATGACATTGTGTCAAAGAATATTCCAGAAACAATGTCCATTAAGGAAGCTGAACCAAGGACATATCTCTCTGTTGTTCTGACATAACCCAGTGGTGGATTATATGCATTTAGTATTTTTTGTTAATTGTTATTGTTTCTTTTTCAAATTTTTACTTATTTTTAAAATTCAAGTATATTTAACATGCAGTGCCACATGAGTTTCAGGTGTACTATATAATGATTCAGCAGCTCCACTCACCACTCAGTGCTCATCATGAGAAGTGTAGTCTTAATCCCCTTCACCTATGTCACCCGTATCCCCACCCACCTCCCCTCTGGAAACCACCAGTTTGTTCTTTGTATTTAAGAGTCTGTTTTTTGTTCATTGCTTTTGTTGTTGTTGTTGTTAGTTTATTGTTTCTTAATATTAGCTCAGAAGCCCTTCTTTCTTGAATGAATTAGATATCTGGTAAATATACTCCTGACTCATGACAGTAAAATCATGTTGTCTGCAAATGGGAGGAAGTTGTTAGGATGGTTTTCTAGAAGGTTGGGGGAAAGAGCACACACAAAGGATCGACCTTTTCCAAAAGTAGTATCTAAGCAATTAAAGACACCCTTTTAAAAAATGTGAGCCAGTAGGCATTTCTGTTTTTCCCTGAATCCTCAAAAACTATTTCTACCAACTTATACCCCAGTGGCCTTTTTAAGGTGTTGATTTTGAGTTCAGCCCAAGTCAATAAAGCCGTATTATCCCCTACAGATTACTCCCTAGGTAATAGAATATTGCATTGGCCAATATTGGAAGAGCTGTATCTAAAGACCGCCTCATTTAGAATATTGTCGAGAAGCTCAGACTTGTGATTTATATAGAGGAAAACAGGCATATACTTTCAATGAAATGTTCCATAAAGTAAATATATCTATACTTTGGAAGGGAATGAAGAATTGTCCTTTTGAAAGTGATTTAATGGTCACAGGATAAAACTAGATACGGTCATAACCATGGAGTTGGTGGACACCCCCTTTTTTTTTAACCTTTTAACCACCTTTACCCATTTCACTCACCCACCGCCCCCCACCTCTAACAACCAGCAATCTGTTTTGTGTATCTATGAGTTCAGGGTTTTTTTTTTTTTGAGATTCCACATATAAGTGAAATCATACAGTATCTGTCTTTCTCTGTCTGATGGAAACACTTTTAAGTTCACAAGGAGCTAGACCTTAAGCTTGGTATAAATAGCATCCATATCTTTCTTGTTCATGCTTCTATCCTCAGTTTCTAGCTCAGGTCCTGTCACATAGTAGGCGAAGGAAGGAAGGGAGGGAGGGAGGGAGGAAGGAAGGAAGGAAGGAAGGAAGGAAGGAAGGAAGGAAGGAAGGAAGGAAGGAAGGAAGGAAAAGAAGAAGGAAAGGGAAGAAAGAAAGAAAGAAAGAAAGAGAAAGAAAAGAAAGAGAGAGAGAGAGAGAAAATTTCCTCGACTCAGTTGAAAAGCTGCTTGGGCAATCTGTTAGTATTTAATGATATTAAGTAAGCATATGCCCCCAAATCCCAGGCTGGGTGTTCTTCCGAGACACGTTCTCACACAGAGCATACACAGGAGGATGCTGATTATGATCTGTTTGTGGGACGGGGTTGGAGGTAGCCTAGGTGTCCATCCCTAGGGGAATGGATAGGTATGAATAATATGAAATGCTTTGCAACAGTCCAGATGTGCGTATACAGCAGTGTGGGTAAATCATAAAAATGGATTCTTTAGTCAAAAAAGTAAGAAACACAGTGAGAGTCATAGCACGATACATGTATGTAGTTTAAAACACATGGACATTTTTTTTTAAGATTTTATTTATTTATTTGATAGAGAGAGATCACAAGTAGGCAGAGAGGCAGGCAGAGAGAGGGGGGAAGCAGGCTCCCCGCTGAGCAGAGAGCCTGATGTGGGGCTCGATCCCAGGACCCTGAGATCATGACCTGAGCCGAAGGCAGAGGCTTTAACCCACTGAGCCGCCCAGGCGCCCCAACACATGGACATTTGAAACAACACATGTTTTGAGGCAGTTTATCAGAGGGGATAAGAGCATGGATTCTGGAGCCAGAACTCATGGGTCCGAATCCCAGTTCCACTACTTACTGCTTATCTTAGGTGAGCTACCTAGTTTCTTTGTGCCTCGGTTTTCTCATTTGTAAAATGGTGAAAGCTCATTGCATTGTTAACCAGATTAGGTGAGTTCATGTATGTGAAGCCCTTGGAACATATAATAAGTGCCCCGAGAGGATTATCTACCATAACTAAAATTACAAAAGAATACGCCTGAAGACATATATCAAACACATTAGAGTGGGTGACCAAGGGGGTAAAGGAAAAGGAGTAGGATTTGGAGATGAAGAGGGGAGGAGGAGAAAAAAAGGGAAAAGAAAGTTATTTAGAGCTTACTGTTGGGGCAGGGGACCTTAATTTGTGACACTGGGGAGAGTAAACTTTCCAGGGGTCCCTGGTGTCTGAGATTCCAAAACTTCAAAGTCACTTTCAAGTCTTAGATACCTATGTCTAGACCTGTCCTTGTTACAGCATTTGAAAGCCAAAGTTAGATCCTTGTGTAAGAATGGATTGTACTTGAATCTTTCAAGGTTACTAGCATTTTGAGTAAATGTTGCCTTGATGAGAGCTCTGATGATCTCTTCTGATTTCATTTTTCCTTATCACTTCATTACTCTCACCAGGATTTGCTTTATTTGTTTATTTTGTTTTTGGGGTTTGGCAGTCTCTGACAAGTCAGGCACAAGAAGGGCGAGACCCACATCTGCTGTGGCATGCTATAGATAAAACTGGTTTTGCGTGTTCAGCAATTTGTAGAGAAGGTAATGACATTATCTTGTGAAATTTGAACTCTTTCTAGTCATCCTCATTGTTTCGAGCCCCCAATGTCCCCATGGTAAAGAGTTAAAATCTTTATATAGTTCAGAGCATCCATCCATATGTCGGTCACAAGCACAGAGGGACCAAATACGACTTGGCCTCGGTCAGCAGTTCCCCAGGATGGAGGCAGTGTTGGTAGTGAGGTTTGTTACAAGTAATTCGCTTCTACTAACATTAGCTTTTTGTGCATGTGTGAGTGGATTCACGTTAATCCTATAATAACTTCCCTCTTTGTCGTTTGCATTTTGTATCAGAATTTCGTGAGGAAACAGAATGCACCCAGATACAAATGAGGAGGCGTTAATGAAGGGACTGTTTGCATGGTGGAGGCAGGGTAAGGGACAAACGGGATCGTGAGGCTCCCTGAGACTCACACAGATGGAAGATGTTCCCACTCACCGAGGGCTGGAAGGAAAGGGTTACTGGAACCCCGCTGGAGCTGGAAGACGAGCCACCCAGGGGCAGCTTCCACTGTTCGAGCAGGAGAGCCTTTTCAGGAAGTGAACAGGGGAGAAATACCCTGACCTCTCTCTTCAAATGCCCTCAGATTTTCTGCCATTGTCTCCCATTGGCCTCACCCAACTGGAAGCAAGCCCCAGATTTCAGCTTCCCAGGGCCCAGAACAGAGAGGGGCAGAGAACAGACTGGGGGATGGAAAATGGAGACTTGTCAGGGTACATTTCTATCTATCTTTCTTTCTTTTTTAACAAAGAGAGGCATTTGGGAATTTTATTTAACAGTACCCATGGGAGTGTGGTACAAATGTGAACATAATCTGTGAAGTATTTTATGACAGGAAAGAGATTGCAAATTGCTGGTCTGTGAGGCTGATTCCCAGGGTAAAACTATAGATAATGTTTTCCTCACATATATCTCATATGCTATCATTGAGCACTACTAAGTTCTATTTATAAATACATTTGGTAGGCAAATTTCTATTAAGATTTAAATATCTGTCTTTAGAAGAGAGGTCCCCAGGGAATGTTGCTCCATTTCCAATTCTTTGTTTTCTTTGCCATCGTTCACCCAGTATCTCCCACAGTGCCTCCCAGCATTGCGAATGAATGAATGGCAAGTGATCGTCATACACCTTAAATAGTCTAGGTATGGATTCATTGGATGCACATCCAGTTCAGAGAATATGCTAGTGACTTTGCCTATTATGTAAAATTCTTTGAAAACAAATGATCTTATAGGGTGATGAGTATTAAGGACAGCACGCGTGGTGATGAGCACTGGGCGTTATACGCAACTAATGAATCGTGGAACACTACATCAGAAACTAATGATGTATTATGTGTTGGCTAATTGAACATAATGAAAAAAACAAAAAACAAATAATCTTAATATTGGGACCAGATAGCCATGTGGGCGTTTGCACTTTGATGGTAAAGTGGAGGGTTCTAACTAAGATGCATCACGTTCAGTTTTCCAAGGAATGGAAAAGAATCAGGATTAGAAATAGATTCTGGTCCTATGAGCCATGGAGTTTGACCATGGTCCTCTTATGCTGGTAGAGATGGGGGTGGATGGCATTTGTCTCTTGTCTTTGCTGTAAGTATTCACTGCACATACCATTCCCCACAAACAATCAGAAATGTAGAAAGTCAAAAGCCTAGAATATACGGAGATGCCCTAAACTCCAAATCTCTTTTACACATATACAATTAAAACTGCAGTCCCAGATTGCCTATTATCAGAAAGGCTGGATGCTTATATTCTTTATGTTTGGGAAGAAGATTCTTAGTCATTTTGATGGACATTCTGAGGATGTTACTAAACCTGATTAGAAAGGAGGAGGGCGAATCATTCGGGTTGCTGTTTGTCCTAACTTCTGATAAGGCCACAGCTTCCTGTAGAATGAGTTACTTTAGGTTGAGCAGCCTGTACTCATCTTTTATGACTTACGAGGACCCCAAAGAGGAAGCATCTAAGGGCCCAACACTCCAGGTCACCCATCATAGGGGAGAACCAATCTGGGAGGTCAGGCAATGTGTAGGGAAGCGATCTGAGGATCTAATCTCTCAGTCGAGAAAATGTTGTGGGTAATATCTGTTATGAGGTTGGGTGGGAGATAGAACGTGTCAAGGTACACGTGATGGGTCAGGTTTCCTACTGGGGAAGAAGTTTCCTTTTGCTACATTCCACAGATAAGCTAACATGAAGTCTAGTGAAAGGAACTCTTGTCATGAGGCTGTTACCATTATGATCAGTTCTAAAAGTTGAGCAAGTTGTCCTGAAGTGTGTCCTGCCCTTTCTAGGGGACCATAGACATAGGCCTGGAGAATCGAGACTTGTTTTCATGGATCCGGACAACATTGCTAAGAGGAGTGGGAGAGCCAAGTTCTCCTGAGAAGTAAAAAGGTCTCCCCTTCTCTCCAGGATTGTATGTTCCAGGTATCGCTGGGCCTCACTAATGAGGCCCCTGACAAATGAGAAAACTATCCACAGGGGCCTTGCTGAGTTGCTTTCAGATAGGCCAAGATAAGAGCAGTGTGAGAAGCACAACCCCCAGTCCACTAATGTCCATCGGGAGGTATAGGACTCTTCTCTACTGACCTCATTCCTACTATCTGCTGCTGGCCAGTGGCCCCTGAGAATAGATTGCCCCCAATCCAGGGATTCATGCATTAGAAACCAGATGATAGAATAAGCAACTCTCCATGGAAGGCCTGATCGGAAAAGCTATACTGTTTGATGGATTTAAGTGCCATCTACATGGAAAGGATGGTTATTGCCTAGGGGAGAATTAACCTGTGTGTTTTCCAAGTCACAAAGACTGGGGGGGTTTATTTATTTTTATTTTTTAAAAAGATTTTATTTATTTATTTTTGGACAGAGAGAGCACAAGCAGGGGGGATGGCAGATAGAGGGAGAGGGAGAAGCAGGCTTCCCGTTGAGCAGAGAGCCTGACATGGGGCTCGATCCCAGGACCCTGGGATCATGACCTGAGCCAAAGGCAGACACTTAACCGACTGAGCCACCCAGGAGCCCCGACTACGTGTTTTTATAAAAGTGCCCATGGAAGAGATAGGAACTGGGATGGAGCACCAGTGGGTCAAGGAGTAAGATGCCTTCATCGACCCTTGTGTATGGTGTGGCTCCTCCAGCACTTCTATCTCATGGCCAGGCTTGGTTTCCAGGGCAAGTATAAAACAGAGCATATGGCACAAAATGGAAGGTGTAGAAACAGACCCACATGAGGTCTACGATCAGTTCATTTATGGCGATGGTGAAACTACAGTGCGGTGAAGGAAAGATGGCTTTTCCAAAGGTGTTAAATCTGGACCCCTGTCTTATACTGTGAGCGAGTATCAACTCCAGGTACATTGTAAATCTCAGAGCAAAAACTAAATAAAAAAATAATAAGGCTTCTACAGCTTTGTCCAGTGACATTATTTTAGCCACTGAG
>CM052890.1:11644751-11663180 GCA_028534135.1 Potos flavus | reverse complement strand
AAAAAAAAAAGAAAAAAAAAAAGAAAAATAATAAGGCTTTTAAAAAAGAATATGGGAGATACCCTTTATGACCTTGGAGAGGAAAAGAGTTTCTAAACAGGATACAAAAAGCATTAATCATAAAGGAAAAGATTGACCATTAAGACTATATTTAAAATAAACTAAGTTCGGGGCGCCTGGATGGCATTGTTGGTTAAGCATAAGTGTATAGTCTTGATCTCAAGCTTGTGAGTTCAAGCTCCACATTGGGCTCCATGCTGGGTGTGGAGCCTACTTAAAACATAAAGTCAGTTCATGCAAAGACACCAGTAAGGCAAGTAAAAAAACAAGTCACAGATTGGGAGAACATACATACATGCATACACACACGCGCGCGCACACACACACACACACACACACACATGTGCATACATACATATATAAAAGGACAACTCCAAAATATATGAAGAATAGCCAAGAAACCAAGAAGAGAAATGCAGGTGGCCTGATAGAAAAATGGACAAAGACTCGAATAAGCAGCTCACAAAGGAGTGGATTCAAATGACCAACAAACTTATAGGAAGATTATCAATCATCAGGTAAATGCAAATTAATTTCACAGCGAGAGGCTCTAGTCCTGAGTAGGGAGTGAGCACTCACAGAATATAACTGAATAATGTGCCGCTGTCCGTGATCTCAGAGAAGTAAACACCAGCAGGTGGATTGGGGAACTCAGAGTACCGCTGAACTGAAAGAGACTTGTCTGCCATTTTTATTCTCTGATGCCCCCCAGGCCCAGCCTCAAAGATAGCCCCAAGCCCCCAAAGTGCACACGAGATGCAGAAAGAGAGACCTCTGGAGAACCCTTCTTTTGTTTTGGTCTGCGGGATCGGAAGCAGGCCCCTACAAGACAGAGAGAATGGGGGATGCCCCCCTTTTGTGTGTATGTTTGCCATCGTCTTCTGCCCCTGCAGCAGAGGGGGCTGTGATGCCACCAGCATCACGGTAGGTCTTTGTGCCAGGACCCTGGAAGGAATCGTTATTTTTCCTACTTCCTCTCCTGTCCAGCTGGTTGCATTTATTCCCCCTCTCTGTATCTTCTCTGTCCTCCCTTGCAGACCCAGCTGTGGGAAGTACACAGTAGAGGGAGGAAGTTAAAGCCCCGCTTGCTAGCCAGAAGACCAGGAAGGGAGACCCTGAGCACACACAGGGGGTGGCCTTGGAAAGGCAACAGCATTAAATCATATGAACTTCTGGGCTCAGTCCCAGATTTCACATGCACGGATCTGATTCTGAACAGCATAATAAAGGCTTCAAGGACTGATTCATAGTGTAGGTAACCTCCCAGGTTGCAGACCCGCCAGTGGATTACCCATGCCCAGGACAGATCTGAAGAGTGCTGCAAAGGTTTTGTAAAACTGAGCTGATCTTGAAACCATAGGGAGTAAATCAGAGCTCGTGGCCTTGGTACTGGGCAAAGATCTTCATGACCTTGGGTTGAGCACAGTTCTTAGGGATGACATCAAAGCACAACCCGTGGAGGGAAACAAATGAATTGGACCTCATGAAAAATAAAACTTTTAAGGCGAATCAATGAGATATCAACTCACACCGGTTGGATTGGCTGTTTTCAAAAAGACAAAAATAGCTGCTGTGGAGAAAAGGAGCCCATGTGCACAGTTGATGGGGATGAAGTGGAAAACAGTACGGAGGTTCCTCAAAAAATTAAAAATAGAACCGTAAAAAAAGCAGTTCCACTTCTGGGTATTTATCTGAGAAAAACAAAAAACAGCAGTTCAAAGAACTATATGCACCCCTATATTCATTGCAATATCATTTACAACAGCCAAGATAGGGAAGCTGCTGAAGCGTCCATCGATGGGCGAATGGATAAAGATGTGGTGTGCACACGTGCACGTGCATACGCGCACATGCACACGTGCACACACACTGGAATATTATTCAGCCATGAGAAGAATGAAATCCTGCCACTCGTGACAACATGGATGGACCTAGAGGGTATAATGCTAAGTGAAATAAGTCAGACACAGAAAGACAAGTACCGTATGATTTCACTTGATTGTGGAACTTCAAAAACAGAATGAACGAACAAAACAAAACAGAAATGGACTCATAGGTACAGAGAACAAAGTGGTGATTAGCAGAGGGGAAGGGATTGGCAGAATATGGATGAAATAGGTGAAGGGGATTGAGAGGTACAAAATTCTCATTATAAAATGAGTAAGTCTCCAAGTTGGAAAATACAGCATAGGGAATATGATCAATAATATTGCAATAACTTTGTATATAAGCAGCAAGTGGTAATTATTAATATCCCAGGCTTTTTTTTTTAAGATTTATTTATTTATTCATTGAGAGAGAGAGAGAGACAGAGCATATGAGAGGGGAGGGACAGAAGGAAAGAATTTCAAGTAGATCTCCGCACTGAACGTGGAGCCTGATGTGGGGCTCAATCTCACGACCCCGAGATCATGACCTGAGCCGAAATCAAGAGTCCGATGCTTAACCGACTGAGTCATCCAGGCATGCCCCAAATTTCCCAGTCTGAAAATGAAAACACTTCTATGTTCCCTCCCCCATTCAAATAATCAACAACAGCAGCAACAACAAAACTCCAGACTCAACCAGCTCATTTCTGTCTAAGTCACCCCCTGGAAATTGCATTCATCTGTCTGAGAACTAAAGTTACTTAATCAGGGGCTTGCGATTGGTAAGCCGAGGAAAGCATCTGGGGTTTTCTGTGATCAGTACAGGTGATAATAAGCCGAGGGCCTTGCAGTGGGGGAGGGGGAATGTCAAGGGCTGAGAGTAAAGTCTTTGGGAGGGGGATTAAGCTTTTGGAGGGTGAAATATCTCATTCTCAAGTTCCCTACCACAAAAGACTTTGCTTTCTTTTTCAACCCTTTTTGCTTTACTTTTATGCTTTTGTATCAGATTGCCTTATGTTTTCATCGTTCCAGAATCAATAATGATAAATTTCTTGCCGTCAAGAAAATTTTCAGCCTTAACCATGAATCAGAGTCACCGTCCCACCTACCTCCTATCAACCTCACCAAAAAGAGTAAATCAAAATTCTTTCACAGAAAATGAAGAGGATCGTCAATCAGAGCCGAGGGGCTGCTAGATTATTCCTGTGTCCTAACCACGACTTTCACCAAGATAAAAACAAGATGATTAATTGCAGATCATCTTCTGGTGTCTCCTTTAGCTTTCCTCACCCTCCACCAATTCCTAAAGCTCCCTGTAAAGGGAGATGAAGGGACCAACTATCACAAATAAAATAAAAATGCTCCTGGCTCACCGAGTCTGCATTGCCAAGTTCAATCGAGACTTTGTGCTGGAATAACACAGAAGCATACAGTTTTCAGACACCCGTATCTGCAGTCTTTCTGGTTGTAGTCCCTCCCCTGCAGCATCCGCATGTGCTCCAATCAGCCCATCCATCACACAAGCAGTTCTTGTCCGCTGTTAGAATTCCAGAGATGGGGACCGCTCGGGCTGCACTCCCGGGGCTGGCAGTTTTCGGTGAAGCCACCTGCTTGGGCTCCCCTGGCTGCCAGACTGCACGATGGCTTTCAGTCTTGAGCCCCCAGGCCCACCTGAAATATGTCATATTTTTAACCTTCCTCCCAGAGGTGGCCGTCCACCCATTTGCCATTATATACATCATCGTCAGGTCATGCTAGCATCTGTCCCAGCCTGGGTGGCTCTACGGAGTCCCAAAGCATCCTGGGGCCATTGAGCCTGGGCACCCTCAAGCCCTTTGGTCCATCCTATATGCTGACTCAATATTAATTGGTTTTTGAATCTAAAGACATGTTCCATGTCCCACACAGAGCAGTGGGAAAAGCACTCATGTTGTGGTCTAACAGACCTGGGTTTGAACCCCCACCGTACCACTTACTATGTAATCTCTAAGTTCAATAACTTACAGTCCTCACTTATAAAGTAGGAATTGTGGCCACCTCACTGACCATTTTGAAACTTAAGGAGAGAACACATATCAAAAGTTCTTCAGCTTCTCTCTCTCCACTGTAACATCCCATTAGGATACAAACCTCCTAAGACAACTCTCACCCTAAAAACAATGAAACTCTGTTCACACCCTTGCCCCTCCAGCTTATAACTCACTTGTCTTCTCCCCTCCGTGGATAACCCTTCCAAAGAGTAGTCTGCACTCACTCGCTGCCATCGATTCTGTCCTCACAAGGACTCCCGAATCCGATCTGATCAGCCAGATTTCCATCCCTGCTACTCCATAAAAAACTCTGGTCAAGGTCCCTTGATGTTACTAACTAACCTCCATGTTGCTAAATCCAATGGTCCATTTTCAATCCATCTCTTCTCGGCCTTCCGGCAGACCTGGCATAGTTTGTCACGCTCCCTTCCTTGAAACACTCCTTCCACTTGTTTTTCAGGATGGCACATGCTTCTTTTCTCCCTCTCATCTGCTTCTCCAGCTCCTTTACTGAGTCTTCTTATCCCTTGGCATTAAACCTCAGAGGAACCTGACTGTCCTTGGACTCATGAAATGAGTAGACCGCACCCATGCCTGTGGGTTTAAATACTTCTCTATGCTGAAGGTTCCCAAATCCATACATTCAGACATTTCCTCTGAACTCCAGACTCCTATAACATCCTCTCTTGGATATCATCACTTGGTCACATCTTCTCTTAGATACAGCCATTTTGTCACATATCGCATATCAGCAAGTCCTGTTGAAACAAATCCAGCTTCTGGCTACTTCTCCCCATCTCCTGGTCCAAGCCACCATTGTCTTTTGCTTGGATTAGTGCAGTAGCCTCTTCACTGATCTTCCTGTTTCTGCCCTTGTCTGCTGCCCATTTACTAACACAATTAGACTTAAGTTACAATGTGAGACAGCTCTTGTCACTCTTTTGCTCCCCTTTTGTCTTTTTTAAAAGTTGAAATCCTCCATGGTGTGCCTCTGCTGCCTTTGCTTCTGCTCTCACTCTGCTGTAACCACGCTGACTTCTTGGCTGCTCCTCAAACACATCAAGCAGGTACCTGCCTCAGGGCCTTTGCACTTGTGATTTCTTCTAGTAGAAAACCTGTCTCCCAGATACCTTAGGGCTCATTTCCTTGTTCTCTTTAGATCCCTGTCCACATGTTAAAGAAGTCTTTGTTGGCCACACTGTATTAAGTAACCATTCATTTCCTCCTTACCCTCTCCTGGCTTTCCTTATCCCTCTTGTTGTGCCTTAATTTTCTCCATGGCAATTTTCACAATCTGTCATAAAATATCACTTTTTATTAGTTTATTGTCTTCCCTCATTAAGAAGTAAGCTCATTCAGCGAGTTATGCTCTGTTCCAGTTTCATCATCTAACCAAGTGATTTAAAAAGTCCCATTTTTTAGTCACCTCCCAAGGACATTGTGAAGAGTAGACATAGCACATATAGAAACGCATTGAAAATAATTAAAAGTGCTACCCGCATGTAAGGCATTAATTCTGTCATCACCATTATCAATAAAGAGGATTCCAGGGGGTTCCTGCTTCTAGCCTCCTTGGGTACCCGCCTATAGGAAGGCTTCTCTTCTTACAACTGGGGAAAAAGCCAGAATCTCTCCTCATATACAAACAGCAGGATAGATGAGGCTGCTGACAGAGGCCAGGAAATGGAATGAGTAGCTGTGGGCAAGCCACAGTGTGTGTCAGAACCTCAATTTCCAAAATATAGCAAAAATGAAGTATTCGTCATATTTCTCTGCCATGACTCTCCGAGTTGATAAAATCAGAAAGGAAAAAAAAACAATAGGCAAATGCTTGGTCTACACAGTAGATCTAGCAAAGTGACAAGGTGTGGATTGCTGATGCCAACACCTGTGCATACCCTATGACCTTGGGTGAGTTATTTTGCTTCCCTGTGCCTCTGTTTCCTCCAAGTGTAAAGAAGGGTGCTAACAGAACCCATCTCTTGGGGTTGTAGTGTGGTTAACTGCAAAGCACTTAGAACAGTTACCTGGATGTTTTAATAAATGTTGCCTATCTTTATTATTATTGTGTTATTATTTGCAGAGTATGAAGCACCATACAAAAATATTTTTTTTGGCTTATCATGTGTTCTTTTTAGCTGAGGCCAATGAGAAGTGGTGAAAAAATTCAGGGCATCTCATTGACACATATCTATTGAACCTAGCTACCCACTAAAAGCATCTTAAAGAGATGTTTAACTAATGACCAAAGTCAAAGTGATATATATATCCCCTCTCAGTCTCTCAGAATTCTTTTGATGTCCTTTGATAACCCTCTTAGGAAAGAATACGTGGCAGAAATCAGAAGATTCAAGAACTCTCTGATGCAAAGTAAGAGATAATAGGAAAGTTGGGTCAGCGTGAGCTTGGTTTGCCCCCAGACTGTAATTAGAATTGTAGATCCCACAGGGGTCTTCCCAAAAGGATTTGGGGTGTGCATTAGATCTTTATAAGTGACTTCCCTTCTTTGAGTCTGAGTTTCCACATTGTAAATTTGAGAGTATTAATAACTGCCCTAAAAATAATGGCAGTCCGTCTCCATTCCCATCCGACCCTGGATTCTCTAGCAATAATGAATTAATGGCAGTTGTTCCAATAAGCTAAGTTCTCTCTCCCCTCTGAGCCTAAGCTTTTTCCACACTGCCAACCTTAACCCCCAACTCGCCTTTCAAGACCGTCCCTAGCTTTCACTTCCTCCGGGAGAGGGGTCCCTTCTCTGTGCCCCTATAGAAACATATGCCTTCTGCCATCAAAGCACTTACCACATGAAATGGAAATTGCCCTCTGTCTCAGGAAATTTTATTTACAATTATTCAGTGCTCTTTTACACACATTTTGGAAGACTTAGTAGGCAGATAAAATGCCATAACACCTTAGAAAGCTAAAAGCACTATGAAAAGAATATATATTAAAAATGAAAAAAAAAAATGAGACAGGCCTTTCAGAAAATCTTGGGTGATGTAGCGAAGACAAAAGAGGTAATGGCATCTTTCCTCCTGCCAATGATACAGCTATTTTATTAACGCGGAGCAATCATTTAATCTCTTTAAAATAATAAACCTATTCTCTCAACACGAGTGTGTGTGTGTGTGTGTGTGTGTGTGTGTGTGTGTGTGTGTGTAGTATGTGTTTAAACGGTGCAGGGTGCCAGGCTGTGGAGAACACAGAGATGAACAACGAGGTGTAGGAGGTAAGCCATGGGCCCTGACAAGTCAAGGCAGAAAGTACAGAGGACTGGGACACCTGGGTGGTGCAGTCGGTTAAGCATCTGACTCTTGGTTTTGCCTCAGATCATGATCTCATGGTCGTGGGTTCGAGCCCCGAGTGGGGCTCTGCATTCGGTGTGGAATCTGCTTCAGATTATCTCTCCCTCCTACTCTGCCTCTCCTGCTTATGCACGCATACTCGCTCTCTTATAAATAAATAAATAAATAAATAAACAAACAAACAAACAAACAAACAAATAAATAAAATCTTTAAAAAAAAGTATAGAACATTGAGACACAAAAGAAGCACAGAGGCATTTATGAAAATTTATAAGGGGACAACATTCCTACCACTAGAGGAATCAAAGATTTTATGGAGATGACTTGAGGGGTGAGGAGAAGCTGGGCAGGTTCTGATGGGCTTTGCATGTGAAGGTGAGAAGGACGCAAGGAACCCACAGTGTCTGACAAAAGCATGGTGGGTCCTTGGTTTTAGAAAGGATAATCTAGCTCGTTGGGCAAGGCGGACCAGTCCGGAGCCTGGAGTGCAATAAGGATGCTCCTGAGGTCATCCAGGTAAGGGCTGAGGGGTCTCATGTAGATAGAGGGCAAAGGGTGAAAAGCACAGACACCCTAGAGGAGGAAAGGATTTCACGGGAGGCCACTGGGAGGATGTGGGGGCACCGGGGTGAAGCCAAGAATGCGAGGGCACTGAGCATGAGGATTTCATGGCTCGGGAAAGTGCCACCAACTTGCCTCTGATTTCTTCAATTTACCAATTGCAGTCAGCGTATCCAATTCAACAGATCGGTGACTTGATTGAGACCCAGGGAGGAAGCTATGGGAATGGCTAGGCTAGTGCATTGTTCATGCCTCAGCGAGCAGTCATTTCCCTCCGAGATGCCCCAGAAAGCAGCCTCAGTTCTGGGGTGGTCCTGCCCTGGTTCTCAGTCCGCAATCAGCAGCTGCAGCTGTAAGTTTGGGCCAGTGATTGATGGGTTGAGCCTGCTTCCCAGTAGGGGAGTTGGTCGGGGGAGGTGGGAGGCTGCAGCAGTTCAAGAAACTGGAACACAGAAAAAGCTGGGGAAGGAAGAAGATTCACAATCGGGTCCTTGACTGCATTGTAAAGTCAAGTGCTTTGGCTCAGGGTGAGCCGAAGCTGCTGGCTTTTCTGCTTATTATCTGTGTGGTCTTAGTATGGAAGGTGCACCTGCAAGTCCAAAGAGGATATTTTGAGATGCTGTAACAAACCAGACTGCTCGCTGAGTTCCCGCAGAAGCTGGGAAGTCTTGTTTCTGCTATTTCCTTCTTCACTGGAAATGAAGTATTTTCCTGAGGCTCCCTGGTGCCAGAGTGCTTTTGATCCAGTTCCCGTGTGGATCCAAAAAAGCTGTGTGGTGCCCTAGGGGCAGCTATGGCAGTCATCCCTAGATGACACCCCTAGAGACTGGGGGCTCGTTGGGCATGGCTGGTGAGGGCAGGCTTCCTGGAGGAGGTGACATGGCTTGGAAAGGAATGAGAAGGGGGAGCTGGCTTTATTGAGAATTGAGGGAATGGCATTCTTTGTAGAAGGAATAACAAGTTCAAAGTCCTAAGGTGGGAAAACTTGGCATGTGCCCAGAACGGCAAGACGGCTGGTCTGGCTAGAGGACAGTGAGGCAGGAAGGTGGGCTGGGGCAGACGAGTGGGAGCGCGCCGCCCGTTCTAAGGAGTGGGGAAGCCACTGTGAGTTTGAACGGGCATATCCTGATTGGAATCATGGTTTTTCAAAAGCTGACGCCATTGCCTGCGCCTATCAGAGCGAGAGAGAGTAGGAGGTAGATTCTTCCAGCAAAAAATTGTCTGGAATATCAAAAAGCATGGTAGTGGGAGTCAGAAACCTAGATCCTTGTCTCAACCCTTCTACCTATCCAGGCGTGACCTTGGAGCAGCCCCTCTGCCTCCGCTTTCCCATGTATAAAATGATGGCCTTGGAGCGGGTCCCACGCAGGGTCCTTTTCCACTTGCCCAGGCCTGAACTGCGGGATGAACAGGTGTGAGCAATTATCCCTAAGGAGTTCTTTTCCAGATGGTCAAGGAACAGCATCCTTCCTCTGAATGTCCATCATATTTATGGCCCGCCCTTCGATCCACCATAGAAAGCAAATTCTAATGGATCCCTGAGAGCATCAATGAGACCTTCCTCAGATAGTCATGATTCCCTCGTGTCACGGGAGCGACACAGAGATGGAGCATTTTGAAGGCCTGGCAAGTCAGCTCTTGCCTGCCCCGTGCCCCATGGAGCAGCCTCTGCTACCTGGCCAGGAGGAGAGACTGCCCCCATTCCGCCTACCCAGAGCCGAGTCCGTGAAGGAGAGCAGTGCCTTCTCTGCAGACAATCGCACCCTTGGCCTAGACCCACTGCTGTCACCCTACTGCCTGCCATCTCCCTAAGGGGTGCTCAGGTCATGCTCCACTGTCCCGTCTTTTGTGAGTCTGGAAGACATGTGATCCCCTGAACAAAATCTGGGAGTCAGTCCCCTCCGTGAATATTCCAAGCATTACAGATCTACCCTTATCTCTACCTCCCTGGAAAGGGGAAAAGGAAAACACCCCCGCAGCCTCTCTAAGAGATGCCTATTTCGTGAAGTTTCCGTCTTCGTTGCTAATGGCTCCTTTGGCTTCCTCTTATCAGCCCAGGTGTCTTGCTTTGGGACTAGAGATCGCGAATTCACGCACACACCTACCCGTTTCTGTCTTCGTTCTAATTGAGTCCTAACTAGAGGGAAAGGCAAGAATCCTACGGCTGGCCTGGAAGTTTCCCTGGAAGACTTGAGCCCAAACCCAAGGACGGACAGATTCAGAGATATTGCGGGGGGAGGCGGGGCAGATAAGGAGGACACACGGTCCATAAACTACAGCAGTGGGTTTCAGAAACCGCCAGGAATCATGGAGAAAAGCTAGCTTAACCTGTTCAAATAGTAGTCCTTAGAACAAGTCACATGTCAACAGCAAGGGGTTAGTAATACCAAAAAAAGACGTGAATTTGAATAGTTAGGGGCCATGTACTCCTGTCGATTTTTCTGATCAGTATCAGAAGCAGTATTAAAAAGCAGCCCGATTTATGTGAATTCTTTTTTAAGGGAAAAAATAGCTTCACTGCAATTTTTTTTTTCATTTTTAAGTCCACTAATATTTCCAGAAATTCCAAAACAGACTATGACACAGGGAAACTGCATGGTGAGTTGGGGGCTTCAATTCCTGCTCTAATTCTTACTGTAAGTATTGTAGCTTAAATAGGTTCTCAAGCCTTCTGGTTCATAGTCTAGTCTGTAAAATCGCCTTAGCTCACGGCACGGTCACGTTGCCTGAGGTCATGAGCAGAAAACTCCTAGCGAGAGCTGGTACCTGGTAGATAGTCAGGGAGTGGAGGTTATCATTTGTAATGGCGGCCCCTTCCCTCGGGTCTCAGATGTGACAGACTTCCTTCCCTGCCGTCACACACCTGCCCTGCAGTCAAAAGCAGAGGCCCGAATCTAGTCTGCGTCGGGTACTGCCCTATGCCTAAAGCCTATTTTCCATGTCAGGGGGAAAAAAGAGTGGGAGGGGCCTTGCAGTGCTCCCCTCACTAAGACGAGCGTAGAAAAATTATGTGTCATATAAAAAGTTCTTGGAGCCCTCTGGATGTAAGAGAATACATAAATTCAGACTACCTTTATCATCACCATTATTTTTATATGAATTGGATCTTGTTACTCAAGGTCTTTGGAAACAGACAGAAATAGAAATGTGTGAAGACACCCTGATTTCCCTCCCGTTGGAGGGACTTTTTCCTCATGATGTTATTCAGCTAATTAAAAGAGCCTGCCATTTCCCGAGGGTCTGCTATTTCCAGAAATGCTTTGGGACCCAAACTGCCTAACTGATCTACAGAGTCGGCACTCAGGCTTCCGCCAGGGGCCATCCCCACCGCAGCCCGTACCCCGTGCCTGTCCTCAGCAGAACCCCACTGAGGGGAGAGGGCCTTCAGGGGCCCCCCCGGAAGCTTCACCCTGTTACCTCGTCTGACCTCCTGGAGCATCTCGGGTCTGCCCTTGTGTTCATCCTGTTTTCAGTCTTGTCGCGGTACTTGAGCGTGTCATCTGTGTATGTTGTTTACTTCGCTAGATTCCAGTGGGGTCACTTCAAAGAGACGCCATTAATGTGGGGTTTTCTTCCCTCATTTCCAAGGATGCTGGGAGGCAGGTACCCGATGGGCGCCCAATTTCTTCATCAACACAGGTCAGAGATCAGAGGGAGGGTGGCCAGTGTGTGTAAACACAGCCGATTGTCAACCTGGGATGTTTCAGTAATTGACTGAACCGTAATTAACTTATAACTAAACAGAAATTAGTTGTTTTAAAAATCACTTAGAAGCAACTGCGTGGCTCAGTCAGTTAAGCACCCAATTCTTGGTTTCGGCTCAGGGGGATCTCAGGGTCGTGGGATGGGGCCCTGTGTCAGGCTTTGTGCTCAGCATGGAGTCTGCTCGACATTCTCTCTCCCTCTGCCCCTCCCCCCACTCACCCACGCTCTTTCTCTCTCTAAAATAAATAAACGAAATCTTTTTTAAAAAGGAATAACTTAATCAGACACAATAGGCAAATTATTACATAAATTTACTCAGCAGGCTTGCTCAACACCACAGACATATTATAAGCAAAATACTAGTTTAGGTCACTGAGCTTCTTCTAGGAGGGAGGCAGTAAAATTTACTACTCAGGAGTGACTACAGACATGCCTAGACCTTTGGTCTGTTTGTTTTGAGTTCTAACTCTTTCAGGTTTGGGAGTCTCAAGCTCAGAAAGTTGAATTAATTATTCTCACCAGTTCAGGGCCCACTATGACCTCCAGATCATGAAAAGGCCCTAATTAAATAATGGGTATGTGTAGTGGGGGGCGAGGGGTTCCCCGCACCATCATTACTTATTTGATTATATTTTCATCTGCATCCTCACTTCCCCATTTTCATCCTGACTGTGTATACCTACTCTGGGAGTTTTGATAAGTGCCTTTGAAAGTAATAATAATTATTACCAACTCTAACTGGGTCTTGGCCCTGTTGTTATGAGCACTTTTATGTCCTTTATTGTTTTTAATCCTACCAACCATACTATGAGAAAAGTTCTTTTGTTGTTCCCACCGAACACGTGAGGAACCAAGGCACAGATGACACTCAGTGACTTTCCCAAGATCCCCATTCGATGGATCTTGGGATCCATCACCCAGGCTACCTACATAGAAAACGTAGTCTGTATATGCTCTGCAGGACTGTATTTATCATATATCTAAAAATTTAGTATGTCATTTGTATATTGATGTTTTAAAAATGTACTTGAATCTTATCATGCTCCTATAAATCTCCATCCATACCTTACTTTTTTCAACCTATGTTACGATTTAAACAATTGCTCGGGGCACCTGGGTGGCTCAGTGGGTTAAAGCCTCTGCCTTCGGCTCAGGTCATGATCCCAGGGTCGAGCCTTACATCGGGCTCTCTGCTCAGCGGGGAGCCTGCTTCCGCCTCTCTCTCTGCCTGCCTCTCTGCCTACTTGTGATCTCTTTCTCTCTGTCAAATAAATAAATAAAATCTTAAAAAACAATTGCTAAATGTACCCCTAGATCACTGATTGCCACATAGCATTCCATTGTACACGTACATCCCAGTTAACTCTTATTTTCTTAGTGATGGACACACACAATGTCTCCCAGTTCCTAATCCCCAAATATTGTTGACATAAACCTCCTTATACTCATCCCCCAATAAGCCTGTGTAAATTTCCTTTGCATATATCATTTGGAACAGGATTGCTGAGCTATAAAATACCTACAGCCTGGCAGATTAATTTCCGGTATGGCGATGCCAGCTCTCCTGCTGGTGGTATAAAAGATTCTTTCTTCCCCCAATTCTCATAAACACTACTCTGACTTTCCGATTTCTACTAATTTGATTATTATAAAGGATCGTAATGTTGTTTTCGTTTTCATTTCATGAAACTGAGCATCTTGTCATAAACTTGTGGTTTGGTTTACTTTCGGTGAATTGCTTATTCAGGACATTTACCCATTTTCTATTCTGGATCTCCTGTCTCATTATGTCTTAGATACCAGTCAGTTTTAGAGGTTCCAAGTATCGCCTCTGTCCATCCTTCAGTTAGCTTTCTGGTGTCCTTTGTTGAATAAATTTCCAATATGGGTATAATTACATCTGCTGACTTCTTTGCTTCCATGGTTTGAATTTGGAGTTTTGTTTTTAAAACAACTCCTCTAGGGACACCTGGGTGGCTCAGTCATTTAAGTGTCTGCCTTCGGCTCAGGTCTTGATCCCAAGACTTTGGGATCAAGTCCGACATCAGGCTTCTTGTGCAGTGGGGAGCCTACTTCTCCCTCTCCCTCTGCTGCTCCCCCTGCTTGTGCTCTCTCTCTCTCTCTCTTTCTGACAAATAAATAAATGAAATGAAAACAAAACAAAACAAAAAAACTCCTCTAGACATTTACCTCTGGATATAATGAAGTGATTTTGTATAAAATTACTTATCAAAAATATCTCTTATTCAAAATGAGTGACTTGTTTCCCCTGTGAGGGAGAGACCATGGCTTCCATTCATTCAGTCCCCTTGTGCGTATTTTTATCAGACAATAGACTAGTTAAGAGAATTATTTCTAGGTACTGTGTATTTTGTACCTGTTTACACTTCTAATACTGATATAACTGATATCTTGAAAAACAAATGGAGAGGAAACATCCTATTAAAACCTAACCAGCACCAAAACAAACAAACTCATCCATTTTGGGCAAGACTTCTATCATGAAGAACTGTACAAGCTGGATAAAGAGCAAAAAATCAGATGTTTGAAGACATTGGAAAGTAACCAAGGCAACTTAAGATTTGAGGGTCCAGAAACTCAGAAAAGGAGGGTGGAACACTGAAATGAGCTTGATGTTTGCCATAGCATTTTATCTCTAGGGAATTTTCTATAACAGTATAAAGGTAGAATGGAAAACAATGGCTTTGAGCTCGTGGTATTCCCACAGGGATGAGTATACAAAGTTTGAAGTTGGAGTTGAAGGCCACTAGGTCAGCCTAAACTTGAAGGGCCACTCTCCCAGGAAAAAGGACTGCATGAAATTTTACTTCAGGACATTTGCCAACTTGTAAGTTGTAAATATGCCAGCTCAAGAGGTCTTTCTAAGTTCTAAGAGGATAAATGTTAATCATAGATTTTGTCAGTCTCACAGGGCTGGGGATAGAAAAATAGGAGTTGAGGGTCTGCAAAGAAGGAGAAGACCCAGTGAATATCCCAGGCTTCCAGAGAGACCCTTGAAGGGACCTGCCCTAGAAATAAGGAAAAACTAGAGAAAAGCATGAAACTCATCTTGACTGGCTTAAGACATGGGTCTCTGCTCTGTCTACCTGACAGAATGAAATTGAATCCTCCATGAATCAAAGATAACTAGACATACCAAGATATGGGGCCATGTGATCAAAATCAGTAGCAAATATAGATGGTGGAAACAGACCCAAAAGTCAGCTACATCTGAATTATCAGACACAGTTTCAAAATAATTATGGTTAATATATTCAAGGAAATAGACAAAAATATACAGAAACTTACCAGAGGCCTGGAATCATTGTTTTTGTTTGTTTTTAAAGAAATGTCCAGATTGAAATTCTGGAAATGAGAAACATAATTACTGAAATTAATAACTCAGTAGATTTAACAGCAAATTAGACACAGCAGAGAATAGGATAAATGAATTGGAAGACAAACGAGAGAACATATCCAGATTAAAGCAAAAGAAAAATGATGATAAATATGGAAATATGTAATTAAAAAGTCTATAACATATGTGTAACTGGATTAGTCAAAGGAGAATCGAAAGAGGACTGGGCAGAAGCAATACCTGAAAAACTACCAACTAAAAATTTTCCAAAACTGATGAAAAAATATCAAGCCACTGTGTTTTACAGTTTAGCAGTTGGCCAATGCCTTGAGGTAAAATTCATGTAGTCCTTTTTTTCTAAGAAGCTCTATGAACCTTGATCAAGAGAAATACAGACTCTCACATTTACGTACATTACAGTAAAACTCATGAAAAATACAGACAAAAAAATCTTAAAAGCAGAGAAAAAGACATTCTCTTCTAAGGAGTGACAGCACTGACAGCCAACTTTTCCATAGAAATGAAAAAAGTCAGAAGCCAATAAATGGAATCTATAAAGTGCTGAAAGGAAAAAACCACTATCGCAAAAATCTATACCCATAAAAAAATATCCTTCAGAAATGAAACCGAAATAAAGACATTTACAGACACAAAAATGAGAATTTGTTGCCAGCACATCTGAACTTAAAGGAACTGCGAAGGAGAATTCTTCAGGTAGGAGAAGAATGATCCCAGATGGACATGTGATGATTCAAGAAGGAATAAAAGGAACTAGAAAAGATTTAAAAATGTGGTACATATGTGGGTAAAACTAATGAACATTGAGTGTGTTAAACTACTGATAAAATAATATATGTAGGGTTTTAAATATGCATAATTAAAAGCATGGTAACGATAGCACAAAAAAGGAAAGGAAGTAGATTGGGTTATAGGTTTATAGGGTCCTTGCATTTTCTTGAAAGTGCTGAGTATGCTAATTCAAGACCATGCTTTATAGCTCAAGGATGCAATTAACACGGTGTATTTAAGTCCAAATCTATCAGTAATGACATTAGCTACATTAGCTTTCAAAGGACTAAATATTCTAATAACAGGCTGATTTTTTAAATGGAAAAATCCAAGAGCCTGTAGCTTACAAGAGGCACACACTGACTATAAACATGCCGAAACATTTTAAAGATAAAGGCAAAAAATGTGTACCCAGCAAACACGAGCCAAAACAAAAGTGGCATAGTTATATTAATATCAAAGTAGAATTTAAGACAAGAAGCATAACTAGAGATAAAAAGATCAATTCAACAGGAATATGTAGCAAGCCTAAATTTCTTGCATTGTTTCAAAATTTATAAAATAAAAACTGACTCAACTAAAAGGAGAAACAGATCCACAGTTGTATTTC
This sequence comes from Potos flavus, assembly GCA_028534135.1. Lineage (NCBI taxonomy): Eukaryota > Metazoa > Chordata > Mammalia > Carnivora > Procyonidae > Potos > Potos flavus. The sequence goes on along the minus strand of CM052890.1, from coordinate 11,646,894 downwards.
TCAACCTCAATAAACTTCTTAGTAACTGCTAGAACAAGCAGGCAGTTCATTGGCGAGGATGTGGGAGTTTAGAGCATCATGAATAACAAATGTGTCTTAACAGATAATAAAAAAATTCACCCAATAACTGCATGATGTATATTGCTTTCAAGTGCATGTGGAACAGTCACCAATATAGACCATGTGGGAGAGTTTAAAACAAGTCTCAACAAATTTCAAAAGTGAAATAATGAAGTCTTTGATCACAATGGAATTAAACTAGAATACAATAGCTGAAAGAAAATTTAAATATCTTCGATGCACTCCAAAATAAGTCAAAAAGAAACTACGATAGAATGATTAACCCGTATATTTATGGATTAATATATCCATATATTTATGGATTATATCCATAATCCATATATTTAAAGGACATTTGTAGTTCTTATTCGGTGAACTGTGAGTTTATTTATCTCTTTCTATTTGTCATTGGTCTTATGAATTTGTAGGAGATTTTAATATAATAAATAAATTCGTGTATTTTATGTAGTTCAAGTTGCAGGTTTTTTGGTATGTCAGTTGGCTTTTGCCCTTTTAAGTACATAGCAAAATTTGTATTAAAAATTCTTATGTAATCAGATTTGTAAAGCTTTCTTTCATGACTTATGGATTTCGTGTCATAGTTAGGAATCCATCCCCATTCCATGTTTTTCTAGTATTTTCATGTATTTTTTTTACATTTAAATATGCTCCATTTGGAATTGAAGCTCGCATATGGTGTGAGATGTGGATTCAATATTTTTTCTCTAGATAACCCTTCTATCCCATTACCATTCACCTATTGATGGTAATAAAAATGATTTCCAGGATTTTGCTGTTACAAACCCTTTGAAACGACCTTGTAATTTTGACAATTATTTATGTACAGGCATAACTGAGGGATATATTTATTGAGGTGGATTTGCTGGGTAGAGGATTTAAAAATATCATTTAAATCCAGTGTTGCTGGGGTGCCTGGGTGGCTCAATCAGTTGGGCATCTGCCTTCAGCTCAGGTCGTGATCCCAGGGTCCTGGGATAGAGCCCTGCTTTGGGCTCCCTGCTCAGTGGGAGCCTGCTTCTCCTTCTCCCCTCTGCCTGCTGCTCCCCCTGCTTGTGCTCTCTCTCGCTATCTCATTATGTCTGTCAAATAAATTAATAAAATCTTATAAATAAATAAACCCAGTGTTGCCTTCATGAAGTATGATGCAGTGGGAGATACAGGCTTCCAGTTATGGAGTGAATAATTCACTGGAATAAAAGATACTGCATAAGGAATAGAGTCAATGACATTGTCTTAGTGATGTATCAGGACAGACGGTAGCTACACTTGTAGTGAACATAACATTGTGTGTCAACTACACTCAAAGAAGAAGAGGGGGAGGAGGGGGAGAAGAAGAAGACGAGGAGGAAGAGGAGGAGGAGGAGGAAGAAGGAGAAGAAGAAAAAGAAAAAGAAGGAGGAGGAGGAGGGAAAGAAGAGGAGGAGGAGGAGGGAGAAGGAGAAGAAGAAAGAAGAAGAAAGAAGAAGAAGAAGAAGAAGAAGAAGAAGAAGAAGAAGAAGAAGAAGAAGAAGAAGAAGAAGAAGAAGAAGGAGGAGGAGGAGGAGGAGGAGGAGGAGGAGGGAGAGGAGGGGGAGGAGGAGGAGGAAGAGAAGAAAAAAGAGGGGAGGAGGGGAAGAGGAAGAGGAGGAAGGAGAAGAAGAAGAAAGAGGGGGAGGAGGGAAAGAAGAGGAGGAGGAGGGAGAAGGAGAAGAAGAAAAAAGAAGAAGAAGAAGGAGGAGGAGGAGGAGGAGAAGGAGAAGAAAAAGAAGAGGGGAGGAGGGGAAGAGGAAGAGGAGGAAGAAGGAGAAGAAGAAGAAAGAGGAGGAGGAGGGAGGGGGAGGAGGGAAAGAAGAGGAGGAGGAGGAGAAAAGAAGAGGGGGAAGAAGAAGAGGAGGAGGAAGAAGAAGGAGGAGGAAGAGGAGGGAAGGAGGAGGAGGGGGAGAGGAGGAGGAGGAGGAAGAAGAAGGAGAAGAAGAAAAAGAAAAAGGAGGAGGAGGGAAAGAAGAGGAGGGGGAAGAAGGAGAAGGAGAAGAAGAAGAAGAAGAAGAAGAAGAAGAAGAAGAAGAAGAAGAAGAAGAAGAAG
>CM052890.1:11614386-11644251 GCA_028534135.1 Potos flavus | reverse complement strand
AAGAAGAAGAAGAAGAAGAAGAAGAAGAAGAAGAAGAAGAAGAAGAAGAAGAAGAAGAAGAAGAAGAAGAAGAAGAAAGGAGAAGGAGAAGAAGAAGAAGAAAGGAGAAGGAGAAGAAGAAGAAGGAGAAGAAGAAAAAGAAGAGGGGGAGGAGGGGAAGAAGAAGAGGAGGAGGAGGGAGAAGGAGAAGAAGAGGAGGAGGAGGGAGGGGGAGGAGGGAAAGAAGAGGAGGAGGAGGAGAAAAGAAGAGGGGGGAAGAAGAAGAGGAGGAAGAAGAAGGAGGAGGAAGAGGAGGGAAGGAGGAGGAGGGGAAGAAGAGGAGGAAGAGGAAGAAGGAGAAGGAGAAGTAGTGATAGTAGTAATAGTAAGAGTCATAGTAGTATAATGCCAATGCCATCTTTGCTGCTGGGAAATCTCCAGGATAGGATTCAGGAAGGAAGCCAGCAGCCCATTTGGATTTCCATCTCAGCAGCAATCAGAACCCCACCCTTCGATCTCAGTATTGTTTTCTAGAGGGATGTAGCACACAGGGTGAGATTGTGGACTGGGGATCCAGATGCCTGATGGGTGAACCCCAATCCCAGCTCCAGCACTTCTAAGTACCGTGACCGGGGCAAGTTCCTTCCTTGTCCTGCCTCAGCTTCCTTATGTATGAAAACGGGGGGAATTATCCTGACTGTTGTAACTACCATCTATAAACCTGCGGTCATCACTGTATTGTGATCGCACCACATCTGGCATGTGGCAAACCCAGAGTAAATAACACCTAGCATCACGAGAGGTATTGCCTAATATTAGTAATCCCTGACGTGACTTGCCCTTGTCTGTCATTTGTGTAGCAAGAAGCTTAACATTTTCACCTGTCTTTACTCAGTCCACTTATTCTTTTGTTAGAACTTTGCTGGGGCTCCTGGGGGGCTCGGTCAGTTAAGTGTCCAACTCTTGATTTCAGCTCAGGTCTCTGGTCATGATCTCCGGGTCGTGGGATCAAACCCCATGTCAGGCTCTGTGTTCAGCAGGGTTCTGCTTGAGATTCTCTCTCTCCCTCTTCCCCTCCTCCCTCTCATCTTCTCTCTCTCTCTCATATAAATAAATAAATCTTTAAGAAGAAAAGAACTTTGCAGAAAATATTTTTTCTCTTTTGTATTTTTTGCTTCCTTCCGGCATTCCACTTCCTTCAGTCATTCCTTCATCCGGAAAGCATGGATTAACCGCAAACTGTGGCTGTCTATTGCTCTGTAAGCCTTGTGCCATCCTGATGGGATAGCACCATGCCTCCCTCGGTTCTCGATGGATCTGTGCGCCAGCTCTCCTCATAGTGTTTCTCCCCCTCACGTTCTCCTCTCTAGACACACACACAATGATGGCCGTCATGCTCCCTAAGGGGAAACTCTTGGAAGCACCAACAAATGAGACCTTGACTTCATTCCTGCTCTTTCTGTCCCTGACCTCACTTCATTCACATACCAGGTGTTTATTGAGCATCTTCTTTGCTCTAGGCACTGGGGATATAGCCCTGAACACGCAACGAATATTCTAGTCCTTGTTGTGCATCTTTCTCAGTAGCTCAGGAACAACTACTTACCTCTCTCTGGAGACTGTGGATATAGGATGAAGGTCCAGCATTCCCAGTGGAGGGTAAGGAGGAAGCCTGCTTGGCTTGTGGTACCAGGAGAGAATCCGACCCCCATCCCTGTGATACTCTCTGGTTTTATCCCTTGGGCACATTCCTCATTTTTTGTCTGCTTCCCTATCTCTTACTGCGCAAGCCTCAGCTCAGATGTTGCCTAAAATGTCAAACCTCTGTCTACATCAGTCTATGTTGAATAACATGGACGAAATAAGTGTCATTCTGGAAAAGGACAACCAGATTGATGGACGCATAGGCTCTCTCTCACCTGAGTTGTGGTTAATGGGACCTGGATTTTTTTTTTTTTCCTGAAGAAGTCCACGTAAGAAGACACGGATGCAGCTTTCAAATATTTAAAGAGCTGCCCAGTAGATTTTGGAATTGGGGAACAAAATTGGCAAACACTTTCAGGTGGATGACAGGGGCAGAAAACCCTGGGGACAAGAGCTCGGCAAACAAGACGCGAACATGCACGCTGAACCGTTGTCAGATTCTGCCTCTGACACGGAGAGTCCTGGTGCCCTGGAGGCCAGGGTCCGAGTTGACCTCCCACCAGAACTTCCCAGAAGACCCAGAGGACTCAAAAGTAGGGGCACTGGCCCTTCTGGCTTGGCGTTCGGTGCCAGGGGAGTGAAGCAAAGCCTCGTGCACATCTATTTTTAAGCAGTCAGATTTATGCAGCCATACCTAAGAGGCCCTGGGTGCCGTTTATTGCTAGATTAGACCTGTGGTTTCTAGAAGCCTTTTTATGACTCGGCAGGCTATGCCATTAGAGGCCTGGCATGGTTTCTAGTCATGCAGAGAACAGCTTCCAGGGTATTATTTTAAGAACATCCCAGTCCCCTGCACAACCTCACCCAGCACACTTGGGAGTCTCTACCGGGCTGCCAAGTCGCACTCCCCCCTTGCCTGCACGGTCAAAGTGAGGTGACAGGAACAGGTTCCGTGAAGAGTGGAAACTCCAGAAGGCACATGTAACTTGTAGCCCGCGTTCTGGCTGAGGGTCCCCAGACCTCCATTTCCAGCGGGCGGATGGGGAGCTTCACTTCACTTAACAGCTAAAGGAGGGAGAAGGCGGGCGCCTGGGTGGCTCAGTGGGTTAAAGCCTCTGCCTTCGGCTCAGGTCATGATCCCAGGGTCCTGGGATCGAGCCCCGCATCGGGCTCTCTGCTCAACGGGGAGCCTGCTTCTCCCTCTCTCTCTGCCTGCCTCTCTGCCTACTTGTGATCTCCCTCCTCACTGTCAAATAAATAAATAAAATCTTAAAAATAAAAAATAAAAAAATAAAGGAGGGAGAAGGGGAAAGCAGTGGCCTTGTGCTGTGACGGGAGGGGTGAGTCTTCATTCATCCCTCGACAGCCGCTGATTCGCTCTCTGGACAGCCCTGCTCCTGGTAGACTGGCCTCCCCATTCCTCACTAGCGCCATGACTACCTCGTCTTTCTTTCTGTCTTGCGAGTCATTTCTCTGCTGCTCCCTGCTCTCTGGTCTTCATGACGGCCCTGTCCCGTCTAGGAATAGTTGAAACCACTCCTCTGTCAGATGGACATAAATGTTAGCAGCACTCTCACCGGCTGTTCTCCAGAAAATTCCCCTTGTCTGGGACCACAAGCCTTTGCGTCTACAGACCCCGAGACGGCGACATCCACACTGGGGACCGCAGCTTGGCGTTTCCCATGAGTACTGACAGCCCTCCCCAGGGCGTGCATTTCTTCTGGTCAATAGAACCTTCTCAGATACTCGATGCAAGCAGAGTTCTCACTAAATATATTATCTTTCTTTGATAATTCAGGGTTTTTTGGGGGGCGGGGGGTGGGTGTCGTGAGAAGCATTGGAGATAGAGGTTGCAAACTGCTGTCCCACAAGCCAGATCCAGCCTGTCTGGAAAAAAAAAGTTAAAATTTTTGGAATTGGTCAGCAACATTTTAAAAGGGGGCAGATTCTACATAAAAACTCAGATGAGCTGTTCTGGAAAGGGCAGGCCTGTGTTTCCCCTTGGTAAGCCCAGTGGGCTGAGCATAGCTGCTCCCTTTGAACGGGCACACCTTTCCACTGTCCTTGCCAACCCGAATGCTCCACACCCAACCCGTTTCCCACTGGACGTTACGTGCCTGGCCCTGGGATCGACACTCCTTGATTCCGCTAAAGCCAGTAACTATCAATACCGCTGTGAGCCTAGCACTGTGACTTAGAATATTTTCCTTTAAAAAGTTTCTCAGTATAAAGGAGCTTATACGGGCGCCTGGGTGGCTCAGTGGGTTAAGCCTCTGCCTTCGGCTCAGGTCATGATCTCAGGGTCCTGGGATCGAGCCCCGCATCGGGCTCTCTGCTCGGCGGGGAGCCTGCTTCCCCCTCTCTCTCTCTGCCTGCCTCTCTGCCTACTTGGGATCTGTTTCTCTCTGTCAAATAAATAAATAAAATCTTTAAAAAAAATAAAGGAGCTTGTATTCTCATCGGGAAATAAGTCAATATATTTAGATAGCGGAATTAATTAGAGAACATTGAAAACTTAGAAATGCCTATACAACCAGCTTGTGCGTTAATTTCAGACATTTTTTTCAGTTTTATTAAGGCATAATTGGCCTACAGCACTGTATCAGTTTAAGGTGTGCAACATGATGATTTGACTTACATATATTGTGAAACGATGACCATGTTTTTTTAATCATTCATCATCGCTCATAGATACAAAAAAAAGAAAATTTTTCTCCTCGTGCTGACAGTTCTTAGTATTTACTCTCTTAACAACTTTCAAGTACACCAATAGCAGTGTTAACTAGAGCAATTGTGTTGTACGTTAAATCCCTAATACTTCTTCATCTTTAACTGACCATTTCTACCTTTTGACCACATGCCGCCAAAACCCGCTCTCCCTATCCCCTATTTCTGGTAACCAGAAGTCTGATCTCTTTTTTTATGAAGTTGGTTTTATTTTGTTTTGTTTTGTTTTATTCCACATGTATGTGGAAAATCTCACTTAAGATCCTATGATATTTGGAGTGTCTGGGTGCCTCAGTTGGGTTGAGCATCTGACTCTTGGTTTGGGCTCAGGTCATGATCTCGGGTCATGAGATCAAGCCCCGTGTCAAGCTCTGCACTCCACAGGGAGTCTGCTTGAGGCCCCCTCTCTCTCCCTCAAGGTCCATCAGTATTGTGACAAATGGCAGGGTTTCCTTCTCTCCTTTTTTTTTTTTTTAATGGCTGAATGATTTTCCATTGCATAGACATGCACAACTTCTTTATTCATTTATCTACTGATGGACACTTAGGTTGTTTCTATGTCTTAGATGTTGTAAATAATGCTGTTATGAACATGGCGAGGCAGGTACCTCTTCAACATACCATTTTATTTTGGGGAAAATATATTCCCAGAAGTGGAATTACTGAATCAAACAGCAGGACACTCCATACTATTTCAACTGTGGCTGCACCTTTTGTTTTGTTCTTGTTTTTCTGCATTTCCCCAGTGATTATTGACATGGAGCACCTTTACCTGTGTCTGTTGGCCATCCATACTTCTTTTTTGGGAAAATGTCTATTTAGGTTCCTTGTTCATTGTTTTTTTTTTTTTAATTTCTATTCAATTTAATTAACATATAGTGTATTATTAGTTTCAGAGGTAGAGGTCAGTGATTCATCAGTTGCATATAACACCCAGTGCTCATCAGGTGCCCTCCTTAATGCCCATCACCCAGTTACCCCATCCCCCCACCTCCCCTCCAGCAACCCTCAGTTTGTTTCCTACAGTTAAGAGTCTCTTAACAGATAAGAGACTCTTAACTGTAGGAAAGTTAAGAGACTTGCCTCCCTCTCTGATTTGCATCTTATTTTATTTTTCCTTTCCTTCCCCTATGTTCATCTGTCTTTTTTCCCTAAATTCCACATATGAGTGAAATCATATGATATTTGTTTTTTTCTGACTATTCTTTTTTAATTGGATTATTTGTGGGTTTTGTGCTATTAGTTTCTTTGAAAGCCATGAGTTCTTTATATATTTTGGAGAGTAACCCTTATCAAATATATGGTTTGCAAATATTTTTCCCATAGGTCATCTTTTAATCATTGTTCGTGGTTTCTTGTTCTGTGCAGAGGCTTTTTAGTTTGTTTATTTATTTATTTTTTTAAAAGATTTTATTCATTTATTTGACAAAGAGAGAGATCACAAGTAGGCAGAGAGGCAGGCAGAGAGAGAGGGGGAAGCAGGCTCCCTGTTGAGCAGAGAGCCCGATGCGGAGCTCGATCCCAGGACCCTGAGATCATGACCTGAGCCGAAGGCAGAGGCCCTAACCCACTGAGCCACCCAGGCGCCCCTAGTTTGTTTATTTTTTATTTCGTTGCTTATGTTTTAGGTTTTTCACTGAGCTCTTTCTGACTGCCAGGCACCAGTGATTCAGAATTGAATGAGACAAAGGGTTTGCCCACCAAATTCTTGCAATCTAATGGAGAAAATACACCAGAAAACCATCCATTTCTTTATAATATCATAAGTGAATTATCCAGAATGATGAAAAGTAGGGCCTGTGAAGGGGGAGACGCTCATGGGAATAACTTTCCACGCCTCTTTGTATTCTGCGCACCTGTTGTGATCCGGTTGTAGACAAAAGATGCCACCTTATGTAGTTTTAAAAGTCTTATCGGGGGATGTAGAGCGCTCACGGGATTGTTGGAAAGACTCAGCTTCCAAGAACCCCTTCCTGTATCGCACTACAGATGTGGGGCCTCCAAGGGACCTACTGCCGTTAGCATGACAGGGAGGCTGATGATGCAAGAAGGCATTTGCCGAATCAGGCTCCCACCACGGCTTCCAGCTCCACAGTCATACCACTAGGTTCATAATCCACAGCAGCAGCTAGCATGCCTCCTGCCCTGCTCCTCTTCCCCTGCATCTGTCTCACTTCTAAATCAACAGGTCATGTAAGTACATTAGGTCAGCTAGTTTTAGCTCTCCAGACTCTATGTAATCTACGATATGGGAGGACATAACAGAAGAGCATCGGCGAGGCCACTGATTGAGCTGGTCTCTACCACTGCACACCTGCCCTCCTCGCCCTCCCCAAGGAGGATGCCTGTCCAGCCATCCACGATTAAGGCTGGGACTGCACTCCATCCATCAGCTATGTCAGGTCTGAAAAGGCACTGGAACTTTCGGTCTCTAACAAAGCCAGGAAAATTACGGTCTATCGTCCAAATCCAGCATACGCCCTGTTTTTGTATGGCCCAAAGCTAAGAATGGTTTCCGCAGATGAACATGTGCCATGAGTTTAATGATAGGAAATACCACATTTGAAGCCCAAGTCAGCGAGATGTTATCTCCCCTCAAAAAAGAGTTTGATTTTTCTCGTCCGTAGATCTGTATTACCAAAAAAAGTACTCTATTATGATTACATTTTCAGTTTCGTTATTTTATGTTGTTATTGGTAATTTGTTTTCTCCCTTGCTGTGGAAGTAGTTACATAATTTCCTAGATTGTTGCCTCTTTGCACAAAAAGCTTAAAATATTTACTGTCTGGCCCTTTACCAAAAAAGTGTGCAGATCCCAGGTCTAAGAAGAATGGATGATGTTGTAGAAGCACCAAAAAGGGACACCTAAATTAGACTGGGAAGTCAGAGAAGTCTCTGGCTTAGGTTATGCTTAACCTGGAATGCAAGTGAGAATTTTAAAGATGGAGAAGGGAAGGGAAGGAGTTTAGGGCTCAGAAAGCAGCATATGAGAAGCACAGGATTGTATGGAGCCGAGACAACAAGATAATACACATGCCAGAGAATGCAGGCGGAACTCCCTCATTATAGCAAACACAGCAGCGATCTCAAAATAGATCATAGACCTAAATACAAGAGCTGAAAATATAAAACCCTTAGAAGAAAATTAAGGAGAAAAATCTTCATAATCTTGGGTTAGGTGAGGCCTTCTCAGATGTGCCTCCAAAGGCACAGGTTGACAAAAGATAGATAAATTGGACTTCATTAAAATTAAAAACTTCATTTAAAAAATGTCAGAAGATGACACTGTCCAGAAAGCGAAAAGACAGCCCTCCAAATGAAATGATATAGTCATAAGTCAGCTTATAAGGACTTGTATCTAGAATATGTAAAGAACTGTTTCAACTCAAAAATAAGACGACGCAATGAAAAAATGGGGCAAAGTATCTGAAAAGACAGTTTTCCAAAGAAGACATGTCAAAGGCCAATGATCACGTGAAAAAATTTCAACATCGTGTCATTAGGGAAATGCACATCAAAGCGTCAATGAGACCGCTCCATGCTCTCTAGGATGTCTGTGATAACAATTTTAAACAAATAGATGATAATGAGCGCTGGCAAGGAGCAGGAGAAATTGGAATTCTCAGACACTGTTGCATGAATGCAAATTGTGCCACCAGCTCGGAGAACAGTCTGGCAGTTCTAACAGGTAAACGTATTTGGACTATATAATCCAGCAATTCCACTCCTAGGTACTATCCAACAGGAATCAAAACACACGTCCACACAAAAACATATACAAGGAGTGGCCATAGTACCACTACTCATAAACAACCAAAAATTGGAAGCAACTCAAATATCCATCAATGGATGAATGGATAAACAATGTAGTATGTACTATGTCCATATGATGGATATTATTGAGCAATTAAAAGAAAGGAAATATAATCCATGCTATGTCATGAATAAACCCAAGCAGGAAAAATACACACAAAGTAACACCCCCCCACACACACACCTAAATATATCTCCTACAGGTAAGAATCACACTGCTGAATGGAAAAATATATTTGCAAATGACATTCAATAAAGGGCTAGTATCCAAAATATATAAAGAACGTTTATAACTCAATACCAAAAAAACCACAGATAATCCAATTAAAAAGTGAGCAAGTGAGCGAAAGATATGAACAGACATTTCTTCGTGGCAGACATCCAGAAGGCCAATGGACACATGAAAAGATGCTCAACATCCCTCATCATCAGGGAAATGCAAATCAAAATCACAAGGAGAGATCACCTCATACCAGTCAGAATGGCTAAAATCAAACATACAAGAAACAAGTGTTGGCAAGGAGGTAGAGAAAGAGGAACCCTCGTGCACTCTTGGGGGGAATGCAAACTCGTACAGTCACTGTGGAAAACAGTATGGAGTTCCCTCAAAAAATTTAAAAAAAAAAATTAAAAATAGAATTACCCTATGATCTGGAAATTCCACTACTGGGTATTTACCTAAAGAATACAAAAACACTAATTCAAAAAGATACATGCACCCCTACGTTTTTTGCAGCATCATAGGGAAGCAGCTCAAGTGTCCATCAACAGATGAATGGATAAAGAAGATGCAGTACACATATCTACAATGGAATATGACTCAGCCATCAAAAAGAATGAGATCTTGCCATTTGTGACAACATGGATGGATCTAGAAAGTACAATGCTGAACGAAATAGGCTAGTTGGAGAAAGACAGATATCATATGACTTCACTCAAGTGGAATTTAAGAAACAAACAAACAAACAAAAAACCAAACCAAAACAAACAAGGGGAAGAAAAAGAGAGACAAACCAAAAAACAGACTCTTAACTGTAGAGAAAAACAGATGGCTACCAGAGGGGAGGTGGATTGGGGGATAGGTGAACTATGTGACAGGGATGAAGGAGGGCACTTGTCATGAGTACTGGGTGTAGTATGGAAGTGTTGAATCACTGTATTGTAATTAATAAAATTAATTTTTATTAATAAAATGGAAATTAATTAAAATTTATAAAATGAATAAAACCTGAAATTAATAAAACACGGTAGGTTACCTACACTGGAATTAAACAAATCCTTAAGAAATAGCTTAAAAAAAGATAAGAATCACAATGGGCCTCTTATCAGAAACTATGTAGATCAGAAAACAAGAAGTGACGTCTTTCAAATGCTCACAGAAAAGAAATTTTCAATCCAGAATTCTATGTCCTGTGAAAATAGTTTTTTAAATTAAAGGCAAAATAATGGCGTTTTCAGACAAAAAAGGGCCTTGAGGTTTGATTACCAGCAGACCTGTATATAAAAAATGGCCAAGGACAGTCTTGAAGAAGAAGATAAGATGGTGAGAGAAATTTGGGTTTACAGAAAGGATCGAAGATTTCCAGGAATAGTTGAAGTGCAGGGCAATATAAATTTAATATTTAATCACTTTTTAAAAATTGATCTTTGAAGGCAAATATAGTTCTAAGGTATTGTGCCTATAGCACATGTGACATTAAATGTATGACAACAATAGAACAAAAGATATGAGAGAACAGTAGGCAAAATCCTGTCTTCAGGTTGTTATACGTAATGTTTCATGGTATTATTTGCAGGTAAATACATCTAAGGCAAATTGCTGAAAATCCAAGGTAAAGAGAAGTCATGAAGGCAGACAGAAAAAAGGAAACAGTATACAGAGAGAAACAAAATAAGGTAAAGCTATTTAGAAGCAAGGAATTAGAAACATGAACTTCCTATGTAGTTTTATCTGTGCTGGTGGGATCACGAAGACCCCATAGAAAAATCCACCAGTATCGGTCTTAGTCTGGTTCTGGAGATGGATCATGGCTCCATAGGCATTGGTGCGCACGTGTTTGGTCTACTATACTTCATAGCTTTGCAAGAAACCTACATACATTCTTTTGTATATATTAAATATTCTATTAAAAGTTTTGAAATGATTCGATGTCATGTCTTCCACCAAGAAAATGTAGCCTATATCTGGAAAAGTGGGTTCTGAGCTGAGGGGTGCGTTCTATCTGCTGCTACAGAAAAAAACAAACAGGGGTGCCCGGGTGGCTCAGTGGGTTAAAGCCTCTGCCTTCAGCTCAGGTCATGATCTCAGGGTCCTGGGATCGAGCCCCGCATCGGGCTCTCTGCTCAGCAGGGAGCCTGCTTCCCCCCCTCTCTCTGCCTGCCTCTCTGCCTACTTGTGATCTCTGTCTGTCAAATAAATAAATAAAATATTTAAAAAAAAAAAGGAAAGAAAAAGAAAAAGCAAACAAAAAACCCATTAACCTGAATTCCGTGTCTCAGGCTGCAAACTTCTGGTTACAGATTCATTAAAGGCAGTGGTAACATTGTGACTTTTAAAAATCAAGTATCCCGGCAGACGGGAGTGCTGTCGTGTTTTGTGAGGCTCTAAAAAAATGCGTGCATCTCTGTTGGACTCTCTCCAGGAGGGATGTGAGCGTCCTTATGAGCACTTCCTAATTTTTCATCGAATCTGAAAATTATATGAGAATATTATCCCTGAGCCAGGTCTTTGCTCTAAATCTTCTTGGCATCCAGGGGAAAAAAAAAAAAAAAGCAATGAGCTAGCTCTCTATTTAAATTAGGTAATCGCACTGTGTGCCTCACAGAATCACAAGGCAGGCAGGCAAGTGTGGGCTACAGATGGAATCCGTTTAATGAAGGGTTGGGCATAATGGATTGAGTCTTCCGTCCGGACCTCGCTTGAATGACACACTGTTGAGGTTAATTGGATGAATCGCACACGGCTTCCTTCCTGTTTTAATCACAAGTGCACGGGGAGCCCCTGTTTCCCAAATAAAATGCATTCTTCCTTCCAGCTAGCTGTAGTTCGAAGCCATTGATTAGGTTTGCAATTTTACAGGGCCTGGGAGAACCAAAGAGCCACATAAAACCAAGTATCAACAGAACACAGAAGTCATTGTTCCGAGCTTGGCTGTGGGCTTTTTCCGTCCTAGAGAACAGATGTGCCCAGAGAGCGTTGTCGTCTCGGCATCAGGCGGCCCGTCAAGCCCGCTGTGATGCTATCTGCTCATTTATCCACGGAGAACAGCGGCCAGAGCTTGGGCCAGAAATCAGGAAAGGGCTCCTAACAATTACCTGTGGCTTAGGCCTGGAATTCAAGTGGCAAAAGTTGTACTATAAAAAATATATATATAAATATGTATATATTAAAAAATATATATGTATATATATGTTTACAAGTGTTCTCCCCCTTTAAACAAAGGCAATACTCAAACTTGTAACTGATTCGTTGTCAGCTTAGGCTAACCTGCGAGTCTTGGTTTTAACTCCTTGAATTCCTTCGGTCACACATTCATTGAGTAGGTAATGCGCACTAAGTTCTACGTACTGTAGGTAATGCGCACTAAGTTCTGTGTACTGTGTCACAGGGCTCCAGCACCTCACAGCCCTCGGAGCAGAGAGCAAGGTAAATCCTTAAAACGGAACCCCTTGGCATGTTAGAGTTGGTACAAATTTTAATACGCAGGCTTTTAAAACCCCTCGTGCTCTTCTTACGTCTTCTGTGGCCTCGTAGTACTGGCCCGGTTTGCAGTCCCTTTCTTGTTTGTTTACCTGTTCGGTGTTTGCTGTCCTATCAGATCATAAGCTCCACGAGGGCAGGACCACGTCTGTTGGGCCACCAGTGACATCGGCAGCACTGTGGTCTGAGTGGTGCAAAGGCACTAAATGCTACTGAACGGGAGTGTTCACGCAATGCTCTAGGATCCGAGGGAGTCTCGCTGAACCCAAGCTGGAGAGCCCACAATGACTTTACAAAGGAAGCAATGCTTGGGTCGAAACTTCAAGGATGTGTGAAGGTTTCCAAGGGGCCAAAGTAAAGAAGAGTTCTCAAGGCCAAGGAAAGAGCCTGTGTCCCACACCACACGTGGAAGAGCATTTCTTCATCTGCTTTTAAAAGCCTGTGTATTAGAATTCCTACCAACTCTAATATGCCATCATCTTAATCTTAACATGGCAAATATTTCTCTTTTTAAGACTATATTTTATATAGCTTATTTTTCAGTCACTACAAGGCATTGAGTTTCTCTGAACGTTACAGTGTGTCACTTAAGAAAACCAATCCGTTCCTAATAATGGGTGTATCTGGTTGTTTTCTCTTCTTTCTATTGCAGTTTTTCTAATCGCAGTATTTCAGAGAATCCTTTCGTGCTGAGGTTTGAGTATCAGTAGATAAGAATCTTTTAAGGTCCCTGGGCGGCTCAGTCGGCGAAGCATCTGCCTTTGGCTCAGGTCATGATCTCAGGGTCCCAGGATCGAGTCCCGCATCAGGCTTCCTGCTCAGCGGGGAGTCTGCTTCTCCCTCTACCCCTCCCCCTGCTCATGATCTCTCTCTCTCTCTCTCTCTCTCTCTCGCAAGTCCTCTCTCTCTCTCTTAAATAAATAAAATCTTAAAAAAAAATTTTTTTTGAGAGACTCTATAAAGAAGTTGTGCCAGAATGCGAAGGGAAGAACAAAGCTATATACCTCGGAAGGTTCTTAGAGTTATTTCAGCTGATGGATTAGATTCATAACTGTCAGCCAGTGGCCAATGAAAGGAAATATTTTTTAATTTATTAGTTTTTATTAATATTATTAATTTATTATGGTATTAAAATTTATTTTTTAATTTATTAATTTTTAGGGTTTAAAATTAATATGCATATATTAGCAAGTCACATAATAAAACACACTTTAAAAAACTAAGAATCAGAAAACAAAAAATAAAATAATGACGGCACTAAAGCTAAACATATCTAACATATTAATAAATATAAGTTGAATTTGATGCATCTGTTAAACAAACAAAAAAAAAACCTTAAGGAAATTCTTTAAGCACCTACTATGTGTCAGGCAGGTGTGTTCAAGGAAACCACGTGGTGGAGAAGGTGTATTTTATGTCCATTTCGCAGATGAGGAAATGGCCCGTCAAAGGTGTTAGGTAACTTGTCCAAGGTCACACAGGAAGGCAGTGATGGAAACAGGTTTCAAAACCATGTGCGTTCACAGCTGAAGCCAGTGCCTTCAATTTAGGGGCCAGTATAGGTGTGCCTGATGAGCGAGGTAGAGGTATAGACCAGTGTTTCCAAAACTGCTCGTCGTCCTTGGGTTCCATCCTGCAGGAAACACATGGCGGTGTCCTTTTCCTTGGATAAATACATTTGGGACACTTTCAAGAGCTAGTTTGATTGCAAGGCATAGCAGAACCTTCACTATGCTTATGAACATGATAACTTTCCAAGGTGGGGGAAAGTGTGTACTTACTATGCAAACTTTTTCAACCACGGAACACCTAAAATTTTTCTGTCTTGTAGTGATCTGCTTGATGTCTCTCAGAACCAGGGTCAAGAACACAAGTTGAGAAATACTGACATAGGTACTAAATGTCACATCGCACACCTTGGACATCCCTTTTTGTTTGAGTTTAGCTTCGGCTAGGTCTTCCTGAGCCATGTTCTCATGACATCCTTAATATTTCTGCATATTCTTTTCTCTCTGTCTCAAATGCCCTCTCTTTACCCAGTGCGTGGGGTCTCTGCTTTGGTCCCTTTTCTGCCAACGCTCCCCTGATTCCCTCAGGCCAATCTGGGCACTGGTCCTCTGTACCCCCAGTGTGTCTTATCACTTAGAATTGTAATAGGCCCTTTCCTTTCTGCCAACCCAATGGATGGCAACTGCATTGAGATCGGGGATGATGTCTTTGTATACAGATCCCTACCACCTAACACAATGGCTAGCACATAGTAGGCACTCAACCTATGCTTGATGAATGAATGAAAAAATGATTGAATGAATGAATGAATCAGTCAGCCTCATTTTGGGAATGCGTGGGTTAAATGAGTTCAATAGCTGGATTGGAGGCAGGTTGGTGGAGAGCCTCACCTCCAAGGCTTTCAAGTTTTTACCTTACCATGTAAGCAATGCAAAGCCTTTAAAAGATTTTGAGTGGGAAATTTGAATATGGTGTTGTAAAATGGCATTTCAAGAAGATGAACTGGGGAGGCCAGTTTGAAGACAAGAGGTCTGTTAAGTGTAGCAGCATCCAAGCCTTCGGCGATGATGGCAAAGACAGCTCTCATTGCTTATTTATAGGATTGGCTTTAGATGGATGATGAGGTAAGAGCTGGAAGTACATTTTATTCAAAAAGCAGATAGCGTTATGGAGCAGTGTAGGGGATACAAAGATGAAAATACATATTCCTTGTTCTCCAAAATCTCGTAGACTGATCAGGATTGATCCAAATTGCACACAAAATAATAAACTATGATAACTCTAAGTATGTTATATAGTGGAACGGGGAAAGGTGGGAGAACTAGAGAAACCATGGAAATTCCAATTGAGGAGGTCTGAGACTATCTCACAGAGGAGGGAGGACTTGGCCTTAGGAGATGGATGGCATTCCAAGGGCTGGGGTCTGGACTGAGAATCGAGTGGACACCAAGAATGGTGAGTGGTGAGTCTCAGCCAGTGTCCTTGATCGAACCTGGATCAGGTTGGCCCTCTCCTTTTGGGAGGCATGCATTTTCTGCCTGGAGGGGTGAGGAGGTCTTCATCCCCCATACCCTCTTCGAGAATTTTAGGCATTCACCACCGCCACCATCTCCTTTAATCATTGGAAACCCCATGAGCCCTGAGTGATGGTTGCCATTTTACAGCTGAAGAAACTCGAGACTCAGAGCTGTTACATATTTGCTCAGTTTCAGTCTTGGATGAGCTCAATTTTGACAAGTCCTTTGATACGTCATTTATTAGTAATCTGCCTTACAGTGGGACCATCTTTGAGAGTCTTCAGTTGGACAAAGATGGCAAGAGATGCTTTTTTCTCAGGTCTTCATAAAAGTAATTCACCCAGGCAGCCCACGGGGGCATCTCCAGTGTTGTAACATTGGTGAGGATGAGGATCGTGGTGAGAGCCTAAGTTTGTATATGTTACAAAACACTTGTCTATGCACTGTTTAGTTTGATCCTGCCTTATCCTATCTTCTAGGTAAGTCAGAGATTATTACTCACATTGTATAGGTGAGGAATCTGGAGCAAAATGAGGAACCAAAGAGCATTACCTTGCAAACGTGTGCCATCAACCCTAAAAGCATTGCTCCTAAATCTGGATTTTTCGATCCTGGGGTACTCCAAGTTCCCCAGCTCTCCATCCCAGTCCCAACTACACTCTTGGGTCCTGAGACCATTCCAGTGCTTCAGCTGCTCTGGGCACTAGGTCTCCAAATCTCTGGGGAACATCTTCTAAGCAAGCTCAGTTGTCTCTTGTAGGCTGTGATGTCCACCTTCTTTAGAGTGAATGTGTTGGTTTTAGCTTTCTCGGCTGGGTAGAAGGCAGGAAGGAGGACCTTTTGTCCCCAACTCCCTGGGTAAGGAACTCAGCTGTCCTCAGACCCCAGGATGTTACCGCTTCAGGAGGCCGCCCATGGCCCGAGAAAAGAACCTCAGTGGTTGTTCAACACGCATATTCTTGTTCCCTCCCCCACCCCAGCCTTTCTTTCCTCCTCTACCTGCTTTGTGTCTGACCTCTCTCTTTGGTGCTTAAAAACTATCCATGTGCTTCAACCGTATCCTCTGCTTGGCTACAGGTGATTCACCATTCCCTCTGGAGAAGGAGTCTTCTCCCAGCCATCTCTGCTTTCCTGGACCGAGAATGCTTGACCAGCTACATTTGCATCCCTGGTATAGACTCAGGATGCTCTCTCTTAGCCGGCCGTCCTAGGCAACCTTAATGAGCACAAGCCTCTGGGCTTCTGAAATCCATCTCCAATCTTCGCTCAGCTGTCATGGCCCACGTTAAGAAAATAACCCTTCCTTAGCATTGATTTCCGGGGAAGTTAACTATGGAGACAACCTTGAGATCTGCTGGGCTGAGGGTGCGGGTGGAGGGACCCGGCGAGGAGGAAAGGTGTCATTGTCCTATTGCTTTAATTCGTCCCCAGAATTGGCAGAACTTGGGTCGTGTCTTTTTAGCCACTAGGTACGTGTTAGTGCAGATGGGCAAGGACAATGGTGCCCCCTGTTTGGGGGGGTTGGGAGGATGGAGTCTGGAAATGGCCGCGTCCCTGGAAATCCCAAGCACCGTCTCCTAAAGGTAATATCTTGGCCTCACGGCCCTGCTCCTCCTCTTGGTCCGATTGGTGTTTCTTATCTATCCTTTTTTTATAGCTGCTTGACATCCACCAGGTTGTGTCCCTATTCCTAGACATTTGCTTTCAAAGCCTTATGTGATTATCTTGAGAGGAAGAGGTGAACAGGGAGATAGAAACTGTCGCAGACCTAATTGGTTCACCTCTCTTCAAAAGGCAGAGCGGTGGAGGTGGCTCATTTCTTGTCTCATTTTGAAGGAAGGAGGTGTAAGTGTTGGTGAGAGTTCAATTTCTGCTTGATCTCTTGCGCTGAGGAGCTTGAACCCATCAGAGGGTGAGATTTAGGCCTATGATGGAGATTGGAGGTTATAAAGAGGAGGAAACAGGCTTTCCTGAAAGTTCGCCTGCGGAGGCCCTAATCCCTCGATGATTTTGTCTTAAACAACACACAAAAGTCATCACGGACCCACATCCCACTGCCCCCATGCTCTGTAGGTCGAGTATATATCCCTCAGTAAGAGCTGGAGGCAGTTTATGAACTTTAATTTTAGAGAAACAGTGTAGGAAATTAATTCCAGGTTTGCCCCTTACCACCTTGTTCCCTCGGCCTCTCGCTTCAGCCGTCCCATTCTGCCATCTGAATCAGAGACCACGATTCCTGGCGTGTCCCCTCACAGGCTCGTGTTGAGGACCGAATGGGCAGTGTGTGTTGAAACCATCTGCAGCTGGCGTGGTACGGAAGGGACAGGAGTGACTCTGCCACCCATCAATCTCCCCTCTTGTAAGAGAGAGAAGAGAGAGCAGCCGCCCCCTGCCTTCTGTAACTAGTCCCTGGGCAGTGATCACTGTTGAACTCAACCGACACGTTGTCCCCAGAGGGCTAGGGACCCTCCAGTCTGCTGAATAACTCCCTGCCAGAGGAGCCTCTAGAAGCCCGGCCGCAGAATCCTAAGGGCTGCCGTAGGGCTTTGCCTAGCAAGGCAGCAAGAGCTCCCCTGATGCACGGGCAAGACTTGCTGCTGGAATATTCGGGATCTCTAGAAGCCAGCCTCCAAGCGGGGCCTGGCAAACTTCCCGCAGCTCTTTCCGCCTCACCCCTCACCTCTCTCTTTTCCTGGTGGGCAGCCGTCAGCAGCAGCCACAGGGGATGGGGTAGCCCCGCGGGAATGAGCGCATCTGGTCTCTGCGTTAGCTTGTAGTGGGAAACATTCCTTAGTTCATCTGCACATGTTTGTGCTGGATGCTGCTCCCAGACTCCACTTTATAGGTGCTGGCTCGCCCCCAGCTCAGCACCCCAAGCCTTCGCCCCAAGGAATTCTGGCTCAGTCCCGGCATTGGCTCAGCTCCTCGGGCGGGTCCGAGCTGAAACTGCTGAGTCTGGGAGAATGCCCCATGCCGATTGTTTTTACAAGGTGATGTCCTGGAACCCGACCCTGAAAAACACAACTCAGAGCCGCCAGATCCCGAGCTAGGGCCCTGATGGAATCATTGGACACCGGATTCCCGGACCGAGAGGATAATTCCCACCCCAAACCCACCGCGCCCCGAGTGGGACGTGTTGCTTCTCGGGTTGCAGGGACATAGCTTCCGTTCTGCCAAATTCTTGGGTTCGCGCTCTCCTGCCAAGATCAGCAGGAACTCAGTTAATCTGCTGGGTGAGTCCTAGCTGAGCAACAGCCAAAACTGGGGAGAAGTAACTCATTTTGCAAAACTCCCTACCTTGCATTAAAGAGGGAAACGTATCAAGCCTCATTTCCGACATCAGTCACCAACAGGCACCTATTTCCAAGCGGCCGGTCTCTCGGCTTTTAAGCCGCTGCAAGTGGAAAAGCTGCAACTGTAAAAAGATGAGTAAAAAGCTGTAAAAAGGCCAACTGCATTGGAAACACTGAGAGCCCGGAGTGAGAGAGAGCATACCGTCAAATTGCCAGGCGCTTTGGTTCAACAGGGCACGCTGTCTGCTATCCTCGGCCGAGACTGGTTCCCAGGAGCATTTGCCAGGCCCATTCCGCGAGGCCTTAGTGGCAGCAGAAAGCCTCAGGTCTCACAGGAAGGGGCCCTAGCTTGCTGGGACCTTCTGGAATCTCTGAGCCACCAATCTCTCTTCTGCTCAGCTACTCAAGCCTTTTTTCTGCACACACCACCTTCTTCCCCTCCACCCCCGCCACTTCCTCCAGAAAATTAACATGCGTTGCAATCCATATTAAAATGACTGCTTGTAAAAAAAAAAAAAAAAAAAAAAAAAAAAATGACTGCTTGTTCAGTCCTGCAGCAAAGAGGCCAAGATCTTAGATTAAACGCTTTGCACTCAGGTAGCTTGCAGAGGGGAAGAAAAAAACAAACAAACAGAAAACCCAGCAACCAGAGCTTACCCTCTGACCACAGCTTGTGGAACCAAAGGCCCCCGAGGTTCCCTTGACCGTGGTCTTCTGTGATTCGGTGAAGCCCCTTCCTGTGTGTGAAAAACAATGTCACCATTGTCTCCCGATCTTCATCCTCACTTTGCCAGGGCAGGGTATCCTGAAAAATCCCTTTTTTTTTCTAATGTAAGAGTGCAAGAGAGTCTACTTTGGCTAAAGGCAGGGAGCATAATGTACAGAGAGGAACTTCTGATTTAGTGAATCATTCATACCTCAGTACATCACCCTTTTATCCTAGGCAGAACTTTAATCAGAGGTGAATCTTATTCACAGGCGAAGTCGTCCCGTTTTTCATCTGTGCAGCAGCCTGCTGAGAAATGCTTAGGGTTTTCTCTCTGCCCTGCTCCTGGGGTTCCTCTAATCGGAGACAGAGAGTTGAGGCATTTGCAATCATTACTTTTATTGATATTACTATATCACAATGTTCTGGAAATGTCAGGTTCTTCTGCCTCGTGGGTGCTAAGCTGACAAAAATGAAGGAACCCAACCCATCTCAATAAACTGAAGGAGGTGGTACTTGATAAATAGCAATCAGATGATTAACAAGCCTTATCACCAAACCCTGAATTCCACCCTTGCTGCTGAGGCAAGGTCTCGGATAGATGGCATGTCCTCAGAGAGATGCCAGGATCTCTGTGCATTTGAAATGTAAAATACAAGCAACCCGTGATTTCCTAGGCTTAATGCGATTCCTAGTAAATGTGTGAAGTTGACAGGTTATTTATCAAAGTGTGGGGCCTGGTTTTGGTTTCAATCAGGAACCAAAATACAGGGTTTGTGCTTGTTCTAGCAGTCCCAAAATGACACAGTCATGGTCTACTGGAGCCAGAAAGGACTTTGAAGATAAACTTGTCCCAGACCTTCATTTTACAGACGAGTTTCTAGGTTTGCTCAAGTTCACACAGCAAAATGAGTGACAGAGCTGAGATTGGAAACTGATCTTCGTGGCTTCAGGCCAGGGGCTCTTCCCCATCTCCCCCAGCAAGGACGTTCCTGGAGATAAACCTTGGAGCACCTGGCAAATCACATCGGCGGGGCATTCTGTTTTCTGTTTGGGAAAATTCGGGGTGCAAGTCCCAAAAACCGACTCTTGCGAAGCAGAAAAGGAGTATGTCGGGAGAGTATTGGCAGCCCTCAAAATTCATAGGAACGCTAAAGAAACAGTCTGAGCAAAAAGGGGCAGACACTAAGCATAGTTTCAGGGGGACCGGATTTCAGGCTATGATTAGCAGGGGGAGGCTGCTAGAATGAATGGGCCCTTTTTTCTGCTGTCTTGTAACTCCGCTCAAGAGAGACTTTGATCTCCGGCTAGTTCACTGATATTGCAAGCTAAACAACTTGCAACTGGGGCTGTCCAGCTCAAGCATTCGGTGGATTAGAGATCCTGGAGACAGGATCCGGGTGGCCCAGCTGGGATGACCTGACCTGTTAGGTGTGGATGCCGAATAGAGAGAACCAGCACGTGTCCTGTGTGCAGACATTACTGCCATTCGCCGATACTCCTGATCTCCTTTCCCACCGCCTGGGAGTTAGATGTGACCACGTGGCTCGATTAAATTATGAAATGAGCAGAAGTGCCCTGGGGCGCTTCCAGAAGGGAAACATTTAAGAGCGGGTATGTGACTGTGCCTGTCCTCCCCTCACCACGTCCAAGCCTTGGGCCTCATGTCAACATGGCGGCATCGGAAGCTAATGGAGCCAATGTCACCTGGGTCTCTGAGGGATGGTCGTCAGCAGGATCTTTGGGGGTTGTTACAATAGCATATCCTAGACTCTCAAAACCAGCGCGCCTGCTTACAAAATGCCCTCTGGAGTGTGGACGTGAAGGGCACGCGGGGATGTGAAACGGCCCACCCCATGGTGAGAAATCTGGCTTGCGACCTAAAGCATCATAACTATGACAAAAACGTGGGGGTAGTCTCTCAGTTTACTCCAGTCCTGTTCCGATGAGCATCTGCCTAATTCCACCCCATCAGTGTGACACGCACAGATTTACAGGACGATTCTTGGCTAGAAAGCTGGTGTGTCTAGGACGGCAGGCACAAAATGCCTCCTTTAGCAGCCAGCTTGGTTTTTCGTTTTAGTGTTTTGTTTTGTTTTGTCTTATTTTAACCAGCAAGCCTTTATATAAAGGAGGAATCAATGATGGGTTTGTATAGGAGACATCTGCGTATCCCTACACCCATGATTTTATCTCAAGGAAGTTCTCTCTGACCAGAAAAGCTGGTTTGGTGCTATGGGAAACTGAAAGCGAAATATCCTAGAGAAATCAGAAGATTAGGTATCCAGAAAGGAAACACGGAGGAGCATAAAAATACACAACTGGAAGTTGCTGGATTCTCTAAAGAAGATAGATAGATAGATACATATATAGGTATAGATAAATGAATTAATTGGATTAATGAACAATGAACTATTAGATTGAATCAATGAATAATGAATTACTGAATTAATGAATTGGAACTAATTGGTTCATCAGGGGCTCTCCCAGTTACTACATATGCTTTATATACTTGGTTAAAACCCCCTGCTTTACCACCAGTCAGAAGACTCAGTTCATTCACTGGGAGGTGGGCTGGGAGCAGACACACGGGACTTGGCATCGTCGGCTCAGGCGGGCTGGACTGACTGGGGGAGGAGCCCCCAGCTCGGTTCCCTTTCAGAATGCGGAATGAGAAGGCCATGTCTCTGCTGGCCTTCCCCCTTTTCTTTTTTTTTTTTTAAGACTTTATTTATTTATTTGGCAGAGAGAGAGAGAGCACAGACAGGCAGAGTGGCAGGCAGAGAGAGGAGCAGACTCCCCGCTGAGCAAGGAGACCGATGCAGGACCCTGAGATCAGGACCTGAGCCGAAGGCAGCAGTTTAACCAACTGAGCCACCCAGGCATCCCCCTTTCCCCATTTCTTGAGGATGTGGTAAAGATAGCAAGTCGGGCACAGGGGAGAGGGTTTTGAATAAAATGCAGCCAAGGTAGGCATCATTATATTTATTTTTGAAACAGAACTTTGAAAATTAAGCAAAGTGATTTTTGTTTTCCATCCTGGGCCAAACTTCCCAGGTCACCTTTAGGTTTGGTCTTTCTCCAGGATCCTCAGAAACCTTTTTGATGTGAACTTTTTGATTTATGTTCTGTCTCTCACTTGGCACTGGAAGGAGCTATTCTTGACCAAACTCTATGCTGTGCGATCGGGTCTAAATTGGAAGAGAGAGAACTCCAAAGTAAAACAATGTGATTTCCGAAGAAATTAGATGATGGAAGTCTAGCAGAAGAGTCCAGGTTTGCAAGACCGAAGCTCAAATTTGTGGGAGACTGGGGCCCCAAATGGGGTAGCTTCGGGTGGAGGTTAGGACGGGGAAAAGGGGTCCGTAGGTGGGAGAGGGAAAACAGGATTTAATCGGAGTTCAGTGCAGGTGTGACATGAGAAGCCAAGAGAAGCCATGTGTCCGAAGGATCAAGAACCAAGTGAAAATGATTAGGACGATAATTGGAAGCCTAGACCTAAGACCCCACAATAATGTGGTATAGGAAACATTTCCGGTTCTAAAGAGGAGGATTTTCACAGCGCACACATGCAATACACCTTTTGTGAGTCTTTTATCTCAGGGACAGACTCTCATCAGACCTAACTCCGTGCATACAAACTAGGAACGGGACAAGACCAGTAGAGGAACTCGCAGTGTGCGCGTCACATGTTACCCATACGAGCGCCAACTGGGAAATGGGATTGTTTTCACCTGCTAGGGGAGATCTACCTCTGAGAAGGCACAGATCGAGGGCTGAACATTGCACCCGGCAGATGATAAGTGTTTACTGTAGGTTAGCCAGTCCTGTTCTTCGAAAGCCGTTCAGCACTCAGCGAGACCTGGCAAAAGCAGGTCTGATCACTAACCAGGAGGAAACTGAGGCCTCGAAGTGAAGCAGTTTGCCCCAGAGTCACACAGTAGAACTGAAATGGGAGTCCGGGTCTTTTTCTGAGTCCCAGCCCGGTTCTTATTCACTCTTCATGATTTGCTGCTGTGGAGGCCCCGCGTGGCGTTCTTTGCAGCTCCTGGGTGGAGAATCACTGACCTTTGCAAGTGAGCAAACAGAAGGCTGCCATTCCCATTGCCCCCAGCTGGTCATCTGGGTCGGCCACACAGGAATGCGTGATAATGGCTTCACAGGGAGGGAGAGGTCGTGTTCCGTGGACCCTCGCTATGGGACGCATCGAGCCTTCGTTAAGTTGGTTTTTTTTAACCTCATTTCCGTTTAAAAATAAATTGATTTAGCAATTTGCTCAGTGCCTCCCTGGACCATACTTTATGAAGTGGAACAATCACTTAGATGTTCTATTATCCTAAGCAGAAAAGGCCACGCCAGGGGTCCCTCTCCACCGGCAGCCGGGCCTGGCCTGGGGTGAAAACATAATATGAGAGGCAGGACCGCCTGGGCCGAGGCAGGACCCGGTGGGCCGTGCACCTCCGTCATCGGAACCACGCCCGGACCCCTCCCCATCCCAGATGCACGAGGGCCAGCCGTGGAGCAGAGCTGCTGCAGGCACACACACACACACACACACACACACACACACACACACACACACACACACACACACACACAAAGAAACACTGTTACCTGTGGCCGCCTGAGCGACCCAGCCGTCACCTGGGCTGCGGCCGGGCTCGCCTCCCTGCTTTCTGGTTTACCCGGCAAATTAGGACCTGCGCCCTGACGCTGTCTCAACACCTGCTTATTTCCTACGTCATGCATGCTCAGGAAAACTTGCATTCTTCTGTCTGTTTGCCCATTGGTGTGTGTGTGTGTGTGTGTGTGTGTATCTTGTTTCCAAGGAGGCCCCACGGGCTCCTTGGTGCTCGATGCACCTGTCCGGTCTCCATCGTGCTCCCAGCACGGACACGCTGCCCCGTCTCACTAACTCCTGCTCCGTGTTATTTGTCAACGAATAAATCTTAAATTCTGCTTTAACACGTCGTCATCGTGGGCTGTCCTCCTGGCTCTGGACGGGCATTTCTGTTCTTTTCTTTTTTTCATTGTGCGAAGAACACTTCACTTGAGATCTCTGCCCTTAACGGATTTTTAAGTGTACGGCAGTGTTGTTGAGATCAGGCACAACGTTGTGTGGCGGATCCCTCTGGAACTTATTCACCTAGCTTAACTGAGTCTCTGTGCCCGCTGCTCTCCACCTGACCTTCACTGGGCTTGGGAACTCCAGCGAGACTCCCGGATTCCTCCCTGATTTCTGAATCCCTTAAACAGCTCCCCACACATTCCAAGTCTCTGGATCAGCGTCTGAGCTCTCCCCCTCACTGCCGGCTGGCTCCTGGCCCCGGAAATACAGCGTCTACATCTGAATGGCACTTTCCAAAGCCTGGAAAGCGGAAAGTGATCCTTACCTGCTGCCAGACTCCCCAGCGTAAAGTGTTATGTTAACGAGCCACAGAACATGCCAGAGCGTTTGCACCAAGGACGTTGCACCCCGCCCCCCCAGCAGCGGGAGAGAGTGTCCACCTCGCAGCATCATACAGTAGATTTTTTTTTTTAAAGTTCTGCCCATCCGAAAATTCGTTAGAAGTTTCTCATTTAAATTTGCCATTTTAAAAGATAACCACAGATCTTTGCATTTTCTTTTCTGTGACGTCGACGGTGTTACTTATTGATCTAGAAAAAGCAACTGTTTTACTTATTGATCTAGAAGACGCCGGTATTTGGGACGTTAAATGTTTGTCTGCCACAGTCACAGGAAATGTTTTGTAAGTTTCCTTTTGTATCTAGTTTTGTTTCTCTTGTCTTTGACCCCGTAAACTTTTACACATGTAAAGTTGACGAGTCTAGAGATGTTTTCTTTCGTTGTATTGCTTTTCTGATTTTTAAAAAACCTTTTCCCCTCTCAGTTAAAGAGTTAACCTTTCCTTCTCCTTTTTATGGTTTATCGTTTGATTTGGTAAGAAACATGAAATTCTGCAATCCTTCTAGGGCTTAGCTTCATTTACATGATGAGGATTCCACTTGATTTTTTTTTCCCCTGGAGAACCAAATACCCTAATGGGTCTTTCTATGTCTAGACAGATTCTATGCCATGGATACATATGTTGGATTATTTCACCATTACCATATCGTGTCAATTATTCCGAATCATATTACACGCTTTAATATCTAGAGATCCCATCCTCTCAACATTATTCTTCCATGTCTATTTTGCACATGAACTTTAGAATGTTCTTTCTAATTCCAAAATAAATATCATTGGGGTGTTTATTACATTACTTTAAGGACTGATACCTTTAAGATACAGGCTCTTGCCATTCAGAAATGTGGAATGGTTCTCTAAATATTTGTTTTCCCTTTACAAATTCCAGTAGAGATTTTTTGCTGTTTTCCATCAAAATTCCATACGTTTCTTGTTAGCATTATTCCTTGACATTTTATGAAAAGTGGGGGGAGGGGGGTCGCCTGGGAGGGAGAGCAAGAGAGGAAATGTGTGTGTGTGTTGTGAGTGGAATTTTTT
Source organism: Potos flavus (assembly GCA_028534135.1). Lineage (NCBI taxonomy): Eukaryota > Metazoa > Chordata > Mammalia > Carnivora > Procyonidae > Potos > Potos flavus. Next base: position 11,618,858 of record CM052890.1, on the reverse strand, counting down.
TTCCGTATGTTTTAGTATTAGCTGCTGATAAGCTATTGGATTTTGCTGAATTTTACTAATCCAATTGAATCAGGGTCTCTTTTATGGATATATATGATTAGATGGAGTTCAGTAATTATAATTTGGTCTCCTCATTTCTGGTAGTTATGCCCCTTATTTCTAGAATAAAATTCTAGGCAGATAGCCCCTTCTCCATGCCCATCGTGCCGCCATATTCCATCATCTTCTTGCTTCTGCCGTTACTGAGACAACTGCTTGCTGAACGTGATTTCTTTGAGGCTAATTTGTCATCTCTAGTTGTTTCTTTGAGGATAATCTCATTTTTTCTCTGGCTGCTTTGGGGAGTTTGCTTTGTCTTTGCATTTTGCAGTTTTACTGTTGGCAAGTCTAGTTATGGATTTCTTTTCATGTGTCTTCCTTGGACTTTGCTGGACTTCTTCAAACCACGGATCGCATATCTCAGCCCTTAAATGCTCACGTGTTGCCTGTGCCCCATTCTCTCCTCTCCTTCTGGAACTCTGGAATTAACCTTCTGTCAGATCTTCTCACTCTATATTTCATAGACTCTCCCAAGTCTACTTGCTTCATTCCGGAGTATGTCTCCTCACTGTATTTCAGTTCATCGATCCTTTCGTCAGCTGTGTCTAATCTGCTCTAACTAAGCTCTAACTGAGTTCTTCATTTGGGGTTATTCTGTTTTTCAGTTCTACTCTTTCTTTCTTTTTTTTTTTTTTAATTTGCAGCATCCGTGTTATTTTTTTATAGTTCCAATTCATTGCCAAAATTGTCACGCATGGTTCATTTCACCACGAGCATTGTAAACCCCATTGTTTTACAGTCTGTGTCTCTAACCTCAGTAGTGAAGTCCCTGCTGGTCTGTTTCTGTTCTCGGGTGTTCCTGCTGAATCTGGCTCACGGCGTGTTGTCTCTCCACGTGCCACACGATTTTCTGTTGTTTGCTGGACACTGGAATCGAACCTGACATCTAGTGTTGAGGTCTGGAATGATATTCTCTTTCTCCGGCCCCTCTTTTTTCTTCCAGAGCACAGTCTTCTTGCTTCCTGTTGATGCTGAACAAATGCTCAACTTCCATCCCTCGGTTTTCTTTAGGAAATAAATTTCAAAGGTATATACTTAGTCTGAATACTCACAGTTAGGTTCCCTTTACCTCGTGGTAGAGTCGTCTTCCACAGATTCAATGTAGGATTTTTCTTTCCGAGCTTCTCGCCCTTGTACAGGAAGAAATGTGTGCGTTGCAGGTGTTTACCAGGGGACAGCTCAGGTGGCAAATCCCTGGTTCTGCTCCTTGGACCTTTGGGGGTGGTACAACATCCTGATATCTCCATGCCTGAAGGATGCTCAATTCCAGAGCTGCTTGCAAATTTCTAGGGTTTTGTGTATGTTTTGTTTTGTTTCAGCAGATCTTCATCCACTAAGGTTCTGTAGAACGGAGATGGATAGGGTCTACTCATGGCCTTAGTTACCGGTTTGCAGAAGCATGGGGAAGGTACAAGACGGGAACCCAGCCCCAGCCCATTCTGTTCTCCTCTCAGGCACACGTGCTCTGCTGGTGATAACTCTTCTCTCCGGAAGCTGGCCAGTCCTCCTCTGCTTGGAAACGGAGTGTTATCTGGGGGTTGCAGGCTCTGCATGGACAGAGGAAGAGGCTAAGGTGGGAGTAATGGGGGTGAGGAGCTAACCGCTTTCCCTACCCACCCGCAGCCCAAACCAAAGGTGTTTGCCCAGCTGTTCTTTTGGTTCAGTCCGTGGCTCTCAGGGTTTGAGGGCTGGGCTGAGGGTTTTCCAGAGCTTTAAGGGAGGACGCTTGATGGACCCACACAGTGCATCCTGTTAATGTTCGTTAATCCAGCACCGCAGGCCTTCGGTTGTGAATTCCTTCGAGATTCTGGTCTAATTCCCGTTTATTATGGTTTTTTGGTTTTGTGTTGTTTTTTGGTTCTTTCACAAGTATTTTAGTGAGAATTTGGGAACTGTCGCGTCAGGACTGGTAAGCTGATTCCATTTTCACCAGCTCGGCTATTTTTTTTGGAAACCTAGTCTTTTATTAAACATTAGGAAGTGCTGAGCTTGCAGGAGAGAAACAAATTCTCTGGGGACATGCAGAATTAATAAAGAGAGATGATAGCTGGTGACAAATCAGCCCCCGATGGCCAAGTTTCTAGAGTCACAGATTTTCCAATATCCATATTGTCTACGAAGTTCGGTGTCTTGCAAGGAAATAGGACGTTGCCAATCAAGTCACGTCCTTTCTCGCATCTGGGCAATGACTCCAAGTGATCAGACGGTTAAAGGAAAAAAATCTAAGCATATATTATTGAAATTGAAAGACATGGTATGTGTTATTTTCATAATAATTGGTGCCCTTTGTGGAATTCAATTGACTTCTGAGACACAGCAGGCATTCTGTAGGCATTCTCCTCCTATTTCAGATAGCTTACAGAGATCGTTATTTTCAGGAAATAAACATTTTAAGACAGCTCTTGGGCCAGCATGGTTCCAAGCTTATTAACAATTGAAATTTGTAGCATCCGTCCAGAAATTTAGAATCTCTGTTAACAATGCTGTGGAAACCAGGCACATAGAGCTCCGCCCTTGGCTGGGATGGTTGTCGTCTGTCTGAACCCAGCCCTGGCCTCAGTGGTTAGCTTCTGGAAGACCTAATCCTTCCTTTCAGGCCTATTAAGGTAATTTGGTTCCCCTTCATATCATTGCGTTATTTGACCACAGCTCTTAGAGGCTGTTCTGGTGGCCACAGGGCATGAGCGTAATATTTATATCAGAATTCAGTCCCCATGGGAGAAAATCGGATTTTCACCGAGGTGTGGGGGAAAATCCACCATGCCAAAGATGATGCCTGGGAAGGGTTCCCGCAAAGCCCAGCAACAAAGCAAGTCATGCGTCGAATGAATAAAAAAATCAGAATTATCGTAATTATTTGCCGTTCTTCTGAAAGTTCTAGACAATCCAAAGAAATGAAAACAAGGGGAACGATTAAAATGAGATAAAAGGGTCAAGAAAATCACTAGAAGTAACACTAGAATTAAAATGAGAACCGGCAGGGTAGCCAAGTACGGTGTAAATATTACAAAGCCAATTCTTCGTACATAGCAAAGCCAGTCAGAAATAGGGGGAAAGAGTCCGTTCCTAAGAACAACAGAAATACAAAGCACGTGGGAATAACCCTAATAAGAAACATACGGAATTACACCAAACTGCTAAGAACTAAAACAAAAGATGATCATGCGAAGAAGCCTATCATGCCCTCAGAAAGCAAAATAAATGGAGTAAAGACATGGGTTTGCTTTTTCAGGTTAATGTCTACGTTAATACAGTCTGATTATCACTCAGTCTCTGGAGCAGCTTAGCACAGTGCTGGAGAACCCTCTCTAGCAAAACCACTCACACCGGACGCCCGCCTCTGCCACAGCCGTGTAGCCAGGCAAACTCCTTAGCCTCTCCGTGCCTCAGTTTGCCCATCAGTAAAATGGGAAGAGAATAACAGCAGCTATTATGTAAGGTTTTTAGGAGAAGTGAAAGTGTCGATATTTGTAAAGTGTCTTTCTGGCATGTAATGTGTATTTGTTAAATTTAATTGACTAATGCGGACCAGACGCTTGTGGCCGAGACTACACCCTTCTGACCCTGGTTTCTAGAGATCCCTACTGGGTGCCTGACACAGAGAGGCTCAGTCAATCAATAGTCTCCAAAAGGTGCAGAAACTGGTCTACGTTGGGTTCTTTCATTGCTATTTAATTTTTGCTGATTTGATAGACATTGTATTTTGCTTGGATGTCTGTTTCTTTGATAATTAGTGAAGTGGATAGATTTTTTTTTTTTTTTTTCAAAAGATCATTAGCCACCAGTTTTGCTGCTTTCACTCATTTCTGTCCCTGGTTTTTGCCTTTTCCTCATTTAACTCTTGAGGTCCTAGGGTTTATCTCATAAAATAAAGACCCAAAATACTCTGTTTTAAGTGTTGCGGGTTCTTCTCTCAGTTTGTTGTTTGGTATTTAATTTCATCGAGGCTGGTCTTTGACAGCGGAGGGTTGACCTGGAGAGACTTAGAAAGCCCTCCTCTGCAGACCTTTGAAAAACACTGACTTCCGTTTCCCTTTTATTCCTTTTATATGGTCTGAGTTTTAAAACTATTAATTCTCCAATCCAACTGTACTTGGTGTGTAAGGTGAGAATTAAAATTACCTTTTTGTCCCCAAATTCCTAGCTTTTAGGTAACTTAAAATGATAATAGGGTGTGATGGGTCAAGGTGAATCTCAACTTGAAGGACTCTGACATGGTCTCTCCAAAAAGCCAACACACGCTCCATTGAATAATTTCCTTTTTTTTTTCTTTTTTTCTTTTCTTTCTTTCTTTCTTTCTTTTTTTTTTTTTTTTTTTTTTTGGTCCAGTTAATTACTTTGGACTACTACTCTTGCAGTCCACATTCCCCCCC
>CM052890.1:11591322-11613886 GCA_028534135.1 Potos flavus | reverse complement strand
CTTAGGGTTCCCTCTGAGCCTCTTTTGTTCTTCTCATTTCAGATTTGACTCTGTGGGAAGGAAAGGGCAGATTCGAGGAAAGGCTCAGGAAATACTATTGGGCCAGAGGTCGTGTTTGAAGGATTTGTGAATGTTTCCCCACAAATCGGGTTTGGGCTACCTCCCAGGGTGCTACCCAAGCTAGACATTATGAAGTCGATAAAATCTCCTGGGATTTATCAAGCTTGGAAAAATTGGTCTCATGTATTCTGTCAAGTATCCCCAGGATTTAAAATCCCACAGCTACTGAAAGTGGGTCCTGGTACCTGATATCCTAACCAGATTCCCAGGTCCTATGTGTGGATTTCCTCGTACTGACTTAAAGCATCTCCATAGCATAGCCTGTGTTCTTATTTATACAGGGGTTTATTTCCGGACAAATCTATTACTCTGCAGATTTTGCTGATTTAAATATGGCAGCTTTATAAATACATTTTAATACCCAGTTGGACCAGTCTTGATTGGTCTTGATTGAAACTTTTTCTTCTTCTTCATATTCTCAAGTTTTTATTTTTCCAGATGGAATTAGAATACATCTGTCATTTCATTAGAAGTTTCACTGGAATTTTGATTGAGAACATGGAAACGAATAGAGGAAGGGGTTCTCTCAGACATTAAGGGTGGGAGGGTAAGTTGGATGAGCCTTCTGGAAAGCAACTGGGCAGCATGTATTAGGTAAGGGTCTTTAAAATATTCATGGTATCTTGGATCAGTAATTCCACTTCTAGGAGACTAGAGCCACAGACGAAAAGTGCTCAGTTGTTTGCTTTAGCCCCACTTTTAATAAAATAAAAATAGAAGCGACCGAAGAGTAGAAGAACATTTCTCTGTGATGGTATATCCAATCAGTGGAGTATTAGGCAGCCGTTAAAATTATGTTCGCAGTAAGATTTATTGAAATACTCCAGGAAAGTGTTTAGAATAGAAATTCACATTAAGGGCTGGAAGCAAACTGCACATTTGGTGTTAACAATGTTAAAACATGCAGGTGCATAGAAAGATGTGGGAAGAAAATATGCCAAAGGGCTATTAGTAGATAAATCTGGGTAAAATATTATGGGTGGTTAGTTTTCTTCTTGATAATTTTCCCTATTTTACATAATAAGCATGTGTTGCTATCATAATACAAGGTTTTTAACAAAATATTGATAGACTCAAGGAGAAGCACAGCATGGAGACAGAGGGCGTCAGCAGCCCAAGGCCCATGGAAAGTGGGGAAGGAAGTGGAGTCTGGTCAGGGATCTTGGATTCTGTTCCTAAAAGTTCTGTTCTCATTCTCGCTCCCTCCCCTTGTGCAGGGAGAAGGGAGGAGAAGTCCCTTCTGATCCCCTCTAAGTCAGGCACTGTTGTATCTTCCCCAGAGTGAGACCCTAAAGTGGATTGGTTCTTTGCAAGGCAGCAGCAGGGGTCCCTGTACTCGGTCCCCCCCAGGTCCCCGGCTCCATGGTACACCCTTTGCTTTTGTCTGCTGCCCCCCCGCCCCCCGGCCATTGTGACTCCAAGAATCCGCCGCCATCCTCAGGCCCCCAACTGCATTACACAGCAGGGACCTCCGTCCTACTTCAAGAACAACGAGAAGCATCAGAGGTGAACATCCTTTGCCTGTTTTGCTAAACTCAGTGGCATCACCGTGCCCACTTCTGCCCCAGGCGCTCCACCCCTGGGGGCCCCGGATCCCACCCCTCTCTGCTCCCTTCCCCTCTAGGACTATGTCACATCGGTTCCCTCTCTCTCTGCCACTCCCCTGCAACTTCTTACCTCCAGACTCCCAACTCGCGGCCCATAGACTCGCCACGGACTGACTGATCATTAAGACAATTCATTTCCGGGGTGCCTGGGTGGCTCGGTAGGTTAAGCCTCTGCCTTCACCTCTGGTCATGGTCTCAGGGGCCTGGGATCCAGCCCTGCATCGGGCTCTCTGCTCAGCGGGGAGCCGGCTTCTCCCTCTTCCCCTGCTTGTGTTCCCTCTCTCACTGTCTCTCTCTGTCAAATAAATAAAATCTTAAAAAAAAAAAAAAAAAGACAATTAATTTCCTTCTCTTCCAACACATCACCACGTGGCTTCCGTCTCCTCCGCTTTGAAGGCATCTCAGCCTTCATCATATCACTGGCATCCTAATTGGGAAACTCAGAGATTACCTTACAGCCCTTCTCTTTCTGGACCTTTGGCTATATTTGACACAGACACTCCCTGTCTTCTCTTTTGAAACTCCTTCCTCCTTTTAAAAAACATAACAGCTTTGCAGGGTTATAATTCACATATCCTACAATCCATCCATTCTGTGTGCTATTCATTGGTTTGACATTTTTTTTTCTTAGTCTTCTCTTTTTCTTCCAGTGTCGACCCTCCTCAGCCCTCTTCATATCATTCTTTTTTTTTAACTTATGTTATTCAAAGTCAATTCATTTAACACAGAGTGTGTCATTAGTTTCAGAGGTAGAGTTCAGTGATTCATCCATTGCCTATAATACCCAGGGCTGAACCATCAGGTCCCCTCCTACTTCCCAGCACCCAGTTACCCCATCCCCCCTGCCCACCTCCCCTCATATTCTCTTACTCTCCCACTTGAGGAGGTCTTCTTTCCAGCCTGGAATGGGAGCCTGGCGATTCCATGACTCTCAAGCTCTGCTTCTAAGCCCACACTTCAATCCTCTGTTTCCGTCTTCTCATCACACCTTCCAAATGCTCATATCCACCCCATTGTCCTACAGACATTTCAAATTCTGTGGCTCCCAAATTAAACGTGTCTTGCCCTTCAAGCCCACTCAGCGATTCTGCCACCAGACATATTCTTCCCCTGGTACAACACATGTCGCCCGCACACATCGGTAACATCGGCTGTCACTCAAGGGAAGCCTCGTTATTCTGCGTTCCTCCCTCACCCTCCCCTCTGTCTCCAGCCTGTCACCAAGCTCTGATGAGTCTAAATTCCTCAGCATGTCTTGTCTGCGTCCCCCCCCTCTACCTGCACCTTTGCTTAGATCGCACATTATCACTCCTTGCTTTGACTCTTGCACAGGCCCCCCTCCCAGTCTATCTGGTCTCCCTACCTCCAGATTTGCTACTGGGGCTCCTTTCCTCAACTACAAATGTAATCATGGTCTTGCTGGCCTAAGAGCCATCAGCGGCGTGTGCCTAGAGCACTTCACATAACAGATCAAGGCCAGGTACACGAGTAGAATGTCAGGGTTCAGTAAGCGCAGCCCCTTGTCTGCCTTGCTAGCCTCGCCCCTCTCTCCTCCTCCACACCCATCCCTCCACACCCATCCCACATGGCTGATGTTCTCCAGACATGCCATCTTTTGTAAGCCTCACGTATTCGAAACTGTTTCAAATCTTCTCTGTTAAGGGAACCTGGGGGGCTCAGTCGATTAAGCATCTTGCCTTCGGCTCAGGTGGTGATCCCAGGGTCCTGGGATCGAGTGCCCAGTCTGGCTCCCCACTCGGTGGGGAACTTGCTTCTCCCTCTCCTCTGCCCGCCACACCCCCTGCTCCTGAGCTCCCCGCCCCCTCTGTCAAATAAATAAATAAAATCTTAAAAAAAAAAACCTGAGCTCCCCGCCCCCTCTGTCAAATAAATAAATAAAATCTTAAAAAAAAAAAATTGCCCTTAGCAGGATCTCTCTCATCCTCTAAGATGTAGGTTGAAGTAGACACTCTTCCCCTAAGTTCCCACAGCACCTTGTACCCTAATACTATTTTGACATTTCCACATTTTTGTGGTCTTACATGGTCCCGTGCCCCGACAGAACCTGAATTCTTCAAGAACAAGCACCCCTGGGCTACCTCTCAGTCCTCTGGGATCCTCAGTACACCCATGAGATGAAGGCAGGCTACAACAGTCTGCCGATTAATTTCATGGATGAATGAATGAATGAAGAATGAATGAATGAATGAATGAGCGAGCAAATGAACCTTTCCAGCACAAGGATATGACTTGCTCAGGGGAAACAAGAGTGGCCACAATGCCAGACGTTGAAAGGAAAAGCCGGCTCTGTAAGATCCCTTCCGGGGCACTCGAGGCCAGCCGTACTCTACTTTGGCGGCCATGACTTTGAGTTGTCATGAGGACCCAGCCGATTTAATAATGAAGCTTTCAAAGGGGACGTTTGCCTCAGGGGGCGAGGACTTTGGAGGTCACCGTGAGATGATGAATCACTGCCTTCAAAGCAGAGAAAACTTGCAACTGTCTTTGAGATAGGTGTGAAAATTGCGTTGGGTCATTTGCTGGGCCTCGGAACCCACCCCGAATGTCTGAGCTAGCTATTTCTCTGGACCCTCAGATTGACTTCTTTGTGCCATTCACATTTTAAAATTGTGGCTCTGTTTGCTGGAATGAATCAAATCGACTCCTTCTACTGGCAGCTGGGACGGTTCTGAGCCTGTTACTATGGAAATGAATTTTTTACTTCTGTGGTTCCTTCCTGATTTTCAGGCTGCACGGCAACATTTTGCAATGCTCCTGTGACTTTCTCCCCAAAGAGAGGAAAGGATGAAAATAGAATCACGGGGATAGAGAGCCAGGGATTTGTAATAGTCAAAAACACGTGGCAAATCTCTGCTCCAGGCCAGCGCATCTCGAGTCTGTTTATTTGTTTTGTTTATGGTTTATGTGCTAAGCGCAGCACTTCCCTGAGCTCGCTCACTCGACTCAGACCCAACTCACTTCCTAAAACGAGAACAATGTTATTTTTTTTCAAAGTCCCACTGTACCCTCCATCACCAAGGGACTGGTCCGGCCCAAGCTGGGAGCGTGTTGACTTCATGGCCCCAGGGCCCACCTTCCCCAGCCCCACGATCTGTGTCTTTGTCCACTTTTTTTATTCCAGTGGTTTTTGTGGCTTTCTGTGGCATGGGAGGGTAGTGCTTCAGCCTCGTCCAGTGCCTTGGTGGAGGGAAGGGAAGCAGGGAGTCACAGCTTTAGAGATGTAGAAAATGCTTGCCTATCCTCTTGCTCATCATATTCCTAAGAAGAAATAGAAGGAAGGGAAAAAGAGAGATTTACAATTTAGGGACTTCAGAGTTCTGAAACATCTGAAGGTAGCTTCTCATTCCTGCTGTCATTCTGCCGTGTTGGATAAACAGGGGTTCATTCATTTATTCCTACAGCGTCAATTACTTCTGAGTACATATTTTGTGCCGCACACTCTTCTAGATACCAACAGTGAACAAAGTGTGTGTGTGTGTGTGTGTACGTGTACGTGTATCACTATTCTCATAGAACTTGTGTGTGTGTACGTGTATGTGTACCACTATTCTCATAGAACTTAGTGTGGTGGAAGAAAAAGAAAGTGATCAAAAAATATGTAATAGATCATTGATGAGTGCTATGAAAAATGAGTCAAATGAGGGAATAAAATATGTTTCTGCCCCAAACTGGATGGGAAGAGAAGACCTCTCTGAGAGGTTAGCAGCAATCCCGAACAAGTTTAATATATCAAGATTGGCAAGGTGGCCAGTATGACTGAAGCCACAGTGTTGAGATGGGATTAGGAGACACGGTTGGAGGTAAGCGGACATTAGGCTGAATAATGGCCCATCAAAAATGTCCATGTCATCCCTGGAACCTGCTGTTGTGTTACCTTACCTGGTAAAAGGGGCTTTGCAGCTGTCATTAAGTTAAGACCTTGAGATGGGAGATTATCCTGGATTTTCCAGATGGGCCCAGTGTGATGACCAGAGTCTTTATAAGAAGAAAGCAGGAGAGAGTTAGATAGATAGAGACAAGATAGAAGGAAGCAGAAGTCAAAGATGAGAGAAGATGCTGGGCTCTTGTCTTTGAAGTTGGAGGAAGGGGTCATGGGCCAAGGAATGCAGGGAGCCTGGAGAAGTTGGAAATGGCAAGGAAACCAATTCTGCCCTTCGTCCTCCAGGAGGAACACAGCCCTCCTGACATCCTCATCTTAGACTTCTAACCTCCGAAGTCATGAGAGAATAAATTTGTATTATTCAAGCACTGAGTATGTGGGCAATTTGTTACAATAGCAATAGGAAACTAATTCAGGGGTCAGATTATGTAGGACCTCGTGTTCTTATAGGTAAGGATATTGACCTTTAATATGAATGTGAATCAAAACCATGAAATTTTCTAAGCAAAGGAGAGCCATGACCCAACCTGTGTGTTTACAGAGTCGCTGTGGCTCATGAGGGGAAGACTCCAAGGGGAGAAGTTGAAGTCTGGGGACCAGAGAGAGAGAAGTGGTGTTGGGGTCGTGCGGGAGGTGAGGAGAAGGAGCCAGATCGGGGATGTTTCAAAGGCAGACAGCAGAATTTGCTGATGAACTGGATTGGAGGAGTGCAAGGAGGAGAAATAGGGACAGTCATTCCTAGTAAATGGCTAGAGCAGCTGGTGGGATGGAATTACCAATACTGAAATGCAGAAGACTGGCAAGGAAAGAGTCTGGGGGTGTTTTGTTGTCGATTGTTTAATTAAAAGTGGTTTTTGTTATTTTTAGAGGATGGGAGGGCTTAAGAATTGTTTGGGACTTAATTTTGAGATTGTCTTAGATGTCCAAATGAGAAGTTTAGTAATCAGCTTTATATACGAGTCTAGAACTCAGATGTGAAATAATAGAATATATGTATGTAATTCCAATGAATCATATACATATGTGAATATATATGTGTGTGTGTGTATTCATATCTGCCCCCTGTTCCTGTTACAGAACTCCTAAAATCCTTGTCATTTTCCTAAGTGATAAGAGAACTTGGAGCATCTTTTAATATTTAGTCTTTGACCCAGCTTCCTGACACAGAGCTCCTAAATCCCTTGGAATTTTCTGGGTGGTAGGAACATCTTTGGTTCTACTGAGCAACTCTTACTGGGGTCCCGGATGATGGCTGGTCACTAGAAAGGCCAAGCCATGCACAGAAGCTTGAAACTTTCAGCCCCAACGCCATCCTCTGGGGAAGGGAGAGGGGCTGGAAATCGATCACGTTCATCAATCAGTTAATGATTAATGAAGCCTTTATAAAAATCCCAAAAGTATAGGGTTTGGAGAACTTCCAGGTTGATGAACACATGCACTTGCCAGGAAGGTATGTCCGTGGGCACAGAAATGTCCATGCTCAGGACCCTTCCAGACGTCACCCTGCTTCTCTTTACCTGGCGTTTCTCCGTATCCTTTATCATATCTTCATTATATAATAACCTGGTAAGTGTTATAAGTGTTTCCCTGAGTTCTGTGAGCTGTTCTAGCAGATGATTATGTGCAACATGGGGGGCTTATGGGAACCTCCAATTTGTGGCCAAGTTGGACAAAAGTTTTGGGTAACCTGGGGCTACTACTTGGCATCTGAAGTGGGGGGCAGTCTTGTGGGGCTGAGCCCTTACACTGTGGGCTCTGAGCTAACTCTGGTTAGTGTCGGAATTGAATTGAATTATAGGACAAGCAGCCAGTGTCATAGAGACTCGCTCGCTGTGGGAGAAAACCCACACGCCTGGGGGCAGAGTGTCGAGAGTATAGTAGGAGGGGTGAGTAAAGGAGAAACACAGGAGGAGTGGGTCTTTCCAACTCATCAAGGTTGACCAGAGAAATAAATACAAGAGTCCTTAACAGAGAGCCGGATGGGAAGGAAAGGGAAGGAAGAGAGGGGTGGAAAGGAGCGTGTGGAGGGGGACCCTTGGGGTATCCCTGAATTTAGAGGCCGGCCAGAACCACGCGGCCACAGAAAGGGAGAACAGAGTGAATTAACCAGTAATGATGAAGCAATTACATTCCTTCAGAGCCAGGATAGAAGCTGGTAGAGGAAATAGAAATCAGCCCTAGCCGAATGCCATAGAACATGAATTAGCACAACGCCCTGTGAATTTCTTTCCCAGCCTCACCTTGGGTTGACGAGCTCAATTTAAGGATCAAACTCATCAACCTTGAGCAATTGTCGGAAAATGTGAAAATCTCTCACCTCTGCTTGGTGTGGCTTTCACTTACCATCTGTGTTCAGAGCAGAGATGGGTATAGCCCAAATACGGTGTCTTCCCTGGTGGCTGTTAATCCCCTTCACCGTCAAATCTAATCCGGTTCTAAGCCTCTCTCGAGGGAGTGGCAAGAAATTCTATCTCAGTCCTGTTGCAGGAGTGCCTTCGCATTCCTAGAAGCATGAGAACCCGAGTGGTACCTGGAGTCCTTCTGTAGAAGTCACCATAGTCACCTTCCTCCCCGTGGCTATGGGATGATGCTCGGCTGCTTCCTCTCTGCATCTCTCGGGCTCCGAGGAGAAGGGTCCTCGGAATGTCCTTTGCATTCGGCTGTCGCTCTCTAAGCTTGAGAAAAGACTGGCCAGCCCCACAGCCATCCTGTAATCACCCCATCTGGGAGAAAAGCTACAAAAGGGGCCACGTCTCTACAGCCTGCAGAGACCCCACACGTCCTGCCCTTTCTCAGCTTCTGGAAGGGAAGCTGGTACCCAGGGGAGACCATTTCTGTCTCTCCACTGCTGGCAAGAATGTCTCTCCCTTCCCCTACGAGGGCCTTCTCCTCTCCCACGGTCTTCACAGGGCAATGTGGGCAGGTTATCTTCCGGATGCCAGACCCCTCCCATTTGGGGGGCCGAAACTACCGCCATTAACGGCCCCCAAGATATGGTGTCCCCGACTCAGAGCACAGAGGAAACGCTCTTCTGATGGGGAGAGAAAAAAATGCATCTCACCTTTTTCTATAGCAATTCATTTCAGTATTTTATGGTTTTATATAACTCTTAAACTGAACAAATGCACTCTTGAAATAAGGCAAACTCTTGTTTCTGTGTCCCAATGTCCCTGGACTTTATTCTTCCATCATTGCGGGGGAAACATGGTGGGATTTTTCTGGTCACCCCTAGTACAGATGTTCTGGGTTACTTTAAGTCAAATAACAGTCTCAATTCGGTCGTTAATGTGTCTGACTAGAACTATAAATTGGATTTAGAGGCACCGTATCTCCCAGCGCCGTGCCTTGGGTGTGGGTGTGGGTGCGGGTGGAGGAGAGGGAGGTGGCCGTCAGGAAAGGAGCTCTGTGGACGTGTCCCTCTCCCACCTGGTTCTCCCACTGCTCTTCCTCCAGCCCCATACCTGTGGCTTCAGGGGACTGGGGCTGGGCTACAGCGAAGAAGAGGGGGTCATTCCTAGCAGCTCTCCAGACTCGCCATCTGCTTAAAGCCTCCTTTTTCTCACGTGGGCATTTTCACGTTTTCCAGAACACCCCTGTTTTCCGCCCCCCCGCCCTCCATCACTCAGGACCTCTCCCCTGCAGTTCCCTTGGCAAGGCAAATCCATCCCCATTCTAGCGGCCACTTCTTCCTTCTGCCTCAGCCCCTAGGGACTTCGGTGGTACCTCTGGCTTCTCTGCCCTGAGGCCCCTTGTCCCCTCTCGGTGGCTATCTAGGAAATAGCTCCCTGTTTCTCTTTTCCTCTCACACAACACTTCTGATACCAGATGCGTGGGTTTTGCACACCAGGCATTTCTGCTATTAGCCGCTTGGGCACAGCATCAGATCCCACAGGGAAAGGGTTCAGCCCCACACAACTCCCTCCCCCCCCACTTTCAGATGCCAGGCAGAAGGTCTGTCACCTGGATTTCGGAGCAGCTATAACTGATAACTTGCTAGCCCGGCTCACGGGATTCAGGAAAACAGTTTGCTGACTATCGCCAGTTTATTAGGAAGGAGACTTGAAAGGCTACAAATAAACAGCCAGATGAAGGGACACGTCGGGTGAGGTCCAGAAAGGTCCCGAGCGTAGGAACATCTGTTATCACAGAGTTGGGCTATGCCACCCTTCCAGCACAGAGGCGTGTTCATGTCCCCAAACCCCGTGCTTTGGGGATTTTTAGGGAGGCTTCATCACGTAGGCATGATGGATCCTGATCTCCATTTCCAACCTCTCTTTCCTTCCCGGAGGACGTGGGGCTGATGGCTCCAAGCTTCTAAACATGGCTTGGTTGGTTGTTACTAACATTTTCTTCATCACTTTCTCTTTTTCCAGCTTTATTGAGATATATGTGACAATAAAATTAAAATATATTTAAAGTATGTTAACACGATGATTTGATATATGGATGTATGTACATGGTGAGAGGATTCTCACCAGGCGTCAATTATCACATCCATTGCCTCATACACCTGTGTGTGTGTGTGTGTGTGTGTGTGTGTGTGTGTGAACACTTAAGGTTTACCATTTAGAAAATTTCAGTTATACAATACAGTATTGTCAGCTATAGTCACTTTGATATATATTTGATCCTCAGACCTTATTCGTCTTATAACTGAAGTTGTACCCTCTTACTCAAGTCTCCTATTCCCACCCCCAGCCCCTGGCAACTACCCCCCGGCTCTCTGTTTCTATGAATTTGACTTTTTTGTTGTTTTAGATTCCATATATAAGTGATATCCTACAGTTCTCTGTCTCTTTCTGGCTTAATTCACTCAGTTTAATGCCCTCCAAGTTCAGCCGTGTTGTCACAAATGGCAGGATTTCCTTCCTTTTTTTTTCTTAGATTTATTTATATTTAGGTAGGGGTGTGAAGCAGAAAAGGGGGGAGAAAGGGCAGAGGGAGAGAGAGAGAATCTCAAGCAGACCCCTGCTGAGCACAGAGCCTGACACGGGGCTCGATCCCAGGACCCCGAGATCAGGACCTGAGCTGGAACCAAGAGTCAGCCTCTCAACTGACCGAGCCGCCCAGGTGCCCCAGAATTGCCTTCTTTTTAAAGGCTGAATAATATTCCATCTTATAGGTGTATGCCGCATTTGGGGGCATCGAGGTTGTTTCTCTATTTGGCTCTTGTGAACAAGGCGGCCCTGAACTTGAGAAAGCAGGTTTCTCTTCAAGATAGTGATTTCATTTCCTTTGGATAAACGCCCGGGAATGGGATTGCTGGATCGTACAGTAGTTCTGTTTGTATTTTCTCAAGAAGCCCCCACACTGCTTTCCTTAGAGACTATCCCAGTTTGCATTCCCACCAGCGATGTCCAAGGGTCCCCTTTTCTCCACAGCCTACCCAGTACTTGTTATCTCTTGTCTTTTTCAGAATAGGCATCCTAACAGATGTGAGGTGCTATCTCATTGGCGTTGGTTTGTTTTTATTATGTTATGTTGGTCACCATACAGTACATCATCAGTTTTTGGTGTAGGGTTCCATGATTCATTATTTGCGTATAACACCCAGTGCTCATTACAACGCGTGCCCTCCTTCATTGGGGTTTCGATGGCTTGGTCCTTCTGGAGACTAGCCCCATTCTGAAGCCTCCCAGGAGATCCCAGGAGTCACCTCGTTAGAACAAAAGACACTCCTATCTCCCAGGAAATTCCAAAGGATTTAAGTTCTATGTCAGCAACGGGGTTGAAAGACCAAATACTGGAACAATAATGACGAGAACCCACCTCTCCTATCGTTCTTATTTACAAGGTTTTAGAAGCTCAGTGCCAGGAACCAACATAAAGGTTTTCTGTTATTTCACAGTGGCCCCTGACAACCCCATGCCAGCTCTGTCTCATGTGGCCCATCTGACCCATGAGAAACTCATCTTGTTTGGCCAGGACAGTCCTGTATATGCCTGTTTGCCCAGCATAATGCTTTCATGCTCAGAAATGTCCCGTTTGGGATGACAAAGCGATGTGGTCCCTCTGCCCGTTTCCACAACTTCTGGGAGCGGAGAATACCCAACATCACCAGCCTCCCTTCCTTGTCCCATCCTGTCCTCTACCACTTAGCAAGCCTTTTAGATTCCCCAGGCAGACGTGAGACCACAGTCCGCTCTGTGCTCGAGCTGCGAGAATCCCACTGGGGACCCTTCTCAAAGCTTGAGAGGAGGGGCAGCTGTCCCCCACTCCCGTTTTCCAGGAAGGAAGACTCACAGCCTGCGGGGGGCTCTCTCTGAATATCCTCTCCCCAAAAACAGTGCCAACCCCCGTGATGCGGATGGACATTGAGAGCCCAGTAACAAGCTTCTCTCACCTTCTTTTTGATAAGGGTTTCACAGTGCAGCTCCACTAGAACGTGAGTTATACGAGAGGGAAATAAATTTCCTTCCCCCTCCAGATCGGAGCTTCAGACATAGTAGCCAGTTAGTATTTATTTGTGCAGAGAAAGATAAATGGGAGTGTCTGGCATCGCACTTTGGAATGTAGTTTCTATTGTCTTTGGATCATAGCTCAAACTCCATTTGAGCATACCATTAATCATGGCCGCGTGTAATTTTATGTAAATGCATCAGTGATAATATTGTATATACTGTCAATTTTTTAGTGCTGCTCTATTCTTTTCCTCCTCACTGACCTTCCAATCCCTCCTCTTCTCTCCCATTTTCATTTCCCTCAACCTTGTTCATCGTGTACATATATGCAAAATATATATACATTTACACACGCACACACGCACTCTTGTATTTTCTTTGAGACCACATTATACAAACTTTTACCCATCGCATTTGTCTTAGTCACAGCTTATGGATATCATTTATTAAGTGCTCATATGCATGAGGCTTCTTGTCTATTCCACTGATTTATTTGTCCTTTTTTTTTGCCAATATTATGTTGATTTGTTACAGTAATAGTTCTCAAAGAATATTCTGTAACCAAACAGCATCAGCATCACCTGGGAACTTGTTAGCAATGCAAATTATTGAGCCTTACCCCAGACCTAGCAGATCAGAAACTTGGGGTGGGGGGAGGGAGGGGAGGCAGGGGTGCGGTGGGGGGAGTCCAGCAATCTGAACTGTTTTAACAAGTACTCCCAGGAGATTCTGATGCATGCTAACGCTTATGGATGCTTTCAAATGGTTTTCCCATACATGCTTATGTGTTCCTCTATGTCGTTGAGAAAATTCCCCCTAATTAGCTTTTTTTATTCCAGACTTTCTTGGCTCCTCTTGAACATTTGTTCTTTCAAATGAACACTGAGATAATTTCAACCAATTAAAAAAAAAAAAAAAAGCTTGTGTTTCCAATGGGAAATGGCAATAAATTATATATTCATGTTGAGATAATTGGCATTTTTGTAACATTAAGTGTTTATATTTGAGAATATAAAATGTCTTCTCATTTGTCATAAATTAGATTGTACTGGTTTCTTTTCATGAAAATTCTCTGACTTTCTTGTCAGATTTATTCCTAAATAATTATAGTTTGTGAGCACTATATTGGGTTAAACTGTTCTTCCATAAATTAGATTGTATTGGTTTCTTTTCATAAAAATTCTCTTTCTTGTCAGATTTATTCCTGAATAATTATGGTTTGTGAGCACTATATTTGGTTAAACAGTTCTTCCATTTCTTCTATTTCTAGATTCTCATTTCTAGAATTGAGAGAGAACCATAAGTAAAGATCTCGCGTGCACTTTATTAAATTCTCTTATTAATTCTAGTAATTTGTAATTTTCAACAAGGACATTTCCAGAAATATAGTTACAAACGTAACTATATTTCTTTTTTTTTTTTTCCTGCATATATACCCTTCTTCACTTTGCTGCATTCATTAGAACTTACAAAGCAATGCTGAAAAAAATCATTGTGAAAGCAAACGCACCTGTCTGGTTACTGTTTAGTTTGAAATGGCTTTACTCTTTCAACATTTGGAATAATATTTACTGTTGGACTTTGGTGGTCTTTAATACATGTAAGGGGTTTCCTTCTAGTTTTCTTTAATGAGGATTTTTGTTAGGAATGGCTGTTGATTTTTATCAGATGTCTTTTCAGCATGTAGTGATATGTTCCTATGCTTGTTTGTTTCTTTTAATACCTCGTTCTCATTTTTTGGAGCGTCTTTCTGCAGCAGGAAGGAAACATTAATTATTATTTCAATCAATTTTTCTGTCTCATTAGTTTTATTTTTAAAAAGAAAAAGAACAAGGATTCTTTTTTTTTTATTTAAATTCAATTAGTGAAAAAAAAATAAATTCAATTAGTGAACACATCGTACATCATTAGTTTCAGACGTAGTACTCAACAATTCATCAGAAGAACAAGGGTTCTAATTGCTTAGTTGGATCAGTTACCTGAAGCAAAGAGGCTGGGGGGAAGACAATGTGAGTTTGATCAGCTACAACACAAATGTAGGCCGCCTGACTCTGGGAACTACTTCATCTTTGACCAGGAAGCCAAACAAAATTACAAGTAAAAGTTCATAATCAGGGCGGTAATTGTGTAGGAGGTCAGAGCCTGAGCTTCCATGTCAGATGGGTCTGGGTTCAGATCTTGATTCTAACCCTTGCACACTGAACTTCAGGTAATAAAAATGACTAGCATGGATTGAATTCTTACCCTGTTTTTCTAAGTATTTTGTATGGATCCATTTTAGTTTTACTTGCTTCACTTCACTAAATCACATCCTTCCCCCTTGCTCTAAACACTCGCTTCAAAGTATTCTAATATGCATTGCAAGGAATTCCAAAAAGGTAGCTCTCTATTCTCTGCTAAGGATTCTTTTTTCATAAGAAGACTTTTCTTTTTCCTTTTTAACTTGCCAGAAATTCACCTACCATGAAGCACAGGGAGTCCCTTGTGTTCTTAGCCAAATGCCCCAAGTCTCTCGGCCGATAAACAGCTTCCCATGGAAGTGGGGGTGGAGGTTTCCTTTTGACTGCTGCCCTTTAGCCTGGACTGATGAGCAGACACTGCGTCCCTACTGACCGTGGTCTGTGGGCACTACCTTTTCCTCCTCGCAACTCTCCTGTGTGCTCCACCCTTCTTGCTTTGGCTCCCGAGTCCCTCTCTGAGCCTCCGTGTTTTCGCACTTCCCACTGAACCCTAGTCTCCTCTAGACCTGCCTTTTACCACTCCAAGTTTCAGAAATCCCATTAAAAACCAAAAGCTTTTGCCGGATCTCTTCTTGCTAGAAGTGGCTGGGGGTACGGGGGATCGCCAGATCCCCCAAGAGAGTTCTCTGTTCCTCCAGACCTGGTTGCTACGATGACTGGCAGCTATATACAAACAACACCAAAACACATGGTTTTGCCAGTCCACGTACCAGCTGAGGCTGCCCACCCGGGCCGTGCGCGCCGGACCGCAAGCTAGAGCAGGTGAGCCAAGCAGCCGCCGCGCACAAGCCTTCGCTGCCGGTGACCTTGTTTACCTCAAGGAATAATCACCTTTCAGCTTCCTGTTATTAATCTTAATGGCAACAATATCCCCTTAGGTCTTCATACTTGACAAATGGATCTCTCTGCTCTCTGGGAGGCAGTGAAAGAATCTGGAAGTGTTTCTTGACCTATAATCTGTTACTGGAACACATTTTTTATTGATCACATCTCTACAGTCCAATGCAGTCAGATCAGTTGAACAAATGTATCAGGGCTAAAAAATCCTCATTTGGTTTGCAACAGAGAAATTCCTACAAGCTCATGAGGAGGGACCTGATAAAAAGACTATCATTCTTTCCCCGATGGCATAAAAACTCGAGGTTAGTGTTATACTTCTAATCGGAAAGCAGACTTAGCACAGGGAGTCTCAAACCCCAGCCTCCAAGCTTCTGAGCTAGTAGGTAGGTTAGAGAGTCCAGAGCCGCTGATTTTTAGCAAATGGGTTTGAACCACATCTCTGAGAAGCCCCAGATTGGGTGAGAGAACTTTGGAATCCAGAAGTTTAATTACAGCTCCACGACCTTAGGTTTCAAATCTTGGGTTTTCATTTCCAGTCTATAAGAGGGGACTAGCAGTAACAGCCCCCCTTATCACGTCTTATTTTCATGCAGATTGCATTTACAGGCAACCAACCTCTTCGAACAGATGTGAATGTATCCACAATAAAAGTCATCACAAACCCTGTGAATTTAACTCTGGGACCATAGAAGTACCGTCAAGCCTTATCCAGTTACCGCTGTTGAAAAGTAAGTAAGGCACATATTAGAGAAGGCAGTAAGAAGAACTTAATGATAAATAGTCAGTTCGTGGACAGTCTATAAAAACGGAGCAATCTGGTGTAGCTAATGAAGGGATGACATTAATGGTCTCTGAGGACATAATTTATTGCAACATAACAATTTATGTACAGAATAGTGACATCGAAATTGCAAGGAAACAATGTATTCTGGTACTAAATTAAGAAAATGACATGTATAGATCTTTGAAGAATTTCTAAAAATGTTTAAGATAAAAGCAAAGTTTGGCACTTAAAATGATAAACTTGAGGTGAAGGTCGTTCATCCAGCAAATATTTATTGAACATCTACTATGTGCCAAGTCAGAAGACATCTGCCTTCATGGAGCTTATGTTCTAGTGGAGGGGATAAGTATATTATGGATTGTATTGTTATGAAGATCATATTTAGAGTCAACCAACCTTTGGAAAAAATGAGTGGGAGAAAAAGTAATATGGTAAAGTGCAATATGGTAGCCACAAGTTCCATGTGGCTATCTAAACTTAAATTTAAATTAATTAAAATTAAATACCATTAAAAGGTCAGTTCTTCAGTTGCACCAGCCATTTTGAAGTGTTCAACAGTCACATGTAGCTAGTGGCTACCATATTGGGATGATATAGTTAATATTTCCATTATCACAGAAAGTTCTAGTAGACAGTGCCGATCTAGAATATGGTAGAAGATAAAATATACCATGGTGGAAAGTAAAGCAGGACAGGGTGACAGATCATGCTGGGAACAAGGGAGCTGTCATCTAAATAGATGTGAGAATATCTCTTAGAAGGTGACATTTGAAGAAGGGCAGAGAAGAGAGGAGGGCAAACCATTGATGTCAGAGGGAAGAGCATTCCAGGAGAGGGAACAGAAAGCACAAATACCCTGAGGAAGAGCCAAGTCTGGGGCAGCCCAAGGTAGTAGGGAGATCCATGTGGCATGGAGCAGATGGAGGGGATGAAGTTAAAGATGTAAGGTGGGGGGGTACCACCTTACTTTCCATAGTGAGGACGTCTCTTCTTGTTTGGAGAGCCACCCCACTGTTGTGTGGTGCATAGACAGAATACAAGGGCTGAAACAGGGACCAGTTAACACTAGAGCTGACCCTTGAACAGTGCAGGGGCTTGAGGGTGTGGCCACTCCCCACAGTCAAAAAGCTGTGTATAACTCTTGACTCCCCCAAAAGTTTAACTACCAATAGCCTATTGTTGACTGGAAACCTTACCGATAATACAATACTCAATTAACATATATCTTGAATGTTATATGTATTATATACTGTATTCTTAACAACTAAGCCAGAGGAAAGAAAATATTAAGAAAATCATTAGAGAAAACACATTTACAGTGCTGTATCATGTTTATTGAAAAATATTCTCATAGAAGTGGCCCCATGAAGTTCCAGCCTGTGTTGTCCACAGGTCAACCGTAGTCTCAATAAGAGTTCATGATGACTTGGACCAACATGGTAGCAATGGGGTGAGAAGCAATGGTCAGATTCTGGATATTCTGTGAAAGTAGAGATAAGAAGATTTTCTGGATGTCAGGTGTAAGGGAGAAGAGTCAAGGATGAGCCAACCAGAGTGAAGGATTTGGGCCTGAGCAGTTGGCAGGACTGACTTGTGTTCACTGAGATGTACAAGACCGTGAAAAAAGCAGATTTGGTGGCAAACAATCAGAAGTCCAAGGTAGGGCATGTTAAGATCAGAATGCCTTTTGGACATGAAAGTGGAAAGTCGAAGAGACAATGGGATACATGATCTGGAGTTTAGAGGGAAGGTCCAGGCCAGAGATATATCTCTGAAAGTCACTTGTATCTTGGCCATGAGACTGGATGAGATCATGTGGCAGGTTAAGGGTGGGTTGACAAGAGTTCCTAGCAATCATCTGTGCACTTGAACATTATAAGGTCTCTGTGATGAGGAGGAATTAACACAGGAGGCAGAGAAGGAGGGGATCTGGGGGTGTGGTGTCCCAGAAGACAAAAGAAGAGACTTCAGTGTGTCAAAAGTGTTGATTTAAATCCATATCATAATAAATTATAATAGACTGTCACCCTACTAATCGGTCAAGTGAGAAATGAACCATTGGATTTGACCCCACGGAGGGCATTGGCGACCTTGACAAGGGGATTGGAGTGGTGTGGTAAAATGGGTTCATGAGAGAACAGGGGGAGGAGGTTTGAGAGACAGTCAGCATCTTCAGCTCTTTGGAGAAGTTTTGCCGTGACAAGAAATAGATTGGTGGCTGGAAGGGAAATGGGGTCAAGACAGGTTTTAGTTTTAGCTTTTGTTCTTATAATGTAAGAAAAATAACAGCTCATTTGTATGCTGATGGGGAAGATTCAGTAGAGAGGAAAATTGATGATGCAGGATAGAGAGAAGACGTCTAAAGAAATGAGTGGGGCTGAACCTCGGTGCACAAGTAAGGGGGGCCC
The DNA here is from genome assembly GCA_028534135.1 of Potos flavus. Classification (NCBI taxonomy): domain Eukaryota; kingdom Metazoa; phylum Chordata; class Mammalia; order Carnivora; family Procyonidae; genus Potos; species Potos flavus. The sequence goes on along the minus strand of CM052890.1, from coordinate 11,595,585 downwards.
TCATAGGAGCACAGAAGAGAAGGGCGGGCATACTGGCTCAGGTGCAGAGCATTGGGATGGGGTAGTTCGAGATCTGACTGATGTTCTCTTATACCCGATTAAATGCTTTTCAGTAAGGTAGAAAGCTCAGGTCATCTGTTGAGAGGAAGGATGGAGGCATAGGTGTGAGGGGAGGGGATTGAGGGCAGAGGAGAAGGTGCAGCCCCCTTGTCTAGGGGGGCAGGAGAGCATGGAAAGGGAAACGGTGTGGTGGCTGGGTGGCAACATCCCTTAAGAATGGGGCTGGTGAATTTCCACTGAGACCAGGCCACCTGGCAAGTGTTTTTCTCCAGCTACGTTTAGCTGTGTGGGTGCGGGCCTGGAGAGGTAGAGAGCTGGATGTGCCCAATATTTGTTTGAGAAAGTCCTGCAGGCTACGGAGACTTTATGATAATTCACATTAATTGGAAAAAAAGGAAAAAAAAAAAAGGTTAGTCTGTGTTAGCAGATGCATTTAAAAAAAAAAGCCTTTATTCATTAAAAATTTATTCTGTAATTGATGTTCGGCTGGATCTGCTAAAATGAATAAATAAAACTGTATTTAATTAGCTACAATATTTACATTTCAACACTTAATGAGCTAACAGCTATTAAAAGAGTTTGTTCTCTTAAGTAGATTGAAAATCTTCCTGCAATTTTGCTTACTTTTTTTGCTGAATCATTGCTTTCACAAGGTGGGTGTTCAGCCAGTCGGGGCCCAGAAGGCTCTGGAATGGAGATTCCCTGGAAGGCAAAATCAGGCATAGAGGAACATGTCCCCCAACGACCCTACATGTGGGGTTGGGCTCCAGGATATAAGAATTAAAGAGAGTAGCCTGGTAGTAATAAGCAAGTCTTTCTTGACCAATTGTGCAAGGTTCAACCAAATTGTCCACTGATTAATTAGAAGAAGGAAAGTACCAGTTAATGAGATTTAACCACATTGTGTGCTTATTGTCGTTTGCCTTTTTACCAGCATCATCCTTGGTCCATTTTTCTTTCTCAGTCCATCCCTATTTATCTCACTTGATTAGTTCTATGACTTTAAAATGGGATTATTTCTTCCTATTTATAAATGTAACAAAGACTCCATTTAAAAATTTCAGGAAATACACAAAAGTAGAAAGGAGGGGAAAAGAAAAAAAAAAAAAGGAAAGGAGGGGAAAAGAGCCCACTATTCAAAGGCAGCCACTAATAATATTTTGTCTCTCTTTGTAGCCTTGTTTTTCTGAAAAATTAATCTCTAATTATGAATCGTTTCAAACGTTCAGACGGGCCCAGAAAATAATTAACAGGCAATCCAGATTAACTGAGGTTAACATTTTGCTATAGTCGCTTTAGAGCACTCTTTGTTTTTTTAAGAAACAAAATAGAGATCGAGGTAAAACCCATGTCTCTTTCTTGCCCCTCCTTCTCTCCCCGGGGGTAACTGCTGCCCTTGGCTATTGCCTACAGCTCACTCATCAGTGGTTTTCTAGGCCTGGGGTCCCAGTTTTGACAATGTGAGGAAACCCTGAGGGTTTTGTGGGGCGTAGAGCTTCCGCCCAGCCCATGGAGCGGCCGTCCCCACCCCCAAGACACTAGTGGAGCAGCCAGCAGCCTCACCCACCTACCTTTCCATGGTATCTTTCAGCCATATTACAAGATTTCATTTTCTCCTTCAGACAATGTATAATAACCCAAAGCATGGAGTGTAAAATGGACTACCTCATGCAAATATTCAAATATATGCCACACGTTATAAGAATGAAATTATTCCTAGGTTCAAATGGTAAAGTAGTCTGATTTGCTCTCTTGACTTCAGATTCCCACTGAGAGAAATACTGAGTGCCTAGTATAGGAAGAGATACCAAGGAAGCATATAACAGTCTTAGAACCCAAGGCCAAACAAACAAAAAAAAAAAAAAAAAAAAAGAACCCAAGGCCAGAGATTGACCATACATCGGTATTTAAGGAGTATTTTTTCCAGGTCTCAAAAAAGCCTAATGAAGTCGCTGGTATGCAGCACTCCAGTAATGGCAATGGTTAGGTCCTGGGAGTATTTTGTTTCTCCCACTGCGAGAGAGAGGGAGAAGCACTCTGCCCCTCCTGCCATTGTGGGGCTCACTCCCACTGAGATTGCTGAAAGTGCGAAGAGATACCTCACCCACTTGTGTTCAAAAAGGAGACCATCCAATCTAAGAGGAAAGGATTCAGAATGACAATCGGGTCAGCTGAGCCGGCCTGTCCTCGTCCCCTCCCCTGCCAGGGCTCAACATCCCCCTGCAAATGCAAGAAGAGGGGCCAGGTGCTGGTTCTTGCCTGGCCCGTGGTTTATTAATCTGGGCAACCCAACCCCATAATGTCAAGGAAGTTTTTCATGGAACCTCCAAAAGCAGTTCCTGCTAAACTGGGAAGTGTCCTTCACGTGGCTGGCAGTCAGCCCTCTGCCTCTGCCATGGTCATTACCAGCATGAAGGAAATAGGTGGTGATATTCTGCCTGATGGGACTGGGGCAAAATAGGTGATCTTCACAAAGGGGAAGGGCAATGCTGTGGACCAAGGTCGGTCTTTTCAATAAATGGTACCGGAATAATTAATATCCATACACGGACATGATTTGGATCTGTACCTTATGCTATGTAAAAAATCACCTCCAAATGGATCACCCCTAAATGTGAAACCAAAAACTATGAAACTCCTCGAAGACATCATAGGAAAAAGTGGCTGTGATCTTGGGTTAGGCAACAATTTCTTAGGACATCAAAAGCCTGATCCAAAAGAGAAAAACAGAAACCTGATACATCAGAGTTCATTAAAATTAGTAACTTTTGCTCTGCCAGGGACACTTGTAAGAGAATGGAAATGTCAGCTACAGACTTGGGGGAAAAAATACTTGCCTCTAATACATTCTACAAGGACTTGTGTGCAAAATATGTAAAGAACTCTCAAAATAAATAAACTCTCAATAAATAAAAACTCTCAAAATAGTAAGAAAACAATTCTATTTTTGAAAATGGCAAAAGCGGGGCACCTGGGTGGCTCAGTCATTAAGCATCTGCCTTCGGCTTAGGTCATGATCCCGGGGTCCTGGGATCGAGCCCCGCATCGGGCTCCCTGCTCGGTGGGAAGTCTGCTTCTCCCTCTCCCACTCCCCCTGTTTGTGTTCCCTCTCTCGCTGTGTCTCTGTCTGTCAAATAAATAAATAAAATCTTAAAAAAAAAAAAAGAAAGAAAGGAAATGGCAAAGCATTAGAACAGACGTTTCACCATAAAGGAGATATGGACAGTATGAATGCAGACTAATGTCACAATGAGTGACACTACACACCTCTTCGAATAGCAGCAATGAAATGATAATGACAAGTGTGGGCGAGGATGTCGAGGGCTTGGAACTCAGGTACTGCAGGTGGGGGTTATAAGATGGTATAACCACTTTGGAAAATAGTTTGGCAGCTTCTTAGAATATGAAACATACACCTATGATAGGACCCAACCATTCCGCTCCCAGGTGTTTTTCCCAAGAGAAATGAAAGCATATATGTGTGTATGTGAATGTTCGTTGCAGCTGTATTCGTAATAGCCGAAGACTGGATACCACCCAAATACCCGTGGGCAGGGGAAAGGATAAGCAAATTGAGGCATAGCCATGCAATAGAGTCCTACATGGTGATAGACAAAAAGAACCATTGATAATGTCAACAGTGATGAATCTCAGTTATGCTCCGTGAAAGAAGCCAGACATAAGAAGCTAAACATAATCTACAATTCCATTTATATACGATTTTAGAAAATGCTAACTAATTTATAATGATAGAAAGCAGATCAGGGACTGCCTGGGGTTGGAGAAGAGGCAGGGAGGGGAAGTATGGAGGGATTACCAAGGGACACAAGGAGACTTTGGGGAGGTGACTGATATGTTCACTACATTGAACGTAGTCATGTTTGCATGAGTATATATGTATCTTAACACTTACCAAACTGTACACTTTAAATATGTATCATTTAGTATATGTTGATTATCCTTAGTGAAACTATGTTTTAAAAAGATGGACTCAAATACAAATAAAGAGTGGAAAAGGAAAAAAAGGAGGGAAGGAAAGGGAAAGGAAGGGGAGGAAAGGAAAGAGAAGGGAAGGAAAGGAAAGAGGAGGAAAGGGAAGGGAAGGAAAAAGGTAAAGGAAGAGGAGAGGAGAGGGAAAAGAGAGGGGAGGGGATGGAGGGGAGGAGAGGAGAAGAGGAGAGGGGAGGGGAGGGGAGGGGAGGG
>CM052890.1:11556501-11590822 GCA_028534135.1 Potos flavus | reverse complement strand
AAAGGAAAGGAAGGAAAGGAAAGGGGAGGAGATAGGCATGCTAACTGGATTGGGGTCCTGGCTGCTATTGGAGACTTGGCAAAATAGCACAGGGGGACACTTTTAGATAAAAACGCACTAAAGAAATGATTGAATAAGCAAACAATGATCAGGATGCCCAAGATTAGCCAAGACTGTTGTGCCTAACTTGTAGAGGGATTTTGGGGACTAGGTGTGGAAGAGCAAAAGAAAGATGTTTATGACTTTTAAGAAGAAGCATCTACCGAACTGGATAAAAGAGAAAGAAGTTCAGGGTGGTCTCAGAAACTGTCACTCTACCAGTTTCATGTGTGACACAGTGTGACCGAAGCCAAAAGGGGCAGGATAATGGCAGAACTGGTCACCATAGAACTGAGTTCCCATTTCCCAAAACAAGAACCTCTGAGGAGTGAGCTCTGAAAGCCACAGCTCTTCCTGACCAAACCATGACCCTGGCATAGTCAAGGTTTTCTCCTGATCCCATGAAGCACTTGCTAGCCCTATGGGTGGGGCTGCAGTCCTTCTAAAAGAAAAAGAAGACACACCACCACCATCCCCCTCCCCACTGGCAGAACAGGAGGAAGTGGGCTCCGTGGAAAAAACATATAGTTGGCAGCATATATCCAGAAAAAAATTCAGTTTTATTTAAAGATTTGTTTCTGTGCATTTGAACATATATGCGTTAGGTACTTGCAAATTAAAACAAAGGAACTGCTAATTCTAGTTGCTAGAGGCTTTTAAAGGTGGCTTTTTTATTTCTATTATTTCATTATTGCCTTGGATGTGGTGTTTTTTGTTTTTTTTTTTTCTCCTACTCCTTAAAAGTTCTGGGCATAGCTTATTTAATTAATTTTCTGTTTGGATTTTCTGGCCATTTATTTTCTAGAGTCAGTTTATATTTCAAAGGTTAATCTATTCTTGGGCCCTTAACACATTATTCAGAATATTATCATTTTGTATCTTCTTTTGCTGTTAATACAGCAAACTCTTCTTTCTCCTCCCACCAATTATTTTGATTATAGGATGGGGATAGACTTTGTAAATGTAATTTAAAAATTTTTTTTAAACAGTATTTTCATTGGTAAAACACACATAGATGGTCCATATATACAATGGAATATTATGCCTCCATCCGAAAGGGTGAATACCCAACTTTTGTATCAACATGGACGGGACTGGAAGAGATTATGCTGAGTGAAGTAAGTCAAGCAGAGAGAGTCAGTTATCATATGGTCTCACTTACGTGTGGAGCATAAGGAAAAACATGGAGACATTATGAGAAGGAAAGAAAGGGTGAATGGGGGGAAATCAGAGGGGAAGATGAACCAAGAGAGACTGTGGACTCTGAGCAACAAACTGAGGGTTTTGGAGGGGAGGGGGGCGGAGGGTTGGGTGAGCCTGGTGGTGAGTAATGGGGGGGCACGTACTGCATGGAGCACTGTGTGTGGTGCATGAACAATAAATCTTGGAACACTGAAAAAATAAAATGAAATTAGAAAGAAAACACACATAGATGTAAAATTTGCCATCTTTACCATTTTTAAGTGTACAGTTAAGTGCCATTAAATAATTCATACTGTTTTGCAACCATCACCACCATCTACCCCTAGAACTCTTTTTCTTCTTGTAAAACTGAAACCCTATGCCCATGCAACACTAACTCCCCATTCTCCCTACCTTCCAGCCCTGGGAACCACCATTCTACTTCCTGTCTTTATGATTTTGACTTCACCAAGTACCTCATAAAGTAGAACCATACCATACTTGTCTTTTTCTGACTAGCTTATTTCCCTTAGCAGAACGTCCTCAAGGTTTATCCACATTGTAGCAGATGTCAGGATTTCCTGACATCTTCATCAAGGACGAACCACTTGACAGTCTCACCAGCAGTGTCCAAGGGTTCCAATTTCTTCACATCCTTGTCAACACTTATTGTTTCCTAGTATTTTTTGATAGCGCCCATCCTATCAGGTTTGATGTATTATCTCACTGTAGTTTCGCTTTGCATTTACTCAATGTTAAGCATATTTTCATTTACTTATTGGCCATTTGTGTACCTTCTTAGGAGAAATGTCTGTTCAAATCCTTTGCCCATTTTTGAATCCGGTTGCTTGTTTTTTGTTGTTGTTGTTGAGTCTTAGGAGTTCTCTGTAAACTCTAGATATTAATCCCTTATCAGATATATAATTTGCGAATATTTTCACCCATTCTGTGGATTGCCTTTTTCTCTGTTGACAGTGGGTTTTAACATACAGAATTTTAAAATTTTTATGAAACCCAATTTGCCACTTTTTCCTTTTGTTACATGGGCCTTTGGTGACATAGTCAAGAAATCATTGCCAAATCCAAAATTATGAAGATACTGTCCTGCTTTCTTCTAAGAATGATATTATTTTAGGTCTTCGTCTAAGTCTTTGATCCAGTTTGGGTTAGTTTTTGTAGATAGTGCTAGGTACAGTTCCAACTTTATTTTTTTGCATGTGGATATCCAGTTTTCCCAACACCATTTGTTGAAAAGATCGTCTTTTCCTATTGAGTAATCAGGGCGCTCCTGTCAAAAATCATTTGACCATATATATAACAGGGTTTATTTCTGAGCTCTCTATTCTACTGCATTGGTCTGTACAACTGTCTTACTCTAGTACCACACTGTTCCAATTACTGTAGCTTTGTAATAAATTTTGCAATCAAGAAATGTGAATCTTCTAGTTCTATTCATTTTCAAGTTTGTGTTGGCTATTCTGGGTCTCTTGACATTCCATATGAATTTTGTGATGGGTTTTTCTTTCTGGAAAAAAAATGTCATTGGGATTTTGATAGGGATGATCCTGAATCTGTAGATCAGTGGGTAATATTGACATTTTAACAATAAGAAAGACTTATAATCCATGAATATGGGATGTACTTACAGTTACCCATATGTTCTTTATTTCAGCAATGTTTTGTAGTTTTTATCATACAAATCTTTCACCTTAGTTAACTTACTTTCTAAGTGTTTTGTTCTTTTTCATGCTATTGTAAATGGAATTATTTTTATAATTTCCTTTTCAGATTGCTCATTGTTTGTGTATAGAAATGTAACTGATTTTTGCATGTTAAGTTTGTATCCTGCTCTTTTGCTGCATTCACCTATTAGTTCTAGCAATATTTTTGTGTGAAGTCTTTAGAGTTTTCTATGTATAAGATCATATCATTTGCAAACAAAGCATTTTATTTATTCCTTTCCACTTGACTTTTTTTTTCTTTCTTTCTTTCTTTTTTTCTTTTTCTTTTTTTTTTTTTTTTTTTTTTTTTTGCCTAATTTCTCTGTCTGGAACTTCTAGTCTTATATTAAATAGAAATGGTGAGAGTGGACATCTTGCCGTGTTCCTGATGTTAACAGAAAAGCTTTCAGTCTTTCACCATTGAGTTTTCTGTGGGTTTTTCATATGTGGTTTTATTATATTGAGATTATTTTCTTCTGTTCCTAGTTTTTTGTTTTTTTAGGGTTTTTATCATGAAAATGTGTTGAATTTTGTTAAATGATTTTTCTGCATCTTTTTTCTGTGTCAACTGAGATGAGTATGTGTTTTTTTTCCTTCATTCTCTTAATGGTGTATTACATTGATCCATTTTCATATGTTGAACTGTTCTCGCATTCCGGGAATACATCCCACTTGACCATGCTGCATAATCTTTTAAATATGCAGCTGAATTCAGTTTGCTAGTATTTTCTTGAGGTTTTTTGCATCATAAGGGATATTGGTCTGTAGTTTTCTTATATTGTCTTTGTCTGGTTTGTTATCAGAGTAAGGCTGGACCCATAAAATGAGTTAGGAAGTGTTCCCTCTTCAGTTTTTTTTTTTTTGAAAGTGTGAAAAGAATTGGTATTAGTTCTTCTTTAAATGTTTGGTAGAATTCTCCCATGAAGCCATCAAGTCCGGGTCTTTTGTTTGTCAGATTTTTTAAAAAAAGATTTCATTTATTTATTTACTTGAGAAAGAGAGTGTGAGAGAGAGATCACAAGCAGGAGGGAGAGGTAGAGAGAGAAGCAGACTCCCCAGTGAGCAGGGAGCCCAATACTGGACTCAATGCAAGGACCCTGGGATCATGACCTAAGCCAAAGACAGACACTTAACACACTGAGCCACCCAGATGCCCTGTTTGTAAGAGTTTTGATTACTGATTCAATCTTCTTTCTAATTACAGGTCTATTCAGATTTTCTACTTCTTTGTGATTTAGTCTTGGTAGATTCTGTGTTTCTAGATTTTTTTTTTTAAAGATTTTATTTATTTATTTGACAGAGAGATAGAGAGCACAAGTAGACAGAGTGGCAGGCAGAGGGAGAAGGAGAAACAGGCTCTCCACGGAGCAGGGAGACTGATGCAGGTCTCGATCCCAGGACCCTGAGAACATGACCTGAGCAGAAGGCAGACGATTAACGACTGAGCCACCCAGGCGCCCCATGTGTTTCTAGATTTTCGTCCATCTCTTCTAGGTTATCCAATCTGTCAGCATATAGTTGTTGATTGTACTCTTTTGTAAACCGTTTTATTTTATAGAATTGGTAGCAGTGTCCTTGTTTTCATTCTGATTTTAGTAACTTGAGTCTTCTTTCTTTTCATACTTTATCTAGCTAACAGTTTGGCAATTTTGCTGATCCTTACAAAGAACTAACTTTTGGCTTCAGTAATTTTCTCTATTGTTTTTCTATTCTCTATTTCATTTATCTCTGCTCTAATCTATATTATTTCCTTCCTTCTGCTAACTTTGGATTTGGCATGTTCTTTTTGAATTCCTTAAGTCATAAGATTAGGTTGTTGGTTTGGAATCTTTCTTATTCTTTAATGTGAGTGTTTATAGCTACAAACACGCTGTTAACACCATTTTTGCTGCATCCTCTAAGTTTTGGTACATTGTGTTTTTGTTTTCACTCACGTCTAGGATTTTTTTTTCTGACTTTTCTTGTGATTTCTTCTTTTACCCATTGGTAGTTTAAAAGTGTGTTTGCCACAATTTTTTATATTTTCCAATTTTCCTTTTGTCATTCATTTCTAACTTCATCCTGTTGTGGTCAGAAAAGATACCTCGTATAGTATCTATAAACACTTAATTTGTGATGTAACATATTGTATGTCTTAGAAAATGTCTCATGCACTTGAGAAAAATGTATATGCTGTTAGGTAGAATGTTCTCTATGCATATCTATCAGATTGAGTTGTTCTATTGTGTTAAGTCTTCTATTTCCTTACTTATTTCTGTTTGGTTGTTCTATCCATTATTGAAATAGAGTATTAAAGTCTCCAACTATATTGTAGAGGTATTTCACGTAAAGTCTTATAGAGCTATTATTACAGTCTATTTTGTCTGGTATAGGAAGCCACCTCTGTTATCCTCTGGTTATTATTTCCATGGAATATTTTTTCCAGCTTCTCACTTTTCATTTATTTGTTTCCTTGGATCTAAAGTGATTCTCTTATAGACAGCATATAGTTGATAATGTTTTAATCCATTCTGCCAATCTCTGTCTTTTGATTGAAGGATTTAATCCTTTTACATTTAAAGTAATTACTGATAAGGAGGGGCTTCTGTCATTTTGCTGTTTGTTTTCTATATGCGTTACAGCTTTTTTTTAATCTCTCGTTTCCTGCATTACTGTCTTCCATTGTGTTTAGTGATTTTTTTTTTTAAACAGGGAAATGTTTAAATTCCTTTCTCACTTTTTTTTTGTTGTTATTGTATATTCTATAGCTATTTTCTTTGTGGTAACCAAGGGGATTACATTTACCATTCTAAATTTATAATAATATAATTTGAATGTATAGCAGCTTAACCTCAATAATGAATAAAAACTCTACTCCTTTACAGCTCCATCCCCATCCCTTCTAGGTGTTGCTGTCACAAAAAATTACATCTTTATACATTGTGTGCCTCAAAACACCAACTAATAATTCTTTCAAATTCATAAGTGTCTTAAATTATGTAGAAATTATGTAGAAAACAAGATTTGGAGTCACAAATTAAACAATAATATAGCTTTTAGACTAACAATTTTTAACAATTTTCTTAAACTGTGTAAAAAATAAAAAGTACAGTTACAGACCATTGTTAAAGTAAAATCAGCTTTTGTAATTTCTCCTGTGTTTACCTTTATTTCAGTCTGTATTTGTCCATACAGCTTTGAGTTAATTACTGTCTACTGTCTTTTCATTTCATCTTGCAGGAGTTTGTTGAGCATTTCTTCCAGGGCAGGTCTAGTGGTAACAAATTCCTCAGGTTTTCTATACCTGAAAATGTCTTAATTTCTCCCTTACTTTTGAAGGACAGTTTTTCCAGATATAGGATTCTTGGTTGATGGTTCTTTTCTTCTAGCACTTCGAATGTGGCAGCCCACTGCCTCTGACCTCAAACATTTCTGATGAGAAATCTGCTGATAATCTTATGGAGGATTCTTTGCATGTAATGATTCACTTTTCTTTTGCTGCTTTAAAGACTCTTTTTTCTTTTACTTTCAAAAGTTTGATTATAATGGTTGGGTGTGGGTCTCTTTGACTTTGTCTTATTGGAGTTTACTGAGTTCTTGGTTGTTTATATTCATGTCTTTCATCTAATTTGGGACGTTTTCAGCCATTATTTCTCCAAATATTCTTTCTACTCCTTTCTCTGTCTTCTGGGACACCCACAATGCATATTTTGGTCCTTTTGGTGGGGTCTTACAGGTCCTATCGGCTCTGCTCATTGTTTATTCAATCTTTTTTCTTTCTGTTTCTCAGTCCCAATAATTTACATTGCCCTATTTACAAGTTCACTGAGTCTTCTGCATGCTCAAATCTGCCTTTGAATCCCTCTAGTGAATTTTCAACTCAGTTACTATACTTTCCATAGCCAGAATTTCTTATTGGTTTCTTTCTAGGTTTTCATTCTCTTTATTGTCATTTTCATTTTGTTCATACTTTGTTTTCTCTACTTTCTCCACATCTTCTGTTAGTTCTTTGAGCATCTTTAAGGTGGTTTTAAAAAATCTTTGGCTAGTATATCTACCATCACATCTCATTTCAGGGATAGTTTCTCTTGGCTTTAATTTTTCCTTTAAATGTCTCATACTTTCCTGTTTCTTTGTATGCCTTGTGATTTTTTTTGTTTGTTTTGAAAACTGGACATTTGAAATCATAATTCAGATTATTCTCATTACTCTGGAAATGAGTCTTCTCTTTCTCCGTGGCTTGCTGTTTTTTAGGTTTTTTAATTGTTTTGGTTTTGTTTTGATTGTTGTAGGCTCACTCTGTGCCATGGGTCAACCTCAAGTGTAAACTTAAGGTTTTCTCAGGTCTTTCCTGAGCCTGTGCCTTTCCCTGGACATGCACAGCCACTTTCTAATTTTCCCTGTATATGTCTTTTTTTTTTTTTTTTTTTTTAATGTCCTAGTCTTTAATGTTTGGCTCCCAAAGGAGAAAAATAGAAAAATGCAGGGGGAGGAGGGAGAGCACCAGACTGTTTAAATCTCCTGAAAGTTACTTCAGCCAGAGGAGGAGGGTTTTGCAGCAAAAGGGGGAGGTACAAAAACAGTGACCACCTGCCTCTTTGTCTGCACCATTACGATCAGAAGCAGCAATCAGGGATCAGAGCACAGATCCCCAATATTTGGAGGACGGAGTCCTTTTTGCCCAGCTGGCTCCAGCAAGTTTATAAGCCAGCTTCTTCAGGAATGTGTGCACAGCTGCCTGCCAGGGAGCTGGGGGCATGGATTGGGATGGGTAGCTGCTGTTCTGCTAAGAGCTGAAATTGACTACAATTAACCATGATTTACCATCTAAGTCTTCCTCTAGAAGTTGCAAGCCTCTAACAGACTTCAGAGTTCTAATATAGTTATGTCAGACAGATTTCTATTTTTGTTTAGGTGGGGAGACAGATTCCTGGTGCTTCCTAATCTACCATCTTCCCAGAAGCCTCTCAGCATAAATGTTTTGAAAGCAAAAGTAAAGCAAAAAAAAAAATAATAATAATAATAATAGATTTGAAAACAAAAAATTAAAACTTTTATACATAAAAGTACCATAAACTAAAATAAATAGTGAAAAGCAAGAAATGTCTATCATATATTTATAACATGTAAATAGATCTCATAAATCCACAACAGCTGAGTCAGAAAAGAGTTCAGGTATCTAGAAATCTGTAAGCATGATTTAGCATGGCTGCGTTTGCTCTTGAAGTCCTGATAGAGCTATCCGAAAATAATGTAGATCTTTGATGGCTAAAAGAACACCAAACGAAAGAAAAAGAAGGGGAAGGACGAGGAAGAGGGAGAAGAGCAAGAGGAAAAGAAAAGAAAAGGAAAAAAATACTAGGCAAAGTGTTTCCCATCTTTCCCACAGTCCACCATCAAACGGATGCAAATCCACACGTGCGCCAAAGTCCCATTTATGTTTCTAATGATATTGTGATACATGTTGTAGTTTTCTGTTGTTGTAAGTGGAACTTTTTTCTTCATATTTTCTGATAGACTTCTTCTGATATATAGGCTAGCTTTCGATTTTGTATGCTTATTTTCATTTCAGATCACATTCTACTAGTTCACACAATGTTACCTTAAGTGCTCTTAGATTTTTCTAGTAGACAGATTATCTGCAAATAATGTAATATTTTTCTTTTCTTAACATGATTTTTTTTTCTATTTTATGCTTAGCCTATATTTGTTTGAAATTCCAGTGTAATGTTAAATTATTTTGAAGCTGAAAGGCATCCATTATTATTCCTAATTTTAAACTGGATCATCTCTAGGCTTTAGCATTCAGTAGGATATTGACAAGTGGTTTCAGTTAGATATTCTCAATCACGTTAAGGATTCTGTTCATTCCTTGTTAACTTGCTAAAAGGTTTAAAAATTTTTAAACAAATATTGCTTTTGATCCAATTTCTTTCCAGCATCTATCAATTAAACACATTTTTAAACTTACCATTTTGTATTAATAAACATAAAATAAATAGCAAAGAGAGGGAAACCTCTGCAGTATGTTATTAAACATATTTAATACAGTAGTACATATTACAAAGATAGTACAAACTAGCATGTGTATTGCATAACACAAAAAAAATGCAATAAATATTTTTAAACCTTTTTTTTTGCATTCCTCAGAAAACTTCTATTAATATACTTTTAAGTTTTATTTGCTACTCTTTTCAAAATTGGTAGTTTTTTCTTTGGACTTTTTTCACTTAAATAAAATGAGCATTGTGTCACGTCATTAAATACTATTCTACAAAAGTAATTTTAAGTTAACTTTCTATTGAATCTAACATATAAAAGTAAAGTGCACAAATTCTAACATGTAGCTCAATGAATTTTCATAAACCTCACACCTGACCAGACAGCACCCAGATCAAAGAATGAAATATTACCAGAACTCCAGACGCCCTAGAAGTGCCCTTCCTAGTCACGCAATGCCAAGGTTAACCATGTGACAAAAGTATGTTGTAATGGCTGCATAGTGGGTGAGAGGAAACAGATGAAGCCAGTGAGGCAGGGAGAAGTCAGATAAGGTAGGGCTCTGAGAACCCCAGTGGATTAGTTTTCTATTGCGGCATGACAGATTGCCGCAAACCAAGTGGTTGAAAATGTACAAACTTGCAGTCTCCCAGTCCCCTTTGGTCAGGAGTCTGGGCGTGGCTCAGCTGGATCCTCTGCTGCGGGCTTCACAGGTGTCAGCTGCCCTGTGGTGCTCATTTGGAGTTCAGGCTTCTCTAGGCTCATTCTGGTTTGTCGAAATTGAGTTTCTTGTGAGCTACAGGTCTGATCTCCCTGTTTAGTTACTAGCTGCGGACCAGGGGTCACTCTCAGCTACTAGAGGCTGCCCACAGTCCCTTGTCATGGGGACCACATGTCACAATGTGGATATCTGGTTTTCTCAGACCAGCAAGAAAAGTATATCTCACTGGTTTCACCTCCATCCATCCATTCATTCATTCATTCATTCAAGTAGGCTCCACACCCAGCATGGAGCCCGATGTAGGACTTGACCTCACAACTCTGAGATCAAGACCTGAGCTGAAATCAAGAATCAGACATTTAATCAACTAAACCACCCAGGTGCCTTTGGTTTCATCTTTTAAAGGTTCCTGTGATTCAGTCAGGTCCTCCCAATGTAATTTCCATTTTGATTAACTCAGAGTCAACTGAACTTAATCATGGGAGTGATATTCCACACCAAAGGGAAGGGGATCATAGAAGACTGTGGGTCACTGAGGATAATCTTAGAATTCTACCTATCACATAACAAAGAGAAATATATATATATTTTTTTCTGTTTGCCATGAGAGGCTATTTGAAGGATCCTAATCATGGGATAAGGAGATCTGACTTACATGTTAAATAAAATTAACATCAATAGAGGACCCATAAAGAACAAAGCTAAGTGGGTGCTCATGTGGAGGTGTATTCAGATTTTGACTTCAATAATTAGAAAATAATGGTACCATTTTCTGAGGTCAAGAAGGACAGGGAGGTGGAAATGTAGAGCTCAGGTTGGCACAGGCTACGTTCTAGATTCCTGCTCTAGTTAGGCATCCAACAGAGTTCACAGTTGATGGACATACATGGAGCTCAAGGGAGAGATCAGAGCTGGAAATGGGACTGAGAAATTATCAGCTGGAGTAGAATGACATCTCCTGACACTTGACAAGAGACCAGGAGGGAAGATCAAGAGAGGCCAGCAGATCACTGCAGATGCCACAATTTCTTAAATTCTATTTCTTGGTCTTACAATCAGGCACATCAACAGACTCCTGCCTGGAGTCTTCCCAGAAGTGACCCCCATTGCTTTGCAGTCTATTTTCTATGGCATCAACTTAGCAAGGTTTTTTTTTTCTTTATAGATCCTCTGTTGAGGCAAATTCTGTACACATTGAGGTCTTGTCATTGGATGGGGCTTCGTTTCTGTCCATTTGATCAAACCTCCTACCTGAACTTCTAGTTTTTAATAGTTTCTCATCGTGGGCAGCTCTAATGTGCTTGCCATGGCTGGGTTCTTTGATAGCCTGAACCAGTGGAACTAAAAGTACCCAGAGTGCCTTACTTAGAAAAAACACTGGGCAAAAGTTGGGTATTTGGTCAAGATAACATATCCAAATATGTGAGCTCGTCACAATTGCTTGAACCTTTCTGGCAATTGCAGATCTAGAATCTGGAATAAATTCATCTGTCTATTCCAGCTCAAGGTGCTCAGGCCTAACAGCACAAAATAAAGTCTCCAGCATGAGTTGATCTTTACCCATCCCTACCCTTGACTGTTCAAGGAGGAATAAGCCTCCCATCTAGAGCTGCTCATAGCCAGTAACTTTGCTGGTCACAAGATGCTAGTTGCTCCGGAAAATTAGACACATGATCTCTGTCCAGCCCAAGAAGGTCAGAGAAAGCTCAGATGACCACACAAAGTCAGTGCTACCCCCTGAGGAACCAGGCATATTTTGCACACCAGGAGTTTCCAGGCGAAGTTCCTCTAGTTCCTGCCTGTTCGGATCTCTTGGATGGCCAAGGACGTGCACTTAGTAGTGGAAACCTCTAACGGAAACCTCTAACGAAACTGCCCTCAGTGCCATTAGGGACCTGGAAAGGTCCATTTCAGGTTAAAGTGAAATCCCTGAGGCAGGAAACCCAATCAACATCTTGGGACGTTATCCTGGAACACAGATTTGATAGCTTATAGAATTCTTCTGAGAGTGGGGCCCAAATCTGTCACCTGACTCTGGTAAATAATAGCTGAAGGGATTAATAGCAGATTTTATAAGGACAAGAAAATTAAGGGAACAGAGCTTCAAACAAATCATGGACAGAGCAATTATGGAAACCTCGAAGTAAGGGAAGATTTGGTGCCCACCGCAAGTAGAAACCCAAGAGAGATGTTCGTGGAGTGACTGACTTGTTCTTGCAAATACATCACACACACACACACACACACACACACACACACCAATTTGCTTCATCTCTTCTGGGATCCAGGGTTAACCACACGTCTCTATGCATTAGGAGTTAGAAAAGACGTTGTGGAGATATGGGTAGGGAATGCCTGTTCTCTCTGACTTTCTTTCCTTATTCTGTCTCCGTGTATCTGTTGCAAATGGTCCTCTTTGAAGATCCACATAGGACCAGGCATCAATCTAATAATCTAGGCTATCTTGAATTAGGTGTTTTCCATTATCCCCGTTGGTGTACCAATCACTTGGAGTTCTCTGTGAAGTCTTCCCCTGCTGTAAATACCCGCCCTGCAAATGCTCCCTGTCTATTCAGTGAGGAGAGCACTGCAGACAGCTCAAGTACTAAGTGGCCTAGACAGAGGGCTTCCTGGAAGTGTCCTTTTATGTGCACCCTTTGCTCTGAAGACTTCCTCACTGCCTATATTCCTTCGCTTCCGACTACCTGTCCTGGCAGTGGTAGGTGGCTTTAATGTTGCAGCATAATGTTGACCGGGTGACCAAGGTCATGCCATGTTTTATGGCTTAGGCCTGTGTCACCCTGGGCTCAATTAGGGCGAAGTACCAGCAGTGGCTGTTCCATCCCACACTCAGCCAAATTCACGGATGGAGCAGTGCCAGGTGGCCAAGAAGGGCAATACTGGATTTGGTTCTGGTTTGATACCCATCACTGGTGCAGAAACTTTCAAGTGTTAAATGGGAGGAGAAACCAGATCAGATAAATTTAGGAGACACCCACATATAAGAGTCAGTGCTCAGTCTTGAATTCAGATAGGCAGGAGTCATGATATAAATTGGGAGTCCGAGGTTGAAGTGGAAATCCAGGTTCATAGGAGCCTCTGGAACAACCCTCAGCCTTCCTTTCAAAGACGGCATTGAGCGATAGGGAGAGTGGGCTGAGGGTTGATGGCGTGTCATTAGGTAAACAGGCAAAGGAAAAACTGTCCCCAAGGAGAGGAGCCCCGCCACTTGGAGCTCAGGGAGTCTCGTTCAGTTTAAATCTCCCATAACATTTTTTTTATCATTGCCTTATTTCTTATGCACCAGGATTCTGCAACTCTCTGGCCGGCTTTCTTGATAACAAATACAGAATGAGCAATGTTCCCATGAACACCGCGTGCTCTTTGGAGCCTCCGAACCATGAGGAACCCAGCTACTACTTATTATTTCCTTCCCTAATTATTGTTTTATGTTTTCATCAAACCTCTTGGTTAAAAATACCTTGGTCCTTGGCCCTTCTCCAATGGGAGAAGTAATTACACAATTTACATTAGAATTAATCAAAGCACAGAGCCCTTGCCCGCGTGGTCACCCACGGCCACCTCTAGCCTCAGCCGCTGGCCCGATGAACTGAGCGAGGGCACCTCCATCAGCCGAGAGAGAAGGACAGGCAAGGAAAAAGGAGTTGGTGAGATGGCCAGTTGGCTGGAGATGAGAATGAAGGCATGGATGGGGGCAAATCTCCCCCTGATGATTTTCAAGGGGATCAATCCTTTGAAACGCCCCAGAGAGCAGTCAACTTGACACCTAAATTTTATCATCCCGGATACCGTGCATCATAAAAGAAATCATCAGATTTCTACTAGAGTAGTAATTCTCCAAGAATCCCCTGCAGACCTTCATAAAGCCCGGGTTCTTCATAAAGCTGCATCTCTTGAGATTGCAAGGGTCTGGTGGGGGACCGGCACACCTGCTTTTTTTTTTTCTTTAAGATTTTATTTATTTATTTGACAGAGAGAGAGAGAGAGATCACAAGTAGGCAGAGAGGCAGGCAGAGGGAGAGGGGGAAGCAGGCTCCCTGCTGAGCAGAGCCCGATGCGGGACTCGATCCCAGGACCCTGAGATCATGACCTGAGCCGAAGGCAGAGGCTTAACCCACTGAGCCACCCAGGTACCCTGCACACCTGCTTTTGTAGTAAGTGCTCAGGCCACATTTTCAGCACTATTTTAATATTTTTTAAAGATTTGCATTAATTTGACAGAGGGAGAGAGAACACAACCAGAGGGAGCTGCAGGCAGAGAAAGAGGGAGAAACAGACTCCCGCTGAACAGGGAGCCCCACCGGGGGCTCGATCCCAGGATCCCGGGATCATGACCTGAGCTGAAGGCAGACGCTTAACCAACTGAACCACCCAGGCGCCCCTTCAGCACTCCTTTAAAGCACGACTTTATTTTTAACTGCCCATGGCATACATCGATGCATGCGATTATATGTCACTTTCTTCTTAGTAGTACAAAGTTTGAGTTGAAACCATATGCCCATTTGGTATGAAGAATGTTCTGGAAAAAAAAAAAAAAAAAAAGAATGTTCTGCATCACTTCCAGCGACTGGCAGGTCTTTATACAGAACCTCCGAACAACACAGTTTTTTACAATATATACCCCTTCTCATGACAGATTTAGCATGGTTTTGAACTACAGCATAATGTTGACATGGATCAAAGAATTCTGAGATTTTGTGCTGTTTGCATGTAGTGAAGCCGTAGTTTCTTTTTCTGTCTTTATTAAATTCTGTTTAGCTTCACATTCGTTTCTTTTGATGCCCTGACAGATATCACACCCTGAGTGATAGACATTCACAACAAAAGACTCAGCCATGGAGTATCTCCAAATTTGAAAATTTCTATGATCTTTTGAGACTGATTTGGCAATGTCTGCTGCCCTTAATTGTATTGTCTACGTGAAACTGCCCGTCTTCATTGTTCAAAGTAACTTTTTTATTGCTATGCCATTTTGTACTTTTTTTAATTATGAAAAATTTTTTAAATGGGAAAAAGAACAAGACCTTTCCCACAAACACCGGTGTAGGCACTATGCAAAGCTAACAAACATCACCAACTTCCTGCCTTTGCTTCTGACCTTCTCTTTCCTCTTAAAATAAATAACATAGTAGTGATCTACTTGATAACCCTTTTGTATGCCATTTCAATACCTCTCTCCTGCTGATGTTTTCAGAGGGAACCATTGTCATGAGTTTGGGGTATTTCCTGGAGGTCATTTTTAAGCAAAAAACAAGGACCCAAAGTTAAAATTCTACCATCTGCTTGACTCCTACTCCAGACCCTACACACACATACACACACGCACACACACACAAATCAATTTAGGGTGATTTATATACCCAAAAGGCCAGAACTATTAAGAGTCCAGAGGAGAAATAGGAGACTATCTTTACAATCTAGAGATAGGCAAAGGGTTTCTGGACAGAACACAAAATGACTAACCACAAAAAATTGATACATTGAACTTAACAAAATTTAAAACTTCTAGTCTTTAACAAGAACCACTGAGGATATGAAATGGCAAGCCACAGATTAGGAAAAAATATTTTCAATTCATCTATCTAAGACTTGTATGCAGAATACATTTTTTCTACATGCTCAAATTGAATAATAAAAAGACAACCCAATAAAGAATGTGCACAGATTTTGGCCACTTCACCAAATAAAATACACAAAGGACCAGTAAGCACAATAAATATAAAGATGTACAAAATCGTTTGTCTCAGAAAAACCACAAAGTTAAAACAGCCATGAATTACCTATCTTTTCTCACAAAAGAGGCTACAGTTTAAAAGGCTGACAATACCAAATATTGGCAAGGATTTAGAGTAAATATGATTCTTGTACATTGCTGATAACAATGAAGAATGGTACAACCAATTTGGAAAACCGTTTGGCTCTTTTATAGAATTAAACATACACTTACGCAATGACCCAACCTTTTCTCTCCCAAGTAATTTCCCAAGAGAAAGGAAAATATAGGTCTGTAAAGTGTTGTGTACAAAGTTGTTCATAGCAGCCTTAATCACCATAGCGGCGAACTAGAAACAACCTAATGTCCATCAGCAGGAGACTGAATAAATAAACAAAATTGTAGCAAATATGTACAATGAAGTTCTGTTCGGAGATAAAATGGAATGAATGAATTGTGAACTATCAACATGAATGACTCTTACAGTGATTGTGTCTGCCCCTTAGGATTCTACAGGATTTATGCAGAACCTCTTAATAGACCCTTTTGTTTTGTATGGTCCACGGGCTTTGCCTTCTGTCCCCGATTTGTGCAGGCTTATCAAAGCCATGGCTTATGCCACGAGGATTGGCAAAACCTCTTCGGAAGGAAGCCAGCTTAGAGCTCTCCTTAATTCTCTGGATTCCTGCTTGCACTTAGAGTTTGAACCTGACTTTCCTGCCAGTTCAGAGACTTCTGTTGGCTTTTGTGCCTCGGGTACAAAATGGAATCAATCCTATTTCTCAGCGTATGGCACAACGTCACCTCAGATCCTTACAAGAAACCTCCCTCTTATTTGATTTATTTCCTTTTCCCACTCCCGTTTTGCCTCCATCCCATTTTATTGTGCATCTCTTAGGGGAAAGTTTGTATTTTTGTTTTGAGTGCATGCCCTTCTCATGGACATAAATAGTATTGTTTTTTTCATTCATTTATCAAATACTTACTGAACATACGCAGTATATGCCAGGCGCTCTTCTAGGCACAGGGATACAACAGTAGCCAAAACGGACAAAGTCTATTTCATTCTGTCCCTTTAAACTGTGTTTTTAAGAATTAGCCATGCTGCTGTGTGTGCACCCACGTCACTCCCGCCGCGTGCCTGCTAACCCCGGGAGTCTCTAGGGCTAGCTACTCACTATTATCCCTTCAGTACAGAAACTTTTAGAATTTCTTCTGTGCTTAATCCCAGGGAAAAATACTATTTGTCAATTTTTTTTCTTTTCCCATAAATACCATACTCATTTTTTTTATTAACATATATTGTATTATTTGCCCCAGCGGACATGTCTGAATCATCAGACTTACACATTTCGCAGCACTTACCATACTCATTTAGCGTGTTTCAAATTTAATTTCATTTACTTATTTATTTTTGAGAGAGGGCAAGCGAGTATGCAAGTGGGGAGAGGGGCAGAGAGAGAGAGAGAGAGAGAGAGAATCTCAAGCAGGCTTCATGCTTAGCGCAGAGCCTGATGCAGGGCTCGATCCCAGGACCCTGAGATCCTGACCTGAGCCAAAACCAAGAGTCAGATGCTTAACCAGCTGAGCCACCCAGGTGCCCCACAACATTCTTGCTTTTAGTTCACTGGACAGTTTGTCAGTGTATTGAGCAATCACACCTTTTAAACTATTGTGCGGATTCCACATTAAGGATAGCATGTATTTCACTTGGCCATTTTCCTGCTGAGGGACACTGGGTTCCTGTGCTTTTTTTTCTTTTACAAAAATCCTGCAGGAAACATGCCTGTTCTTGCCTTCCTGTGCATACACCCGGGAGGGTTTCTCTAGGGGAGATCCAGGGAAGTGAAACTGGTGTGTTATAGGCTTTGCACATTTTCAGCTTTCATAGATATTGTCAAATCAGCTTTAATGGTTGCTGCCCCAAAATGGAAAACATTTGCTCACCACATTCTCCCCAAGCTGCAATACCATCAAATGTTAAATTTTTTACCAACTTGATGGATTAAAAAATAACATCTTATATTTTTAACTTTCATTTTTTTGATTTCTAATAAGGGTAAGCAATTTTTCATGGATGTAGTGGTCACTCATATTTCCTCCTCAGGTGTTCATTTTCCTCTTGATTCACCCATCCTTTTCCATTTATACTCCCTTCACGTAATCTGGAGGTTAATCTCTTGCTGACTATGTTGCAAACATCTTTCACCACGCAGAGGTTTTAAATTTTCACTTAGGTAAAGCTCTTTATCTTTTCCTTCTGGCTACTGTTTTTGTCTTGTTTAAGGCGTTTCTCTTAACATATATTTATAGTTTATAATTATATTCACTATTAATATATGTTAATATATTAATAATATAATTATTATTATATAGTTATGTAGTATTGTTATGTATGTATAGTTATGTATGTATTCTATTTCCTTCTGTTTTAGAATTTAGGTGTTTTTCATCTGCCTGCAACTTATTTTTATAAATATCATAAGCATGTGGCTTTTTTTACATAGATAGGGAGTTGTCCCAACGCCACTGGATCCTGAACCTAAGGGATTTGAAGTGCCACCTTCATGCTAAATTCTTCCATATAGTTGGTGTATTTCTGAACTCCATAATCTGTTCCACTGATCTAGATTCTATTCTATTTATGTACAATACTATGTAGGTTTACGGTATATCCGGACATCTGCTAGTACAAGTCTCTGCGCTTTTATTTTTTATCTCAGACACTTCCTGCTTATTTTCTTTGTCATATACATTTTAGGATCAATTTAATATTTCCCTGACAAATCTGGTTCGGATTCTGATTGGGATTGCATTGAATGGTTCATTAATTTCATAATGGATATATTTAAAATAACAAGTCTTTTCATCCATGGATACAATGTTTCTCTCGCTTTATTAAAGATTTTTATGGCCTGTGTAGCTATTCTAATAGTTTTTTTCCCTTAGATTCATTCCTAGGTATTTGAAATTTTTTCTGTAATAAACGGCATCTGCTTTTACCACTGTGTTTACGAATGATTTACCACTGATGATGGGAAAGTGTTGAATTTGTGTGCTGACCCTTTATCTGGCCATCTTGGAGTACTTTCTTACTCATTAAAATTTCTATGAATCTGCCGACACCTGTTTTGTTCTGCTCCTGATGACGGCTTCTCTTCTGGTTTCTTCTTCAGCTATGCTATTTATCGACAAGCAATCCAGGGCCGGATTATCATAATTTTCACCTCTGTTCTTTAGGTCTGCATTTCTGGTAAGCTTTCCAAGTTCGTTTTCTATAACCTAAGCTGGAGTTTACACATCATTGGACCTGCTCTTTATTACCTCTCCTGCTGTTTTCTCTATTATGTTTTTAGAATCCTTGAGTTTCTTTTACTTCTCTTGGTAAATTCCCTTTTGTTCTTAACTTAATTTTTTTTTATCCCAGTCTTCAATCACAGCTTTTGTTTCATAAATAAAATTTTATGGGGGGTGTGTGTGTGTGTGTGTGTGTGCGCATTTCACTGAGAACACAAAATAAATGCTTTGTGAGATTTTTCCTGTAAGGAACCTCTTGAGTGCTACACCTTTTCTCTACCTCTATGGCTACCTCTCTTTTTACTACATAGGAAGTTGCTTTTTTTTTTTTTTTTTTTTGCAATATTCTTTGGTGTTTTTTTTTTTTTCTTTTTCTCTTTACCCTTCAAAGAGGAAAGATCTAGCCTCGGTTGGTGATCTCAGGGCATAGAATGAATGGATTCTTCGTCTTCCTCTTTGGCCTTCCGGGTGTCAGTAGAATTCCAAAATCGGTTCTTGACCTGAAGAAACCACTCAGTTTCAAGATGGCTGCCGACACCAAATTTGATTAGCAAAGCATGAATTTGGTGCAGTCCTGGGGAGGAGAATCCATCACCCTTTCTTCTGATTATGGGAGTATGCTTCACTTCTGACTAATCTGACACAGTTTGAAGTCCTTTCTTAACAAGAACAATATAGAGGAAGTGGAATTTCTGAAGGATCCCTCTGCTAGGGTGTCTATTCTTCCCGTCATTCTCGAAACTGACTTCACTTCTGTGATGGTTAATTTTATACGTCGACTTGACTAGGCCACAATGTGCTCAGATGTTTGGTCTAATATTAATTCTGTGTGTGTCAATGAGGGTGTCTTTGGATGAGATTAACATTCGAATCAGTAGACTGAGTCAAGCAGACTGTCCTCCCTCACGTGGGTGGACCTCACCCATTCAGTTAATAGCTTGAATAGAACATAAAGGCTGAGTAAGAGAGAATTCCTCCTGCCGAACAGTTTTCTAACTGGAACATCATTTTTTGCCTGTCTTCAGACATGAATTGAAAAACGAGCTCTTCTTAGATCTTGAGCCTTCAGACTGGAGCTACACCATCAGTAGTCCCAGGATCTCCAGTTTGCCAAGTCACCTTGTAGATCTTGAGTCTTATCAGCCACCTCCAGAATTATATGAACCAGTTCCTTACATGGAATTGTATAACCAATCCCTTATAATAAACAGGCGGTATATATGTATCTCCCTTCTGTTTGTCTGGAGAACCCTCACTAACACAGCTTCTCAAGGAGCAGTGCTTTGTGCCTTCCCTGTTCAGCAACCCACTGAGCAGCGTTGTTACTTTCATAACCATGGACAGAGCCTTGTTCTGGCTATGACCTCAGCCCAGCATCTCCCAAGGGTCCTCTAATCTCTGTAAGATAAGAGAATCAGAATTGCAAAAAGTACACCATTTGAGGGGTTGCAACTTCCCTAGCCCTTGACCTAAGTATATACCCAATGAGAAGGGTATTTGTCTTCTCAGAGGGATTCTTTGTTGCTATACCCTAAATGCTCCAGTCATTGCTGGAGATCAGCTCTCCTCCTGTGTGGCTACTCACAGTGATCGGAGGCAGGTGGGATCCAGGACAGTGCCATGTAAGCCCAGCAGGAAAACTCAGGACAGCACCAGAAGTGATGGATCAGAATCACCTGGATTCTGAGCACTGGGTCCCACCCCCAGAGTCTCTCCATTTCTAACAATTTCCCCAGCAGTGCTAATGAACCTCTGCATTAGGGTTCAGGACTAGAGAGAAAGGGCTAGAGCCAAAATATCATTAAGGAAAACAGTCAGGAGCCTTGCACAAAGGTCAGGAAGCAGAGGGCAAGGTTGAAGGAAGACCAGGACTTAGGCATGGACGGCGCCAAGACGTCAAGAGTTTGTTTTCACTGGATGCCATCCTCTAAGAGTGGAGATGGCGTGGGCTGTATAAACACACGGGGCTGGGCCACACCAAGAGAAAAACACAAGTGTGAAGGAAACCCTGCCCAGGCCCCCTCCTTAGCCCCTTCCTTCTGGCAGACCGAGTGTGTGCCAAATGGAAGAGTGATGGAGTCTGTCGGTATGGATGTCCAAAACCAAATGTTCAATTGAGGTAGATTTTCAGACTTAGCTTGCTTTATCAGGAGACAGGAGCGTTGTGAAACTAAATTAATAAGGCACATTACAGAGCTCAGATGGCTCCTGTTTATGATGTGTGATGTTTCCAGTAAGTCACAGATCTTTATGTTAAGGCAGAATTTGCTACACGATGCTATTTCATACTGATTGACAATGAATCCATTTTACCACCATTTCTTAGTTTAGGTTCCCTTCCTTTTCTTGCCTTCTGCCCTCCTCGTTGAGTGCCGTGGTTCCCTCTGTCCATTTCATATTCCGGTCCATTTCATATTAATCCCTCCCCAGCACCTTAAAAACTTTAATTAGCTATTTTGATATATCCCCTAAGAACTCTGGAGTCTGATTCATCAAAGTGATAACAAGAAGATACTTTGGGAATTTGTTCCAATTTAAAAGACTAGATTATTTCTTCATTTGTTATTTATCTGCCTATGGATAGTCTAATGCCTGATACGAACTTTACACTCGAGAAGCTGGCTATCCGTGAGCCAGCTTTTCCAGGGTGAGCAGAGCATAAACTTGGAACCCAAGTTGTGTCCTATAACAAAACGTTCTTGAGTCATTACAGAGAAGTCAGGTAAGGCTACATGAGAAGAAATTGGGCGTGACTTCAAACCTTTTCCCTGCAAAGAGTAAAAATGTCAGCTGTAAGGATGGAGGGACATCGGGCAAGGGAGGACGTAGGGCCCATCATGAGGAACCCACCCCAAGCCTGGAGCTTCAGAAATAGAGCTTTTCCACCCTGGGAAAAGCAGGCATCCTCTCTTTTAAGAGAGGATAGGCCCGCTCTTTTAAGAGAGTTAAGTTAAGTTAAGATAGGCTCTTTTAAGAGAGTTAGGCCCGCCTAACAAAGACAGAAAAGACATATCCCCAGGTGCTCCTTGTGCAGAAGTGACAGAGCTCTCCCACTTTATGGTCCATCTCTGTCCACACCAGAATGTCAAGCGGGCCATCAGCGACAGCTACATAGCCGCTGAGACCAATGCCTGAGTAACCTCCGTATCAGGTGTCTCGGCTGCTGCCCTTGCCCCTTCCTCCCCCTCGGAAATACCAATGCACAAACTGAAGCACGCCGTGCGCACTCACTCCAGCCATCTGTCGTGCAGGCTTCCGCCACAGCACGAGAAGAAAGGGGAGGCAGGGGAAGAAGGGAACATCGAGGCAGTGGGCCAGGCATTTAATACCCCTCGTGTCCCAGCGGCCCCTGAAGCGGGCGTAATGGATTAGCTCCAGCGCATCCCCATTTTACAAATGAGCAAAGAGGGGCTTAGCTTCACCGTGAAGAGCTTGGCTGAGCTCTCTCTCATGAATGAAAATGATATCCTACTTATGTCACGCGTGACACAGGGGCGTCAGGCACTGCTTACTTAATCCCCATCATCACCGTACAGCATTATCATCATCCCCACTTTAGAGCTGCCAATACTGAGGAGCAGGGAGCTTAGGGAACTTGCCCGAAGTCCACTGGGCTAGGGAAAGTAGAGCTCAGCTTAGAATCCAGGAATTCTGCCTAAGAGTCTGCATTCCCATCCACTTCACAGCACCAGAGTGTTTCTAGTGACAAAGCTGTGCTGTTTCCTAGAACAAAGGCTCCCATGATAGTATGTGATGGAGCCGGAAATTGGTCTCATTTGTGTCCTCCCATTGCATCAGATAATTAAGAGCTGGAAAAAGTCAAAATTCAGGAAGGCCTGGGCCCTTGAGAAGTGGGCTTGATATAGACAGGTAACTTGGTTTGGGGGTCTTACCAGACCTGTCATCAGATTTTAGTTAAGGATGACAGTGCCTTTCCCCAGTTCTCTCCGAATCTCTGCAGGAGTCAGTTAATAAAGACTCTTTTGAGGGAGGATTGCTTCGGTGGCTCAGTTGGTTAAGTGTCTGACTCTTCAGCTCAGGTCATGATCTCAGGGTTGTGAGATCGAGCCCCACGTCGGGCTCCACGCTCAGTGGGGAGTCTGCTTGAGATTCTCTTCCTCTCCCTCTGCGCCTCCCCCCACAATGGTCTCTCTCTCTCTCTCTCTCTCTCTCTCTCAAAATAAATAAATGAGTAATTTTTAAAAAATGAGTCTGGATTTAGAAATGCCAAATCCCCCAGTGAGTCCAACAGTGAGTTAATTCTCACTCCACCCAGAAAACCCTTATCAGAATCAGTTTGATGTTTTCTTTCCTTTCCCCTGCAAATTTTTCTGGAGCAAGCTCGACCTGTGGTCACCACTCACTGGCAACATCATCGACAACAAACAGAGATAGGGACTGCAAGGTTTTGCTCCCAGACTATGGCTGCGACACCAGAAAGCCCACTTGATCCTGCTCAGGAAAATGGCAGCCAGGACTCATCCAACCCTAGTTTTTGGCCTCTTATGGAAGGAAGACAGAGTGTGCGTGAAATGGAAATTGCATTTGACTGTCTGTGAAGAGTGCTAACTACAACGACATAAGCACATAAAGATCTATTTTTCTCACCTAAGGAGATGGTCAAGAGAGGCAATGTTTGCTGTTGGTTCAGCAGTTCACGGTTGTCAGAGCTGGAGGTCTCTGCAATTCACCTACTCTTTCCCTCACTGTCTCAAGATGGCTGCTGCAGCTCCAGCCATCAGGATTAGGTAAGAAGGAAGAGGAAGGAGGGACAGAAAGGATTCCCGACTACATAACTTCTGGTTCAAGAGCTCCCCCAAAACTCTACTTACTGCTTTTGCATATGTCCATGAAAGTCTGGGCACCTAGGCACCCCAATAATATAAGATGAAGGGGAGAGGATGGCGGTTAGGCAATAAGCAGTCTCTGATGCAAAGTCTTGTTGGCTTAGGACTAGGTTGTCCTTGCCTCCAGCATCTCAGCACTCTAAGTCTCTGCTGCCTCTAGAGAAACCCTGAGCACAAGCCTTGGACCAACCTTCCAGGACTCGCAGAGCCTAGCGCAATTCAGACAGAAAGAACAAAATGGGACAATCTGTATTTCTAAAACATCTATTTTTAAATGGAGAAAGGACTGATTTATTTTTTTTTAATTTTACTCTTACTCATGATTGATGCATGGGTGTGGTCGGCTGCCAATTTCTGTGTTGGTCAGGCTGGTGGTCCAGTGCACAGGCTAGCTGCCCCAACTCCTAAGAGATCTTCAGGAATCACAGTAAAGAAATATTTAAAGAGCGAGAAGGTAACTGTCTCCTTGTTAATCAAGGGGTGGGGGAGAATAAGAATAAGATATAGAAATCACGTAAGATCAGATTACTATAAATCATGTTTTTTACTCACCTTTCTTACTTAAAGCATGCCCGTCCTCACATCTCTGCCTTTATTAGTTCGTGCGTAGCTGAGAACAAATTAAACACCATGTCACCACCCTAGAATTCTAGGTGTTCAGAATTATCCTTCACTGATTTTCCAAGAAACATTGCAAAGCAGATAAAATCTAAATAGATTTAAGTTAGGCTACAATGCAGTATTACATTCTAATGAAGTTATGTTATAATCTAAATGTAATTCCAAGCAGACAGAACTCCGATGTCAGGCAATGCTGGGGGCGCAGGGAAGGACCTGTAGGCTCTTGGGGATAATTACTTACAGAAGTACTCATGGTTATGGGGTTCAAAGCCAGGAAAGCTCCAAGAGGCCCTATTATTTATTTTTACCTTGCTAAGTGTAT
Organism: Potos flavus; assembly: GCA_028534135.1. Taxonomy (NCBI): domain Eukaryota; kingdom Metazoa; phylum Chordata; class Mammalia; order Carnivora; family Procyonidae; genus Potos; species Potos flavus. The sequence goes on along the minus strand of CM052890.1, from coordinate 11,566,299 downwards.
TAGCGTGTTATCAAAGCTCTCCTTAAGAGGCACAGCTTGCTGGCATTCGTAAAGCCTCCAAATGGAAGCAGAGAAGCTAATGTACCATTGCATTTCTCTGGCTGGATGCCAGGGTGCACGGAGGTTTTCTCAATTTAGAACTGACTGTAAACTTGGATATCTTGCTCTTGTGCCACCAACCGTGCCGCCACCATCCCAGGAGGAAATCAGCTAAGCCGCAGGGGTGAAATACCGAGAGCTCTGACTCCTCCCCTAATTTTCTGAAATAAGCGTTGAGTCCCCTGAGGACGGATTCTGTGTCTCTGGGAACCCGCACAAAATGGCGGCTGTCAACCTCCGAGGGGAAGTTTGAAAGGGACACCCAGCGCATTGGCGTCGGCTCGCGGGATGGTGCAGAGCCCCCACCTGTGTTCTCCCTTGGGGGAACCACCAGCGCCCCGGCAGGGCAGCTCGGCATGTCTTTCTTGAGTCATCTAAGTTCCCATGTTCAAGCTGTGATTCTCCAAATGTCACACCCAGTGAGTCCTGCCCTTCCGGGGAAGACCCGTGGCCTGATGTGCCCAGCCTACCCCCAGCCTCTCTCCATGAGGTGTGACATCCAGAACCCAGGGGGAGCCTTAGACCAGGATGGGCTTGGACTTGTTGTGGTTGGCGGTCCGCCATTATGTTCGGTCTTTGTTGGCATGAACCGAGGGGTCATTCAGGCCCCTTCCTGTGGCAGAAAAACAGAAAAACTGAGGGTCTTAGAGCCCAGGGAGGGGCAGGGAGCAGGAGCTGCCTTCTGGGGAAAGGGGGATGGTCTCTGTGCTCTGCTTTTAGTGGCCCAAGGGAGCAGCCTTTGTCGCCCTCGGGTCTTGAGAACTACTGCCCTATCCTTCACTTCCTCTCCCAGGATTCGGTGTCATCCCCGACCCTTGTATCCTTCTAAAATGGCCCCTGTTTGTTGCCTAACTCAGTTTGGATGGATTTCCGCTTTTTGCAGAATTCTTCCACTGAGACGATGAAGATCCCTTGGCTATCATTTTGTGACACAGGCTTCCATGATTTTTTTTTTTTCCTTTTAAAAGGGCGTTCTTTCATGGGAAGGGGGAAGGAAGATTACTTCAATAAATACCTAAAACACACACACCCTGCAAAATGTAGAAAGAATACATCCTAATTGTGGTTTTTCCCGAAAATACTGCCACATAGCAAAACAGTGCTAGTGAAGGCTGTCACATTTGTTTCCTCCGTGCCGGGCACAACAATAAGGCATTTTAGAGATGCGGGTTCATTCCATCCTCCCTGCAAACTCTGTTAGCATTATTATTCCCATTTACAGAGAAGGACATTGCAGCTCGGCTCTGAGAGGTTCAGTAAATGCCCAAGAAGACCCAGCAATGAAATCACAGGCCTCCCTTCCAAGAATGTCTGTATTCCTTGCCAGTACACAAGCATTCTCTGGGCAATTTTCTCCACGCACTTGGCTCTGCAGGATATTAATATCTGTTTGTTTCTGTAGAATGCTTTTGTTGCAAGTAGCAAAAACACCAACTGGAACTGGCTTAAAGGGTAAGGAAATAGCTCAGTGAACAGGAATCTGGAATTGAATGAGCTTCAGGGTTGGTTGGATCGGTAGCCTTGGCCCCCTTCCTCCTCCTTTGTGCTGACACCTGCGCAGATAGTCTCCAAATATGGCCACAGCCACTACACGTTCTGCAATGTGACCTTGGCAGTCCCCCCGTAAGTAGGCGGTCCACCTTCTCACTCCCTTGAGTCTGGTGAGCTTGTGACTTGTTTTAAGCAACAGAGTGCAGTGCAAGTGATGCTGTGTGCCCTCCACTGCTAGGTCAGAAAGGCCACGCAGCATCTACCTTGTTTGCTGGAACATGAGCATTTGGAGCCCTGAGTTGCCATGTAAGAAGTTCAACTACCCACCATATTGTGGCTCTCGTGCTGTGAGGAAGCTAAGCCACATGAAGAGGCCATGGGTAGGCTCCATCCTCGGCAATCCGAGTCTTAGAATCCTCCTAGGATCTGCCCGACTTGTGAGTGAACAAGCCTTCAGATGATTCAGCTCCAGCTGTTAAGTTGTGTCTCTCTAAATAGACCCCAGACATTGTGGAGCAGAGGCAAACCATGATACCTAGAACAATGTCACTTTCATGCCAGTAACAAGATGATTGGAGCGGCTCCAGACATCACATCTAGACCTGACAATGCCCAGAGCTTAAAGAGGGGCCATCTCTTTCTGTGGCGTTCTTCTCTCTCTCAAGGACAGAATGCTTCCCAGGACCCCTGGTAGGCATCAGAGCGTGTCTCTTTGGTCAAAAGTGAGTCACATGCCCACCTGGGACAGGATGGGATGGAGACAACCTCAATACCCATGACAATACTACCTGAGAAAAGATTTCCCTGTTTAATTATTGGCAAACACTAGACTATAAAAAGTTAAACTAATCTTTTAACTACAAGACTGCTCAGAAACATTGATACTAATTATATTTGTCATTTCCAGTAGGGGAAATCATATGCCATATTTCTCATTCATATTTACCGTGAAAGTCTATTTATTTATGTAGTTATTTTAGAAGAGCACTTCGCTTCCTGGAACTATGTTCTACAGAACAAAACTTGGGGAAAAAAAAAAAAAACAGATACAGCATTTCCATTAAAATCAGAAACATGCCTTAACACTATCATTTAACGTTACTCTAACCAGTGCAATTAAATAAGAACTCTGCCTCCATTTGAGTAAAGAAATTAGTACTTTTTTTGGAATAGACATACCCAAGGAGATGAGAGACCTGGACTCTAAAAAGTATAAAACACTGCTAAAAGAAATCGAAGACACAAACAAATGGAAAGCTATCCCATGCTCATGGATAACTAATATTGTTAAATATTGGAAGAACCTATTTTGTTCTAAATGTCCATAATGTCCGTACTACCAAAGCATCTTTAGATTTAATGCAGCCCTTATCAAAATACCAGCAACACTTTTCACAGGACTAGAACAGATTATTCTAATATGTGTATGGAAGCAGAAAAGACCTCGATTACCCCAAAGCAATCTTGAGAAAGAAGAACAAAGCTGGAGATACCACAATTCCAGATTTCATAGTGGGAAAAAAGAAATTAGTACTTTTTTCCTGCTTTCTTATCTCTGCCATTTTTACTTTTTGATCTTTATTTATGCAATATGGGATTTAGATCCAATTTATTATGGTTAAATTATTGTTTTTCATATTATGTCTCTCTTTTTAAGAAGTAGCCACCTTATTTGCATTTTGCTTTATACTCATGTTCATAACATTTTAAATTAAATTTTAGATTGGATGGTTTCTGTTCTCGCAAACCGTTTCTTTATGTCCTGCTTTCCCCATTACCAAACTCCTCATTTCATTCATCTCTCAGTGGGCCGATGTGCATTTTAAATCATTTGTTTAGGAAGGGTGGTGGATTTTATACTTTCTGAGCTCTTGCGAAGATGTTATGAGATCTGTTGTCTTTGAAGATGAATCAAAACCTTCTAAGTGTCAAATTCTTAAGTCAAGGGGCACCTGGGTGGCTCAGTGGGTTAAAGCCTCTGCTTTCAGCTCAGTTCATGATCTCAGGGTCCTGGGATCAAGCCCCGCGTCGTCGGGCTCTCTGCTCAGCAGGGAGCCTGCTTCCCCCTCTCTCTCTGCCTGCCTCTGCCTACTTGTGATCTCTGTCTCTGTCAAATAAATAAATAAAATCTTTAAAAAAAAAAATTCTTAAGTCAATACACTTTCCCTTAAAATCTCGGTGCTCTCTGTCTAGTGTCTCCTGGAGTTTAGAGCCGCACAGGACACGTCCAAGAGGGCCTGGTTTTCTTACTTGGACATTAACCTATTCTTTATGTCTAGATGTTTTGCAGAATTTTTCTTTATTTTTGCATTTCAAACATGTCATCCAGATATGTCTAAGTGTTGGCATCTTTCAAATTATGTCACCTGACTTGCGATAAGCCCTAAAGATCTAGAGAACTAAACTTTTAGGAAGTATTTTTATATTATTATATTTTTTGGTTATTGCTTCTATTCTATATCTTCTTGCCTCTTTAGAAATAATGGTTTTCTGTATATCTCTATTCTATGTCCTTTGTATTTATTTTCCCTCATATGCTTTTCGTCCCTAAATCCTTCTTTCTGTGTGTCAGAGCTAATGATATTTATTTTGCCATTTGATTCACTGAGTCCATTTTCTCTCCTATAAATCTTGCTCTTTATTGCTTCTGTTGTCATTTCTGCTATGGCATTATTAGATTTTTTAAAACATTACTTCTTATATATTAACTAGTTTCCATCTAATCAACAAATAGATGTATAGGAAAATACCATGGGGCACACAAAGCAATTGCTGTGTAAAGTTTACTTTTGTTTCCCATATTTTTCAAAAGTATGCGTTCTTCAGTTTCCAAAGTGCTTGGTTCTCCTGCAATTTTTATATCTTGAATTCTTTTCCAGGGGTTGCAAGCTGTGTGTGTTCATTTCCTCCAGTACGCCCGGCCTTTGCATAAAGATAAATAATGGAATAGAATTTGCAATAAACTAGCATGAGCCTCAGGGAGCCGGCAACATTTTTGAGTGTGGGGAGAGCCAGGAACACGGGCAGGTGCATTTAGGGAAGTTCAGATATCTCTGTAGGGCTGCTTCTCCAGGAAGGGGAAAGCTAGTGAATCTGGGTCAGCTTTTCTTCTCTTGTTTTCCGTTAGATCCGACCTTCGCTCGAAGCCACATCCAGCTGTGTGGCCCTTTCCTTTGCGCTGCTTCCTGCTCCCATGGTGTGGGTTACTCTTCCCCTTGGAAATCCCAAGTGTATCAATTAATGTTGCACAACGATGCCGCACAAGCGATCACCCCAAAATTCAGTGGCATAAAATAAGATGCACTTACAGTGATGTTCATGGGTCTGCCAAGTCAGCCGATCGATGCTGAGGGTCAGCTGGGCGGCTCTGCACCCAGCGTGAGTTGGGTTTCAAGGCTGTCCCGCTTGTTTCCATTCTGGGCCCAGTCAGCAGAAACCCACGGAAAGGTTTTTGCATTGAGATGTTGTTGGTACAAGAAGGTGCGCCCAACTGCATCTGCTTCTACCCCCTCCTCTAACATCTTCTCGCCCAAAGCAAGTCACCTGGCCAAGTCCTACACCACTGGAATAGACTCCAGTCATAGTCAAAGTGTGGGGAGTAAGAATTTGCTTTGTAGTTATTCACGTTATAACCCCGAGTTCTTCTCCGGTGCGACAGTCCACGGTGGCAAAGAGCTTCTAATGAAATGGCCTTGGTCTATCCCGTTGCCATCCTGCTGCCCTCGCGTCCGCAAATCCAGCGGGGCTGGTGTGTTTCCTCCAGAATCCTCCACCTAACTCCCCGGACGTGCGCCCAGCCTGCCTTTTTAAGTGTTTCCATGGAGCCACTGATTTTATGGCCTCAGTGATCTTGTTCCTCTAAAAATGTTTGTTTATCTTTAGCTGATTAAAATTTCATGGGCAACAAATAAAATTTTAAAAGACGAGGTCGGGCCGTATAATTGGATCCACTAAATGTAGCATTGCGCGGCGTCGCTGTGTGCTCCATTTCTGATCGGAGGGGCCACGCCACCTGCTATGCGTGTGACCTGGGTATTAAAAGGGAGAGGCTACAGCCTAACCACAGTCACAGTTTGTCATCTGGCGCCTGAATGGGAAAGTTATGCCCCTCACCCACGCGCCGTCTCTGCGATCGGGTTACTGAAACAGAGTTGCAATTCCTAACCTCGTGCCTTAGCTGTGATTTGGTGGGACGAACAGAAGGGCACTTACCCCGGTGCCAGAAGAGTGATCTGGTTACTAAACAGGGGACACAGCCCAACAAAATGTTGTATTCGTAATCTGTTACTAAGACAGAGCGCCAGGCCACGTTCCCACACACCACAACTGGGTTCCAGTTTCTAAAACAGAGGGCCGTATGGCTACACACAGTCGGCATTTGTGATCTGGTTCATGAACAGAGAGCTATGACCTTCACCTTGGACTCCTGTCTGGCTATTTTCCTGGAGGAGGAAGGTCTCTGAACTACATGGGGTTTCCTCTGGGAACTAAAACTGGGTCAAGGGTATTCTAACTAATTCTGGATTCTAAGGGGGAAAAAATCACCACCTTCATTTCCATTCTCAGTCTCAGAACAAAGTACCTTAGTTCTCTTAATTTTCAGCCACCGATGCTAATGGTTCTGTAGCCGGGAAGGGGCACACGGCCCTACACTGTCGTTCTTTTCTCTCGCTTCGGCACACCTGTTTCTTTTCTGCCCTCCATTCGGCCTGCACCCATTCAATTTTGGTCTTTTGATTCTTTTTGTTGTGGTGGTTCCTTTTTTCAACTTTTTACTTAAACCCGTTAGTTAGCATACAGTGTAATATTAGTTTGAGGCGTAGGATTTAGTGATTCATTACTTACATACAACAGCCCGTGCTCATCCTAACCAGCCCTGGATATTAATCCATCCTCCATGTAGCCCAGCCCCGCCCACCTCCCCTCCCGCAACCCCACTTTGTTCTGTGTAGATAAGAGTCTGTTTTCTGGTTTGCCTCTCTTTTTTTCCTCCTATGTTCATCAGTTTTGTTTCTTAACTTCCACATATGCGTGAAATCCTATGGTATTTGCCTTTCTCTGACTGCCTTATTTCACTCAGCATAAATACACTCTAGCTCCATCCACATTGTTGCAAATGGCAAGATTTCATTCTTTTTGATGGCTAATATTCCATTTTATACACACACACACACACACACATACATACATACATGCTTACATACCACACCTGCTTTATCCATTCATCAGTTGATGGACATTTGAGATCTTTCCATAATTTGGCTATTGTTGGTAATGCTGCTATGAACATCAGGGCGCGTATATCCCTTCAAATCAGTGTTTTTGTGCCCTTTGAGTAAATACCCAGTAGCACAATTGCTGGATCGTAGAGTAGTTCTTTTTTTTTTTTTTTTTTTTTTTTTTCAACTTTTTGAGGAACCTCCATACTGTTTTCCAGAGTGGCTGCACCAGCGTGTGTTCCCACCAACAGCGTAAGAGGATTTCCCTTTCTCCGCATCCTCGCCAACACCCGTTGTTTCCTGAGTTATTAATTTTAGCCTTTCTGACCAGTATGAGGTGATATCTCATTGTAGTTTTGATTTGTCTTCCCCTGATGATGAATGATGTTGAGCATCTTTTCACGTGCCTGTTGGCCGTCTGGATGTCTTCTCAGGAAAATTGTCCATCCATGTCTTCTGCCCATTTTTTAACTGGATTGTTTTTTGAGTGTTGAATTTGATAAATTCTTTATAGGTTTTAGATGCTAACCCTTTTCAGATACGTCATTTGCAAATATCTTCTCCCATTCTGAAGGTTGCCTTTTAGTTTTGTTATTTGTTTCCTTTGCTGTGCAAAAGCTTTTTATCTTGATGAAGTCCCAATAGCTTATTTTTGCTTTCCTTTCCTTTGCCTCAGGAGACATATCTAATAAGAAGTCGCTTTGGACAATGTCAAAGAGGTTACTGCTTGTGTTCTCCCCTAGGATTTTGATGGTTTCCTGTCTCACATTTAGGCCTTTCATCCATTTTGCATTTATTTTTGTGTACGGTGTAAGAAAGTGGTCCAGGCTCATTTTCTGCATGTGGCTGTCCCGTTTTCCTGGCACCATTTGTTGAAGAGACTGCCTTTTTTCCATTGGACATTCTTTCCAGCTTTGTTGAAGATTAATTGACCATATAGTTGTGGGTCCATCTGTCGGGTTTCTATTCTGTTCCATTGATCTCTGTGTGTTTTAGGGAGGTCTTTTGATTCTTTATCCTGTATCTGGTCACATTTTCTTCATCCATTGTGCATCCTGTATTTTCCATTCTTTAACTGTGATGATTATTCCTGGATTTTTGTTCAAGTCATCCTCTTGCTTTAACTTCCATATGCAATCATGGCCCATTTTCTGAGTATTTCCATTTTTCATGCTTCTCTTTGTGAATAGTGTCTTTCCTCAGTGCCTGGATTGTCGAAGCCATTTCTTAAGACGACATGCACTTATTCTTCCATTCTGCCGATACTGAGCTAGGGCTAACTTTGGCTAGATGCTATAGAAATAAAACCGCCAACAGGCTACATCTCTAGCCTCAAGGATCTTCTGGTCTATTGGATAAAGCAGAAATGCCAGCAGGCAATTTTCATACACCATCGTGAACGTGATGATAAAGTTGGGTATGGAATAACATGGATCACATGGGAGGGGAGGCACATCCACCCTCAGGGGACCCAAGAAGGCTTACCGGAAGAATGTCAGAGAAGGTGATGCCTGAAGGAGGAATTGGTTCAGAGGAGGACACGGGCCAGAGCATGGTGTCCCAGATTCAGTAACCTCTGGGTACTCAGGATGGTCAGTACATGGAGGATTCAGATGTAGGGGTGGGATGGGGCAGGACATGATGGCAAAGCCAGATCACAGAAGGACTTACGATGCTGTGTTGAGGGGCGCCTGGGTGGCTCAGTGGGTTAGGCCTCTGCCTTCGGCTCAGGTCATGATCTCAGTGTCCTGGGATCGAGCCTCGCATCGGGCTCTCTGCTCAGCGGGGAGCCTGCTTCCTCCTCTCCCTCTGCCTGCCTCTCTGCCTACTGGTGATCTCTTTCTCTCTGTCAAATAAGTAAATAAAATCTTTAAAAAAAAAAAAAAAGAAGCTAGCTTGAAGAACTTAGACCCAGTGATGAAAGATCTAGGGAGTCCTTGGAGGGTTTTCCTCAGGTCACCTTGGCTTCTGGGACCTTGTGTCGCAGTCAGTGCCTGTATCCAGACAGGTCTCGGTCCTTGCAGACAGGATCAAAGTCAAGCCAAGCCTCATCCCTTGTTCAAGGGGAGCAGACCTACACTCCTTATCCGCACTTACAGGTGCTTGCTGCCTGGCTCTTCTCCCCTAACTCCCAGCCCATCAGAAATGGCTTTCCTTTCTATCTGAAGAAAGTCACTAGGAATTACTTGTCTGGGGTCCTGGGCGTGGTAAAAGGAACGCTCCAGAACGAGACAAGTAATGCAATGACATCTCATCCTACTGCTTTGCTGAATGCCAGATGGAAGCTGTCAAGAGAATCCTAAAAGCCTAAATGACAGTCTTTAAATGAGAAAAAAAGCAGGTGTGCTATAGGCACGAGGAGCTTAAATTTCCCTGCTCTCAGACAGAATTCTGTGCCGGCCGACCTCAGCCTCCAGCCCGGAGCAGAGATGGATGCTGTGGGCCTAAATACAGAGAGGAAATTAGATATCACCTCATTAATAGGCCTATCGAAATGATGTCTTATAGTTGTATTTCCTTGCATTTTTCATTAAAAAGACTTAACATTCTTATTTTATTCAATCCTCCCCAAATCTCTATGGGGTAGCTTCTCACAGTGATTGTTATTATTACCTCCTTATTACTGTTCTGATCATTTTATTAGTAGTATTATTGTTATCTATTAAATGGATAAAGAAACACATTCCAAGCTATTAAGTGAGCTGCCTAAGGACGCTCAGCTAGAGAGTGGCAGAATGCACTCTCGACTATAATTCCGTTAGCCCCCCGCAAGTCGGACATTTCTATCAACCTCTTTCTGCATTTGTTTGCGGAACTGAGCTGATTAATCTCATTCTCTGGAACTGCCGCAGTAGCCAACCAAGGGGTGGTAAACAGACCCCCGGACTTGGAATCAGTCGAGTCTTACCTGTGTGATACCTGACCAGGTGACATTGGATCAACTTACCTTTTCCTGCCACACCTTACCTTTTCCTTACCTTTTCCTGCC
>CM052890.1:11532993-11556001 GCA_028534135.1 Potos flavus | reverse complement strand
TTAATAAAGTAAATGACTGAGAGAGGGATTATTCCAAATAGAGGTCTTACTGAGTCTGCTTTAATTGATTCAGACGTATAACGTTGACAGCAGCTACCGTTTCGGAAACAGCGGGGGGGGGGGGGGCGGTAATTGATAAGTTCCAGTCATTGTACTACATGCTCTAAACTTTGTGGTCTTTAGTAAAAGAAACAATGCTTTATAATTAGTACATTGCTTTATGGAATGACCTCTGCAACCTCGATTACATAATCCATTTTGCTTGTGTTCATGTCAGAGAGTTGTTCTTTATGAGTGTTTTATATTTTAAATATTACTATGTTTGGCCCCAAATGCAAGCTCATTGCTTTGTGGTCAGGTTTAAAATTTTTCCAGTCTTGGATAGGATCAGAGTCACTGGTGGATATATTTAATGCCCACAGCCCTCTCCTTGTTCAAGAAGGGGCTTCCTTGATTGTATTTCTGGGCAGAGTCGTCTAGGAAGAGATGCCCCGCAGGCACTGAGGTTCCCCCACCCCCAGTGCCCTAGGACTAGAAGAGTCCATTTGAGACTCCTTGGCTGACCTTGACCTTCCCACTGAGGGAGCTCTTCCCTCCTGCTCTTGTTAAAACTTTGCTGCAGCAAAAAAACAAACAAAACAAAACAACTTTGCTGCAGCAAGTGTGTACTCATGCTGCTCAGCTCACTCGGGATGCCCGGAGATCCATGGGGACTGGGGGTCTTGCCCTCCTTTATGTCAGAGGAAGAAATCCATGAGAAAGAAAAAAACCTTAAAGTGTAGGTTTTTGCCTTAAAAGATGAAAGGGCACATCTGTCTCTGAGCAAGGAAGGAGGTGGCCAGGGACACTGATGCTGTGTTGGGGCGCCTAGGTGGCTCGATTGGCTAAGCATCTGCCTTTGGATCCCGTCATGATCTTGAATCCATGGTCCTGGGATCGAGTCCCCCACATCGGGCTTCCTGCTCAGTGGAGAGCCTGTTTCTCCCTCTCCCTCTGCCGCTCCCCCTGCTCGTGCTCTCTCTCCCTTTTGAATAAATAAAATCTTAAAAAAAAAAAAAGCTGATGTTGTGCGGCACAGGAGGAATTTAAAGAGAGCTACATCAAGCAGCTCGGAGCACAGCAAGATTAGGGTCAAGACTGGGATTCTGGAATGTGGCACAGCTTTGGAAATGCGGACTTGTGCAATCCGTGTGACACAGAGCCGGTTAGACGTGAACGGGAGACCTTCCACGTGCCACCAGCATCGTTTTACATCATGATTCTACTTTCACTTTTATAGATCTTGGGTCTGAGACTTGTACGGAGGTGTCTGATTCTGTGCACTGAGTCAGGACACAAACATCCTTCCTTCCCTATGAATGGAAACATAAAGGAGAAATAGGCCAGGAGCCCAAGGGGTTGTGGCCCCCATGATGGGAGACGTTTTTGGTTTTCTCTTTCTCCTTTTCGTTTTCCTTTTGGCTTGATGTTGTTGTCTTCATTTGTTTGAGTTTTAGGCCAATGCAGACCATGGATATATGCACGAACAGGCACGCGCGCGCGCGCGCACACACACACACACACACACACACACACACACACACACCGGCTCCTGACACGTTCTGATCTGCCTTATCTATATGGAAGCCAGGGCTCTGGATCATAAGCAAGCAGGAATCTTCCCATCTTCTCCCAGGGGAAGGACAAGAGGCAACAGGAGGAGACTCCAAGCTACACAGAAGGAAGGCTTTCCCGACCTCTTCAGGAAACTCTGAGCTGGGGGTTCATGCCACGTGTAGAACCCATTTTCCTGGAGCACCAAAACAAGTCATCTACAGAAACCCTTATTGGGGCGCCTGGGTGGCTCAGTGGGTTAAAGCCTCTGCCTTCAGCTCAGGTCGCGATCTCAGGGTCCTGGGATCGAGCCCCGCATCGGGCTCTCTGCTCAGCAGGGAGCCTGCTCCCCGCTCTCTGACTGCCTCTCTACCTACTTGTGATCTCTCTCTGTCAAACAAATAAATAAAATCTTAAAAAAAAAAAAAGGAAACCCTTATTAAGGCAGGGAAGAGACTAGAAGAATCTAATTCGAGGGCTCCGAGGCGGACCTTACCTTTATTCACACCTGACTTCTGGGAGAGAAGTTACTCGGATTGAGTCAGACAGCTGGCCCGCTGTCACCCACCGTGCCCGGTGCTCTGGGCGTGAGGTCACCGGGCCACAGGGAAGTCGGTATGGCCGGGATCCCGTGAACGTACTCGCTATGACTTTCAGGCACTCCCAGTCCCCCTGATCTTTCTGAATTCTCTTATTCAGATAAATTACGCTCAGTGTTCTGAGGTGTCAGTTTTCCCTATTTGTGTTCTAACCATTTGCAAAAATGAATAGGTCAGCATCTACCGAAATGCGCTAGATCCAAGAGTCTGGGACCGCCCACGATGCGTCCTCACCATCCATGCTACATAAGAGCTTTGAGACGTTTTGCTCCCGTTTCACCCCTTAGGATCACCAGACATTTTGCTTTTGGAGAACATCAGCTCAGTGACACTGAGAGACAAATTCGTATTTCGTTATTTGGTTCCAGTTGCTGACGTATGTGAAATTGAGTGCTCTTGTGGTTGCATCCTCTATTTGCCTGTCGCCGGATCCTTATTAAGGGCTCACATAACAAATTATGCTATATATGAAGTTTGATTTACTGCTTCCCATATGTTTCCTGCTTCATTCATATTGATACAGTCCAGGAGGTAAAGGGACAGGAGGAAACTGCCCATCGTGCCGGCCAGGCGCTGGTCATTTGTTAACATGGGCAACCGACCTGAGAGATTCGTTCTGTGGCCGCACTGGTAGGGATAAGGAGAGTGAGGCTCAGCAGAGTGGTGTCCTTTGTCCAAAGTCAAATCGCGGGAAAGGATTTGAACCCGGGGCTCTCTGACACAGCCCCGCCCTGGCCTCTTCATCGGTTCCTCTGGGTCCTTTGGCCGGACGTAGGCGTTTCAGACCCTTTCCAGAATGGCACTCCATCATTACTCATTTTTCATTTCGTCGCCAGTGAAATCATATTATATTTGGAAGTTGAGTAGAAGTGCAGCAAGACTGTGTGTGAGCCCTTTCAAGACACATCCCCCAAATGTTGTCCCTAAATGGAATACCAGCTGTCAGATTTTTCTAGACATTCTGACAACACGCATGGCAGAAGGAAGTAAAGCAAAATCATCAACGGGGGAATAAATAGTTTCTGGGAAAGGCATGGCAGAACGGCTCTGTGCCGTTCACTGATGGGATGATGGACAAGAGAACTAAATGTCCCAAGGACGCGACGCAGGCCAGACAGACCCCGAGGCATCGCTGTGTGACTGCATGGGTGATGTTCCCAGCCCTGTATAGACCAGATATGTGACCCTGGGTAAGTTACTAATTTTTTTTAAGATTTATTTACTTATTTGAGAGCGAGAGAGAAAAAAAATAGAGAAAGTGAGGGGAGGGCAGAGGGAAAAGGAGAGAATTTTCAAGCAGACTCCCTGCTGAGTGCAGAGCCTGATGTGGGGCTCGATCTCCTGACCCCGAGATCATGACCTGAGCCAAAACCAAGAAACACTCAAGCAACTGAGCCATCCGGGCGCCCCGACCCTGGGTAAGTTGTTTAAAAACTCTCTGGGCCTTCTTTTCTTCATCTGTCCAATGCAAACTTTGGACAATGACGGCGACATCCAGATTCAACAATTTCTGGACTTGTTGGAAGGTCAGAAAGAATCTGCAGCCAAATCCAAAGTCTCCAGCTCAGCCATCGCTGCTGAAGTTGCAGGATTCCTCTCAGGATGTCAAATGCACACCCAGATGGGGAGCCTTGCCCCATCACCTGGCCGTGCACATTGGGGATTTCAGGCCCATCCGAATGAAAAGGGCATAGGATGTCATCTCTACCATCTGCTCCCGTTTTTCCCAGGGCTACGACTTTCCTTAAATAAACCCCGTTCTCCTTGGGTAAAGGTAGGCGGTCAAGGTGTAGCTGAGGTCCGTGGCGGGTAGTGAGAGAGGAGACAGTCTGCACAGAGATTTGGGGCTTCAGAAGAAAAGGGATTTAAAAAAAAGAAGGAAAGGGATTTGTCTTCTCTTCGGGAATCCCTCCCAGCAATCCTGGAGGAAAGCCTTCTGGAGCCATCAGTGAGGAGGGATGAGAATCAGAGACACCGGACAGAGAGCTGGAGGGCTAATTCCGATAAATACACCTGAAGAACGCCAGCTCTGAGCGAGCCTGGCTTAAAACCCTGCTTCAGCAGGTATTCGGCCACTTGCTTAAGACACTTAAATAACTATCCAGAGCCTCATGTTCTCATCCGTAAAATGGGAATCACATCAGGACCTCATGTGGTTGTTAGGAGGACTAAGTGAGGTCACACAGGAGAATATTTTGTACGATGCTTAACACAGCAGTAAACACGCAAAACAACCAACCAAAGCAAAATTAGCTGGCCCCTAGCCTCGGTTCTGTTCTTCTCGTGTTTCTTCCTGGCGACCTCGTGAGTACCTGCTGCTGGAGTGCCACATCTTTGGAGGATGGGACAGGGACCAAATTTGCAGGGTTTGAACATTCTTCTTGACACATTCATTCCTAGAGTCGTCATCTGCCAACATGGGACTTACTAAAAGAACTGGTCAAAACGCTTGGTTTCAAGTAGCAGAAACTCAACCCAGACCCCCTTACACTAAAAAAACCCTGGCTCAGATGACACAAGAAGTCCAAGGGATGAACTCCGGCTGACCTGGATCCAAAGAGCTCAAGCGACATCCTCCTCCTCCCACCCCCCAGTCTCGCGCGGTCTCATTCCCAATCTCTCTGTCCTCCTTTCCTCTCCGTCAGCGTCATTCGTGGGCAGGCTCTCTCTCCCCGCAAGGACAGGACTGTCTCCCTGAAGACCCGTCTCCATTCCGAGAAGGGGCCCCCATCCGTCGTGCCAGGCCGTGTGCCTGGAGCTCGGCGCGCTCTCCCCGGCCCGGCTGGTTGGCTGCAGCGGGAAAGGTGAAATGCCGGACGGGGAGCCCCACTAGGTGCAGAGGTACGGATCCCCAAACCAAAAGATGGATTTTGTTCCAGGAAGAGGAAAGGCTGGTTGGAAAGGCCAAAGCAACACCTGGTCCACGGTGGAACCCACAAAGCAAGACACAGCTGTAGACAAGGCGCGCGCTCCCACCCCCAGAAGGAGAGGTGGCCCCTCTCCCCCCTAAAGGGCATCATCACTGCTATTCCCTCAGAGGCCCCCTCGTGCAACTTATCTTCAGTCCTCACCCGGAGCACCCGAGCATTCCGGATTTCTCTGATGTATAGAAAAGCCTCTCTCAGAAGCTCTTAATCAGTTCCACTTTAGGCCCTGGGAATATTCAGTTTCATACAATCAGAAAATGTTGGCCCTGGAAGGATCGCAGAGCAATAATAGCTCCCAGACCCGCTAGTTCTGGCTCGTGGTGAGAATCACCTAAGATGGGTTTTATATTGTTTTGTTTTTAAACATTCCTGAGCCCCACGCTCCCTGCCAGAAATATCACTTACATAGGTCTGTGTTGGGGCAATTAATCAGAATCGTTATGATTCCGGTTTGCCTCATTTGGAAGCCAGTGCCTCAGACGTGAGGCCCCATTTCGAAGAGACTGAAGCCAGAGAGATTATGAACCCCGTATACCCAGGGTCGCCCAACTGGTCAGCAGCAAAATCCGTACAGACTCCCATCTCCGGGAGAAAATCCAACAGTCGCTGCCTGTCATTTGCCGAGTGGAGCAGCGGGAGTCTCTGTAAGGATGAGAAAGCAAAAGGAACAGTCTTCTGCTAGGTTCACAAACCCGGGTCCTGCCGCGGCAGCCAGGAGTCTGCAGGTGCTGAGGACTTGCTAACCAGCTTCCAAGAAAACGAGGGACCTGCTTCCACGTCCTCCTGTGTCAACCTCCCCCAGCTCACATTCCATCCCCATGTACGTTCGGGGCTCCTACCCTGTCAGCCACGAGGCTAGAAAGGAGGCGCCAGGCCTGATGGGAGGATAGACATAAAAAGGATTGCCAGCAGCATGATGCAGTCTTGCCACTTTCACGTTCAGTTTCAAGTTCCTCCAAAAGAGTTACCATCGGACCTGGAAATTTGACTCCTAGATCTGTACCCGAGAGCCCAAAACACGTCCACACAAAAACGTGGATACGAGTGTTTTAGCATTATTTATTATTTATTATAAATTATTTATTATTATTTATTATTATTTTAGCATTATTTAGCATTATCCATAGTCATCAAAAAATAGACACAACCCCGGTGTCCATCAGCTGGTGAATGGATAAAGAAAGCGTGGCACAAATGAAATGAAGTAGGAATACTTGCTACGGCATATGCATGGACCTGGCTAAGTGGAAGAATAAGACACAAAAGGCTACATATTGTATAATGTATTTGCAAAGCCCAGACTAGGCATATGCATAGAGACCGGAAGTAGATTAGTAGTACTGCCAGGGGCTGGGGAGGCGGGAGTGAAGCATGACTTCTGATGCGTGTGGGGGTCCCCTTTTACGGTGATGAAAACATTCTGGAATTAGGTAGTGGTGATGCTTTCACCACCCTGTGAATGTACTAAAGGCCACTGCACTGGGCATCCTGGAAGGGTGAATGTTCGGTATGGGAATGCCATCTCCGTGAGAAATAAATAAATATTGAGAGTTAGACCATTACAAAAAAATGTAAAAGGATCAGGCTCTTTGAGAGCAAGATGTTCAGGAGAAGCCTCCTAAAGTTTGGAGTGAGCCCAGAAGAAACGAGAGGGGGGGTCAGCGGGCACCCCTAGCGGCGAGAACAGGTACCTTGAGCCTCGGGCAGCAATGCGGAGTCTCGTGTGGGGATGACCTGACACAGGTGGCTGGACAGGGAGGCCCAGTGGCCGTGGAGCAGAGGTGGGACCGGGATTGGAGGCAGTCTGTGGTCCTCCCTGCTAGCTTCGGCGCTGGACGGAACGCTCTTCCCCAGCAAGAAGGCCTTTGCGGGAAGATTGCGGGCTTTGGTGGTGTGTCCGAAATACTGCTGTAGGAAGGTGAGTCTCACTGCAGCCCGGAACGAATTAATGAGGGACGGCACCACGGCAAAGGTCTGGGAGCAGTGCCTGGATGTGCATTCCCAGGCTGGAGGCTGCAGGGAACAGGAGAAAAACGAGCAGAGCTCTCCTCCGGCCCCGAGGGGGTAGGAGGAAGTCTTGCATTTCTTTAGCAATTCACGGTTGGATGTAGCTTTCGCTTTTTTTTATTAGCCCATTTATCTTTGAGATCATTCTTGACGCCAGCAGAGCCGTTATCACTAGTTCCTTCCAGAGAGAGAGAAACTGAGGCTCAGAGAAGTTCAGTCACTTGCCGGGGGCTGCTCCTAAGTGGGGGTTAAGAGAAGCCCTAAGCCAGGTTCATAGTTCATTCTAGGCTGATCTGTAGTCTCATTGCAGAAGCAAAGCCTAGGCACAGAGAAGAAACAAAACCCCAAAACTAGAGCGCGATGCGAATATATGCTCGCCAAAGACAGGCCGTAAATGACTATCAACAAACATGTGAATTCATGGCAGGTTGTACTCGTCAACCACATCAGGTGTTTTTGGATCTTTGGATCTTCCTACGGCTGAGCGAAAGATCAAGAAGACCGAGTTTGTGCAGAGGTTTTGAACCTGGGTCTTAGAATCAGACCTGGCTCAAATCCCACCGCCACCCCTTGCCCGATGAACTTGGACCCCACTTCATGGAGCTTCAGACCGCTCGCCTGTCAAGTGACGGTGACACATCCGGCTGGCCCGGACGGCCGCTGCGTAATTCATGATTCAGACTTGGGTCCGGCTCTGAGGTCATTCCTTTTGGGCTCTGCACAAACAGATGGCATTGTGAGGACTGGAGGTCAAAGGACCCTCATCGAGGCAGAGGCTGAATCAGGAGCTCAACAGGAGATGTGCTTCAGAGCTCGGAACGAGCTCGAAGCGCCCTCCCACTCTGTTTGCAGGACTTTGGTCTGGATTCCGATTTGCAGGGCCCCAAGCACAAACTATTGGGTTCTCCAGGCCTTTTCTCCTTCCTTATCTCTCCCCTCCCACCGCTTTGAAGGATTTTCAGATCAAAGGTGCAGCCGCTCTCCTGGGGGATAATCCTGTTGCCAGTAACCTTGTTTTCTGAGTGTCCTTCACAAAGACAGGCTTCAGCCAAAAATTTCTCCCTCAGCGTAATCACACAATTTTTCTTGGCCTTCGCCAGCCCTCAGGGCAGAAAGGTAGATGACTGCCTTCAGAAGCATTTTCATGCTGAGCAGCTGCGCAGAATAAATTAGCCAGTCCTCAGAAAGTGTTAGATACGCTACTTCCGCATCCTCGTTTTATTTTCTGCTCTGGTCCTTTTCCTTCTTAAACATGTCTTTTTTGTACATTTAGCCCACTCCTGGAGGGGGGGTTGGGGGGAGGCACATCTCTGCACCAAGGAAATTTTCTTCCTCCAGGTAAGAATGTGTAAGATTCTGAGATCCAGACATGATCAGCAAGTTGAGAACTGAACCCAAAATACTCGCAATCACCCAAGGGAAGCAAAAGCCCAGTGGATCCAGGATTAAAGATAACAAGACAGCACCTAAGAGGTGGTGGCAGAAATAACCGAGAGGGAGCCCAAGGCTGCACCAGGGGCCCTGGGTCTCTGTGAAATGTGGCGGGCTGGAGAAACCTTCCTGGTTGATAGAATTTTGAGAGACCCCTTGACAAGGTCCTGAGACCCCTTCCCTCCAGGAGAGCTCTGTTTGTCCTTGGAAACATCACGGGCTTCCTACTCGTTCCCTGTTATTTCCAGGGATTTCAGAGGAGCCACGGAATGTCAAAGGGAAGACGTACTTGAAATTGAACCATTTTTAGGTTCTTTAAAGGCCTGTGGACCCTACCTTGACCTTGCTCTTTGGCCAGTCTTCTTTCCTGCTGAGAGAGACTACGAGTAGTATGAAGGGAAATTGCGTTTCTTTCTCCCCCTCCCCGACCCCCCTCTGTGCCATAATCTGACCTAGAGAAAAACCACTTTCCCTCTGCTGGAGGTTTGCAAAGGTAGAAGGACCCCTTTTCAAAGTGGAAGGCGATCTGAAAATGTTCTTCTGTCCTGGTATTGGGTTTCTTAACATCTGAATCTAAAGAACCATCTTTCCCAATCCTCCCCACCCTATGTCCCTAACACACACACACACACACACACACACACACACACACACGCACCTGTCAGGTCCCCCAGCAACTCAAACTCCATCAGATTCTTTGGCGCCACTTAGTCCTGCTGAATCAAAAATTCTGGGGCTGGGGCCCAGCAATTCCCTAATCACCTGGAGAACTTCTTAATTCATGAATTCCTGGCCTCCACTCCCAGAGATTTTGAGTCAGTAATTCTGCAAGGGGACCCAAGAATTCACATGTACATCAAACTCCCAGATGGTGCCAACGCTGCTGGTCCAGTGAGTGGCTCTGGTGTACATAGCTTCCCACCTGCCTCCAGGGCACAGATTTCTGCCACATGCTAAGTGGTAAACTGTGCGCAAAGATCACGGCTGGACAGACAGATGGGAAAGGGAGGAAGTGTAGACCACCGGAAGAACACGAAGGAAAAGAAGTTCTGGCAGGGGAAGCAATGCCTGGGAAAGAGACCCGTTCTTCCTCAGCACACCTGATCAAAGCCTTTCTTTCTGGTGATTTCCATTTCCCTGTTTCTGGTCCCTGTGACTTTCCCACGGATTCAGAACTACTAGTGGTTTCTCAAGGGCCTTATCAAAATGGTGGCACAAGACCTAGCGCAACAAAAATGGTTTAAGAGAACACGACCCTAGCACCCAAGGTCCGACACCCCGGTGCACCAGACATGGGGGAAGGGACACCCTGCCTCTGGAACGTCTGAGAGGGTTTTGTGCCTCCCTCCCTCCTTCTCACTGGTCCTGTGCACAGGGCATGGGGTCTGCACTTCTCAGATTTCACCTGAATCACCTAGTTAAACGCAGAGCACTGGCCCATCCCTGGAGTTTCTGGTTCGGGAGATTGGGCGTGGGGTCTGGCCTGCCACCTGCATTTTTAACAGGCTCCCCGTGGCCTGGATGCTGCTTGCCTCGGACCCCGCTCTAGAACCCCTGGTGTGCACATCCGAAATCATACCACAGGCATCTAGAGTCCTTTCCACCAGCAGCCACCAAAGACAATGCCGGGAAGGCGAGTGGCTTCCGGCCCGGTGCGAGCAGGCAGGGGAGCCTCTGCACCTCGCCCTGCCTGTAGCAGGCGACTCCGAAACGGGAGCCCGGTGCTCTGCGGGAGCCGGCACAGTGAGGCCTGGACGATGCCTTCTGTGAGCCCCCGAAATGTTACGTATTTGCTCAGAAAGTCCCTGTAACTCTACCGTAGCTGGAAGTTTATACCTCCCTCTGAACCTCACATCTCTCCTGGCCTTCTTTGTTCTAGAAGTGTCACTGTTCCGTCCCATTCGCCAGAAGAGGTGATGTCCCTTCTCGGAGAACGGTCCCCGACACGCTCGCTGGCGCGCCCGGTCTCCGGCCCAGGAAGCGGGCCTGTCGAGGGCGAGGTCACCTGTCTCACCGTGTCGTTTCTCTCTTCTCTCCCCCCCCTTCCCCGTCTCCTTGCCCTCCCCCCCCCCCCAACCCCAGTGCATTCCCAGAAGCAGAACAGGCAGACCTGCGTCCGCAAGAGCCTCATCTGCGCCTTCGCCATGGCCTTCATCATAAGCGTCATGCTGATCGCCGCCAACCAGATCCTGCGGAGCGGCATGGAGTAGCCGCCGCCCGCCGTGCCCCCCGGCTCGCCGCGCATGTGCATGGCCTGCGGGCGGACCCGACGGGGCGGACCCCGCACGCTTCCGTGCACAACCCGAGGCTGCGGCGCAACGGGTGTTGCAGACCCACTTCATCTCCTTGGCAGGGACACAAAAGGGCTGTCTCATATGCTTTACGGGGTTTGTTTCCCAATGCAATAAAATAGCCAGGAGTTCCCAGCGACTGCGTCCATCACCCCTTAGGAACTCTGAAGACAGACTTCCTTCTCATCTCGGAATTTTCCAGTGGCCATCCAGAGAGCAAGAGGGAGGCGTCCACGTGCAGTCATCTCCACGCCCCATTCGTTCAACCCACCCCCGGGGTCAACGGAAGACCCCCGGCTGCGGGAACCCTCAGGTCCAAGAGGCTGACTTCCCGGTTGCTCCAGAGGAGGGGGCTCTCCATCCCGCCCTGGCTTCCCTCCTGCACCCCAGTGGAGCCCCCCCCCCAGGCGTGAGGGAAAGCCATCGAATGGGGTGCAGCGCCTGGCGGTGTGCAGGCTGCACTCCTCGCTTCCGGTCTTACTGCCTTTTCTGCAGGACTCTTGTTGGCAGAGTTGGGGAGCTCTCGGTTTCCGTCGGCACTTGGCTTTGTGTTCCTAGAGCCCATCGCGCACCAGCATTTTGGAATCTGCAGAGAGCCTTTCTCCCAGCTTTGCCACCTGTGCTGCCGTTAGCAGCATACTCGTGGGCATCTCTAGACACATAGTCGTAGACATTGGGCTTTTTCATGTGTGACATCATTCTTTCCTAATCGCTTACTCCCGATCTAAGCTTGTCCTCCGATTCCATCCCAGCCTCCTTTGCGTGGGCCAGGTAGTTTGGGGGAGGTGGGGGGGCGCAGGGAGGGACTGAGACCAGTGGGGAGGAGGTGGTGCAGCCCACCCCCCAGCCGGCCGGGGGCGCAGCCTGAACCCACCTCCATGCCAGAAGACCCCTGTAAGTTCAGGTCCTTGAGCATCTTTCCTTCTTCTCGTCTTAAAATTTGCTTTGTTAGTCTTCCCCAGATAAAAAGAGAAATACAATCCACGGCGGAAAGATGGAAAGATCAAACAACTATTTTGCATAACACCTTCCAACACTCAGACTCCGCCACTGACTCATTTTCATGAGGAAACAAAAAGATGTGAGTCAGCTCGGCCAGCGCGACAGGTGATTTGCTCCTGCCTGCAGAATACTTCTGCCAGGGAAGGGACCTGGATCCCGTGGTCCGTGTTCAACACCATTTCAAGTCTGTAATTTCCCGGCTTCTCCCAGATGCCCTATCAGCCACCACTATTGATTCAAGCTTGCATAGTCTGATTAGCCGATAATCTTTCCATGTGATGTTTTCCTTTGTACTTTTCCAAGCTCGGGTGTTTATTTCTGTGATAGAATCGTCTTGCTCCTCTTTCTCTCCCTTGCATCCTGAAGCTACATGCTCTTGCTGCTCCCTCTTTCCCTTTCTTCCAGTACTGAGGTGCCAGAATCCTTCCTCTCTGGGTTTGGCAGTGTGGTGGGAGTCCCCGATTCCCTCCCCCAGGCTCCCCTCTCTCAGTTTTCTCCCTTACTGCCTTCTCTGACTTGTCCTTCTAGGGTCTTTTTCCGGTTCACCTCTGCAAGCACTTCAGGCAACAGCCGGGGGGCAGCTGTAGAAACGTCCCCACCGTGGGAGACTGCAAATATTCATGATGAGCACAAGTAAAACTAGGGTTTGAGCCATAGTACGGAGGACGGAGCAGGTGTGAGCTCCCAAGAGCCGGGGGGTTGAGGGTCCCGCTGGGAAAATGCCTGGAGTCCCGCACAGCCAAGGAAGGCAGCAGCCTGCCTGTCCCTCTCACCCACCCTGCCCTGCCTTGGTACACACTGCACATCTGCCTCTTCTCCCTCTCCCCCTGCCCGACTCACCATGGTCCTCAGGATCGGCTCCCTGAATGAAGACAGGCACGAACACAGAGCACTAACACATAAGACAACTTCGTCATTAGTTTTCGCCCAAAGCAGCTTACCTCCCCTGACCCCCCCCCCCAACTGGACTTGGACGGGAAGGACCCCATGAACCGCTAGACTGTGTCCTGCCGGGGAGCCAAAGTGGATTGGATAAAGACCCCCGGGAATGACTTCTAAAGGAACCTACCCCATGAGAGGGGATTGCAGTGCTTCTGCAAAGGCTGGCTCTCTGCAAGTTCTTCTGCCTCTCATCGGAAAACGGGGTCCCCGAAGGATGTGAGGCTTAGAAGAGACTGTAGCCACGAGGCAGGGGCAGGGATTAAAAGGAGCTCTGGAGAGGCAGCAACAACCTGTTCAAGGCCTCAGCATCCTCTCCCTGAAGAGGACCCTTTTCCCCTCCCGGTGACCGGTAAGCAAGCCCATCCTGCCCACGAGGGATTGGAGCAGCACGCATCCCTTGTGAGGAGAAAGGACAACGCGGAAGCTCTAGAACTATCTTGGATGGGCTAGAGTTGACCTCCCGCCATGGTGGCCTCACACAGGGCACCCAGAGGCTGAAGTGTGGGGGGACAGCCCAGAACTAGTTGCATTCCTGAGACTCTGGGAGCTGAGAGCTTATCCCTGTGATGTGACCCCTGCTGCTTTGCCCGGACAGTCTGTCAAAGGGGTTGGGAGCCTTTGTAGGGCTTAAGAGGTTGACTTTTGGCAGCCCGACCCCAGGGCCCGCCTGTACCAGAGCGACTCTGATGCTTGAGGAGAAAGCGTGGCTCCCTCTTGCTGCAAGAACGGGCGCCCCCCAGACCACACAAGTGATGCTCAGGGAGGCAGTTTGCTAGGGGGACAAGGCACGTAGACCCTGACCCACAGGAAGCTGTCTCCTATCACCCCAGATGCAGACAGAGCCCCCAAACAGGACCCAGCATGGGAGCTCTTAGAAGTGGCTTCCAGAATGTGCGTGGGGCCCACGTGACCGATCTGTAAAAGAAAGGGGGGGGACGGTGTTGCTGTGGCAACCCTTGCATTCCAGCCTGAGTTTGCCGAGGCACACAAAAATAGGGAACATTTTCTTAAAGAACACTTGGGCTCTGCCTGGTTGCAGCCTCCGTGCGTCCACGTCCCACTGGTGGAGTAAATTACACTCAAAAAATCTGGCGGTTTCTCTGCCTTTTCTTGTGTTTTGAAACCACCCTTCCATTTGCTCAAGAGAACAGGAGCTACCTGAGTGCCGGGTGGTTTTCTCCCCACCCCGCCTCCCCCACCCCTTCCCAGGGAGCAAGGACCCCTTCATCTGGGCAAAAAGGCAGAAATGTCATTTGGAAGGCACAAAATATTTTAAGCTTCAATCTTTAAAAGCATCTGTTTGCCTGTTGAGACGCTCTCCCACAAGCCAGAAATGTGAACTGAAGTGAACTGAGGTTTAACATGCGGTCTTAGGCAAGCCCAGAGGCTTCAGAACTTTCTAGGTGTTTCATTTGCCGAGAACAAGATGTGCACCACGGGATGTGTTCTTTCTCCATACCCGTTCCTGTCTCCGATTTCACATGACTAATGGTCTCTTGTGGTTAGCCGAAAGAACCTAGTGAAAGATGGCAGGCTCGTTCGGACAGTCATGACCCTCCCATCCTCCCTGCTACAGAATCATAAAGTCATGTATCTAAGAACGGGGAGGGAGAAATTTCTCTTTTATTCCAAATGCCTTCTCTAAGCTCAAGTCCAGACTCAGGTTATAAATCCAAGAGAGTTTTGCTCTTAACTCGTTGCTGGCCGCCTCCCCGGGACCATGAGCGAAGAGTAAGGGTGACCGCCAAGCCCAGGTCCGCGGGTTGGCCGGCCTGGCCGTGTGTGGCTGCACGTCATGAAACCCCGTCCTGCGATGCCATTGCCCTCCATCCCCGTGGAAGCCGCTGAGCTCTGCTCCCCCTAGCTGGAGGTCCCAGACCATACTGGGTCAGTCTACTGCACTATTCCTCCAAAAGCCCATAGCGACAGTACTATTCACCCTGCCCCATGGAGATGTAGGGAGATCTGGAACCCCACTGCAAGGAGGGACCCCCTTTTCCTATAGCGCCGTGGCGATACACGCCGAGCCTAGACTTCCAGACTGGGGCACATACTGGCTGTATTCCCAGGATGACTGTCGGAGAACAGCTGTCCGCACTGGCCCGAGATCAGAACTTTCCCGTTGGACTCTTCCGTGATCCTCGCAGGGCCAAGGGTCCATAACCTAAAGGCCTTGCTATAGCCGTCTTTCTTCACCACCTCATTACTCAACTGTCCCCAAGGCGGGGGGGAATCCATCAGAAATAGAAAAGTAACATTATTCAACAGGTAGGGTTTTCAACTCGAATTATGTAAAGTGATGGCGAAGTAGAGGAGGATTCCGGCTGCCCCTCGAGGACCCTGTCTCCACGACAATTTAAATGTCAGAACTGTTCAGCTTCACTTCATACTTCCTTTGACTAAGTCACTCAGGGCACTGTCCTCGGTCGTGGGGCCCTGCCAGAGATACTTGGTTTGGGGAGGAATAGGGTCAGATGCACAAACCGGCCAAACATTTCTCTTAGTATCCTGTGCTCATTGCTAATACGCATGGCCATGGCGCATGGCTATGCTTTCTACTTTATATTGGTTTGGGACCCTCTTTATACGGTCTCAAGGGACATGATAACAAAGCTCAGAAAGTCTTCGTGGCAAAATTAATTTGATTCCATTGGCTTGAAATAATGGCCACAAAGAACATGTGTCGCCAGTCGCACGAAAGGCAATGAGTTTCCCTCTGAACCTGGAAAAGACTTGCCCCGCCCCTGCCCCCTGCCCCCACGTTGGGTAGCTTATCGGTCGAACACCCGTGCTGGGCAGAGCCCTCATCCCCCATTTTTCCTTGAGCCTGATGGGTTGGCTGTCAGAAGAATGCTTCTCACAATGTTAGAAGTTACTGTCCAAGAGAGAGGGATACAGAGGCTGGAATTTTCCAGTGGGGTAGAAGAGCGGGCTAATTAGGAAGGAATATTCCAGGGAATGAAAAACTCAAGTGTGCTGCTGCTCCCTCCCTGGACTTGTGTGAGAAAAAGAAAAATTGTAAAGGGCTGCAGAGGCTGGTCTCCGGACGTGTTCCCTGTGTGTCTGGCCTGCTTTGGTGACATACAAGGGACTGAGAGCCACGGGGCTGCTGCCCGTCAACCCGATCCTAGTGACACACGGCGCACACGTCAAGAGGAAGCCGGTAGGTAGCTCACCTTTCCCGGTGGGGATGCGGACATCTGCCAAGCTCAAAATGCCTCTCCCGGGGTTTTCTGTCTGGGCTCTGACCTGTTGAATTAGGCCAGGAGAGCAGAGTTTGGAGCCAGAAGTATGGGAGCACGATCACGTGCAGGACCCCACGTGCTTCTGCCCCCCACGACCCTGATGATTTTGAGTGATCATCCCTTCCTGGCCTCAGGTTTCTGATCTCTAAAGCAAGAGGAAAGGTAAACCAGAAGAGCCCCCCACTCCCCCATTGTGACTCTGTTTGTCTGAAACGAGTCACAATGATGCTTAGACTTGTGAGGGGTCCCTCTTCCCCCATGAACTGCGTCAGGGACTGGCGGTTTCTTTTCTAAGACAGCTCCCAAGAGGCAGTTGTAATAAAGTATCTCTTTTGGTCTCCATTGTCTGTAGATGAAAACAGTGCAAATGGGTTTATGTCGAATGTGTGGTGTCTTGCAAGTAAGAGGTTTTGTTTACTCCCTAAGGTCTTGCTGACTCAAGGGAACATCAAAGATGGGCTTTGCGTCCTCATCTTAGCCGGTGTGAAAAGTAAGGGGCTTTGATCACTTTATCGCAGATCTCGTGCATCGGAATTCATGAATAAGTATAGGGCGAAACAAAGTCAGATCCCAGGAAAAGATGTGTGTTTCTCCCTCTGAGAAAGCCTAACCGGAAGCTACTGAATGAAGAGCACAACTTCCAGACCCTTCTCTCTCCTTTCCTTGCTTCCTTGTCTGGCCGTTCCAGTACATGTGATAGTGGTTTATAATTATTCACAGCACTGCGGAAGGAGGAGAGTCAGTGTCAGGAGTAACATTAGCAGTCTGGGAGACCAGCCACTGCGAGCGTCTTCTGAAGGCTGCGGGATGCTGAGCACAGAAGCCTGCCTTAGATGCACCCCAACCCTCAGGAGGGGTGGAGGGCAGGACAAGTGGCGGCTGGACCCGTAAAAGTCCCCAGTCCTTCTGTCCTAGGACAACATAACATCCTAAGTCTCTGTCCCTTTTCCCCTTCCTCAAGTGGACTGAGGCTTTTATACAAGATTGTTTTTATACAAGCCCTACTGTTCTTCCCCAGAAAGACCCAGATCGGTCAGGAAACGGTCCTCAGCTCCTGGCAGAAATTGCCGCAAGCCAGTGCCTCCTGGCTCTCTCCAAGGAAAATCAACGCATATTCTTCCTTTCTGACCTGGAAGTCCGGTTTCAGGGGGTCCCTTGAAAGGTTTCTTAGTGGGGTTGGATTTTTTTTCCCCAATTCCGAATCCAGGAAGAAGCTTTTTCTCCAAGGACTAACCAAAGACAATGCTCTTGGATGGAAATCAGATCTAGAAAGTCTGGTCAGGCCGTGGGCTGACAAACTGTCATCTGCTGGGGGAGGGGGGCGGGTCAGTGGGCCCAGGAGACATTAGACTTGAGACGTGACTTGTTTCTCAAAGCACAGTATAGTCAGTGGCTGGGCGACGACCTGAGCACAGCTGAGGACTCTTAGGACCAGTATGCCCGGAGCCTGGCAGCTCTCGTACCAGAATGGGCCACTAAGACTGAAATCCTGGGTCACAGTCTTCCCATTTACCTCATTCATGTCCCTTTTTTTTTTTTTCCCCTTCAGTATTAGGTGATGATTTCTGCTACGAAGTGATGAGAGAGTCAGCGGACTAGTCGAAAGAAAATCTTTATATAAAATGTAAATATTAATATAAATTAACTTGGCATGCAACTTACTAACCCGATGAAGTATATATTATTAATACGTTCTCTTAGTGTATAAAGGGAAACTGACTGCCATATTTACCAGATGTTTTCTGTAACCAAACTTGTCTGTAAATATATAATCTGTATAAAAAAAAAGAGTCTAATTTACCATTATTTATGCAATAGAAAAAAAATAAACGTTTTTTTTTTTTCTTTTGAGGAGAGAGTCAGTTCATTATTGG
This sequence comes from Potos flavus, assembly GCA_028534135.1. Lineage (NCBI taxonomy): Eukaryota > Metazoa > Chordata > Mammalia > Carnivora > Procyonidae > Potos > Potos flavus. The sequence continues at coordinate 11,538,090 of CM052890.1, read as the reverse complement.
GGGTGTGCTTTGCAGACCTATCACAGAATTCATTCCTGTGACCCTGAAGGGCAACCAGATCCATTTGGATGCCGATCCTGCATCACCCGCCTCCAAGAAGCAGCCAGCAAGGAAGCAGCTGGGGGATCGGGTCTCGCGCTGGGGCTTTGGAAGGGAATGATTGACATAAGGGAGAATAAGCTGACTAGGGACCATATGGTGAGAAATAGAAAACATCTCCTGGCCGGGGGCAGACATTATAATTAAGAAAATTTTGCAGACACCCAAGCTAATGGTGTCATCCTTTCAGGATTCATTTGCCAAATTCCTCCCTATATTAGCATTGGGGCGGGGCAGAGCATTCACTTAAGCTTTTGGAATTTGCAATATTCTTTGAGCTTCTTCGGCATAAAAAGAAACACCAGTTCCCTTATATCAAGAAGGAAACAAAGGCCACCAAAAAGCGAAATGGCTTGATTAAGGACACCGAGATCCTGCTTGATTTGGGGCCAGAACCTTGGCCTCCTGACCCCAAACACCCTGAGGGCATCTTATATTTTCTTTACTTTTCAGAAATGTTATCACGCATCTTCCCAAGTGTCTTGTACTTAAGCCAAAAAGCTGAGTTTCCATTTGGGTCGAATATCCCAGGAGACCCTCTTGTTAAGTGTTGCATTTTATACACCTTCTCGGGGGAAACTTACAAGGTAAAACCGCTAAGCATTTGTTACTGTTTAAAAATTCTAAAAATAGAGAGTTCTAGGCATAAAACACATGTTTTTCTCTCTGCCGAAGGGGGCCTCCGGCAAATTCCAGTGATAATGACTTGGATTTTATCCTCTCTGATCTGATTTTTGATTTTTTTTTATTATAAAGGAGCATTTAGTCATGAATATTTATTCTCCTGGGATAATTACCCCAGCGGGGAGGGTCCTGCAGGATTAAAGTCCCAGTAGGAGGCCGACAAAACTCTATGTCTCTGACCCCTGACCGCGGAGATAATGAAGCCTGAGCACTGACCCAAACGCGGTAATATTCAAGGTAAAACAAAGCGCTCCCTCAAGTCATGAACCTACCTTGGAATCCCACTGGGGTTTTTCCATAATTTTCATGATAAGTGAATTTCAGAGGCTTTTCTTTGTTCGTCTGTGATCCAACCACGTGCCCCATGAAAAAGCTGTTCCCGTTGCTTCTCCTGCCAAATCTGGAAGGTCCACCTGTAGTAAGCAGCTTGACCTTGGGCTGCCTGGGCTGACGTGTGGACCTCAGGCCATGTTTCCAGGCGTACCTTACCTTGGTCTCCTTTCAACCCAGCGCCCCTAGGCTTCGATCACTGAGCCGCGGGCAGAGGGAGGAAGCCACCGTTGTTCCAGCCTACCCTGCTAAGCGCCCCCAGGTCCTGGAGCATCGCACGCGGGGCCGGGCCCCAGCCCCCAAGCATCAGCCGCCGAGTGGCCAGAAGGCTCCTCTGGCTCGGGAGGTGTTCAGCAGCCGGCCCTGCAGCTGTGTTCAGAGCCAGCCGGGACCCTGCTCTCACTTTCAAATTTCCCAGCGTGAAGAGGAGAGATGCAGGTGCCTCCCTGCAGAAGAGCTTCGGGGCTGTGCGAAGACGCCGGCTCAGACCCTTCGGGCTTCATTGCCTCCAGTGGCCGGCCAGGGATCAGGAGCCGTGTCCTCGGGTGGCCCCTAAGGACTGATGTCAGGCGTATTTCCTGGGAGGGGTCTCCAGGCTCTGGGCTGCAGCTGTAGCCCACAGCCCCCGCGCACAGCCCCAGAGACGCTCTCCCTCCCAGGGAGGGGCCGCCGGCTTAGGCACTGGAGGGTCTTGATGGGCTTCCCTCCTGCCTTTCCAGTGCCAAAGCCACGGCCACCAGGCTGTCCCTAGGGAGCCCAGGGTGGGCGTGGTGTATGCCGAGTAGATGACATTCCTCCTCCCCCTGTTTTCCCTGAGCTTCATCGGGATGGCAGCAGGGTAAAACTGAGCAGAAAGAGGGAATGAATTGCCTGGTGTGGGAATTATATCTCAGTAAAGCTGTTACTAAAAATGAGCACCAAAGAAGCCTTGAACAAGAAAAAGAAGCAAGCGGTGGAGGCACGGGGAAGGCTCTGAGCCTCTTCTATGTACGTGAGCCTGGGGTGGCGATCTGGGGCACCTGGCTTCTCCCGGTGGCCTTGGGCAGAGAGTCCTGCATCTCAGGAGCAATGGCAGACAGGCAGGAGCGCACCCCCCCCCCCCGAACAGGCTCGGCTTTTCCCAGCCTTTCGGAATGAAGAGGAGCAGCCCCAATCTTCACGCGTTTGAGCCTCCGTGGTCCCGGAACCACGTGGCCTGGTTTCTTCTTGATTGGTGTCTCTCCAGCGCCAGCCCTCTGTTCCTTCCACCGGGCTTCTCTTCCAAGGGTGATGTGTCGAGTGGAGAAAAGAGCACTTGGGGGGGTAGCCCTGGAGGTGTCTGCGGTGCCATCGTGTAAGGGAGGAATGGGGTGCTCGTGTGCAGGTGGGGGGGCTCTGCAGAATCCAGGGCATCTGCAACCACCGATGACCAAATGACCTCAGCCCTGGGACTAAAACAAGCTTCTTAGCCACATAACAACTTATTTTGCTCATCGTTTGATTTCTAGCCCCTAATATTGTGCCCGGCACATAGTACGCCCTCAATAAATAGCTGCTAAATAAATAAACTGGATTGCCTCAAATTGCCCAGATATCCAAGTTCTCTGGTGGTGCAAGGTTCCTGTGCTCTTGCTTCGCGCCGTCACCTTCCTTCATCTCCCATCCTTGCGCCCTGGTTCTCACGCCTCTGTCAAAATCAGGTAAGCCTGTGTTTCCATGTTTGGTGGTTTCTTAGTTCTTCCAGCCTATCTAGGAATTATTCATCCTCTTTGAGGAGCTAGGTTCAGCCCCTTCAGCTTTGTGAAGCTGGTGGCAAAGAACTGGGCCCCCCTCTGGCTCTCCCATCACCCTCCCTGAAAGCCACAGCCACCAGCCCCTCGGCTTGGTCTCAGCTGGGATCAAGGTCTTCACAGGCATACTGCATTAGCCCTCCTGGGCTGGGATAGATGCTGTTCTGCCCCCTGCTCTACACAACTCCCTCCTCTTACCTCTGCAAGGTCTCCCTCAACACCTGCCGGCCACCAATCCCACCGTGTAACGCCAGCCTTCATCATGTGGCCAGCGCTTTAGAGACCCATTTGGGTAATGGCAAGTGTCGACCAGGTACTAATAGGATGCAGACAGAAACATAAACAAGACACCGGGAGCCTATAGCCTAGTAGAAAGAACAGATAAGTAAGCCTGTGATTACAGCCCAGGGTCAAAAGCCCCATGGAAGGATTCACCACGGGAGATCACAGCAATATAAAGGAGGGGCATCACTCATGTTAAAACATGTTTTTATTTTAAATTATGAAATTATCCACCATGACCAGGCGGGATTTATCCCTGGGATGCAAGGGTGGTTCAACACTCGCAAATCAATCCATGTGATAGAACAAATCAATAAGAGAAGAGAGAAGAACCACGTGGTCCTCTCAATTGATGCAGAAAAAGCATTTGACAAAATACAGCATCCGTTCCTGATTAAAACTCCTCAAAGTATAGGGATGGAGGGAACATTCCTCAACTTCATAAAATCCATCTATGAAAAACCCACAACAAATATCATTCTCAATGGGGAAAAGCTGACAACCTTCCCATTGAGATCAGGAACACGACAAGGATGCCCACTCTCGCCACTCTTGTTCAACATAGTACTAGAAGTCCTAGCGACAGCAATCAGACAACAAAAAGAAATAAAAGGTATTCAAATTGGCAGAGAAGAAGTCAAACTCTCTCTCTTTGCAGATGACATGATACTTTATGTGGAAAACCCAATAGACTCCACCCCCAAACTACTAGAACTCGTACAGCAATTCAGTAATGTGGCAGGATACAAAATCAATGCACAGAAATCAGCTACTTTCTTATACACTAACAATGAAACTGTAGAAAGGGCAGTTAGAGAATCGATTCCATTTACAATAGCACCAAAAACCATAAGATACCTAGGAATAAACCTAACAAAAAGAGGTAAAGGATCTATACTAGAGGAACTACAGAACACTCATGAAAGAAATTGAAGAAGACACAAACAGATGGAAAAACATTCCATGCTCATGGATCGGAATAATAAACATTTTTAAATGTCTATGCTGCCCAGAGCAATCTATACTTTCAGGCCATCCTGACCAAAATACCAGCAGCATTTTTCAAAGGGCTGGAACAAACAGTCCTAAAATTTGTATGGAACCAGAAAAGACCTCAAATCGCTAAGGAAATGTTGATAAAGAAAAACAAAGCTGGGGGCATCACATTGCCTAATTTCAAGCTTTACTACAAAGCTGTGATCACCAAGACAGTATGGTACTGGCACAAAAACAGACACATGGACCAGTGGAACAGAGTAGAGAGCCCAGATATGGACCCGCAACTCTATGCTCAAATAATCTTCGACGAAGCAGGCAAAAATATCCAGTGGGAAAAAGACAGTCTCTTCAATAAATGGTGCTGGGAAAATTGGACAGCTATGTATAGAAGAATGAAACTCGAACATTCTTACACCATAGACAAAGATAAACTCAAAATGGGTGAAAGACCTCAATGTGAGACAGGAATCCATCAAAATCCTAGAGGAGAACATAGGCAGTAACCTCTTCAACATCGGCCACAGCAACTTCTTTCAAGACACATCTCCAAGGGCAAAGGAAACAAAAGCGAAAATGAACTTTTGGGACTTCATCAAGATAAAAAGCTTCTGCACAGCAAAGTAAACAGTCAATAAAACAAACAGGCAACCCACGGAATGGGAGAAGATATTTGCAAATGACACTACAGATAAAGGGCTGATATCCAAGATCTATAAAGAACTCCTCAAACTCAACACCCAAACCCAAATAATCCAGTCAAAAAATGGGCAGAAGACATGAAGAGACACTTCTCCAAAGAAGACATACAAATGGCTAACAGACACATGAAAAAATGTTCATCCTCATTAGCCATCAGGGAAATTCAAATCAAAACCACACTGAGATACCACCTTACACCAGTTAGAATGGCAAAGATTAACAAGGCAGGAAACAA
>CM052890.1:11500831-11532493 GCA_028534135.1 Potos flavus | reverse complement strand
AAAAAAAAAAATCCCCTGGCTTTTTCTGCAGAAAGGGTATAGAAGAAAGGATGTTCTTATAACAATGAGGACACCTGGTGACCAGAGCTTGGTTTCTAAATGCCACCAAAAGGAACCAGGTTGATTCTAGAGCTGGGCTGGGAAAATACAAAGTGACTTCAGGACATATAGTTGTGCCAGTTTATTAAGCAAATTTCAAAGAATAGTGGAGACGCACCAGAGTTCAGCAGGAAGGGACGCCACTGGACAAATATGGAATAATCTGAATATCAAAAAGAGAAGAGAGACTATGATGGCTTTTAACACAATGAATAAAAAATTATGAGTTAATAGTCACATTGGGAAAGAGAGTTGGGGAGGGGGAACGAGAGAGGCAAAAAGAGAAAGCGAAGATGGGAAAATGTTAATTATTGAATTCTATCAAGAGTAGACGTGTGTTCATTTCACTATTTCGTTCAATATATCTATATATCTAAAAACTTTAAAGATATGGAAGAGAGGACAACGGCCATTAAAATTTATATAGTAAAAAGCAGATAACAAATATACATAAAAAAAATCTTAAAGCCACATGACAAATGAGCTCCCTACCAGAGAGAAGACAAGCTCATCACTAAGATCAACAAAAAATATATGAGACAAAATGGAGTAACTGGGACTGATCTTCCTCCATGAAATCATAACAAAGTCAAACAAAAAGACAGCTTGGCTCTAAGACACTGGAATTCAGACAGAGCCTAGTGAGCTTCCTGACTTGAAAGATTGGAACTGGGCACTTGCAGATGGCGGGGTGGCTGCAGGTCACAGGCAGAGGATCAAAGAGGAAACAGCTGCCCACAGAGGACTCTGAGGACCTTCAGAGCATTCCCTGCGGGATCCAGTTGCTGACCATCAAATGTGAGTAAGGACGCTATCAGATTCTGGGAGTCAGATTCTCAAATAATGCCTGTTCCTAACATCCAGGGTAGAAACCTCATAATTCACCAACTATGAACATCAGTTAAAGTACTGTATTTGTTTTTTAGGGCTGCTGTAATAAGTTATCACAAACAGGGTGGCTTAATACAGCAGAAATTTATTCCTTCACAGCTCTGGAGCCTGGAAGTCTTAAGATGTTGGTGGGGCTATGCTCCCCCTGAAGGCCAGAGGGGAAAATGCTCCCTTATCTCTTTCTATAGCCGTGGCTTGCAGCCGCATGACTCCATTTTCTCCCTCTACCTTCACAGGGCCATCATTCCTGTGTCTGTCTGTTTCCTCTTCTTATATATATACACCAGTCATTGGAGTCAGGGCCCACCCTAATTCAATATGACTTCATCTTAATAAATTACATCTGCCAAGGCTCTATTTCCAAATAACGTCATATCCTGAGGTTCCAGGTGACATGAATTTTGGGAGGGGGGACATTATTCAACCCAATAAAAGTACTAAGTAGGGTCTTGCCTCACCAATGGGGAAAAGTTTACCCTAGACTAAAATGCTGGTTTGGTCCTACCTAACAAAAAAGGAAGATCAAAATGTTAACTCTTTCTAGGCTAACTCAAGTGCATTCCAGAAACAAAGCTCAAAAATTTTGTTAGTAATACAGAAATATCCAAAAACTAACGAGGTAAAATTCACAATATTGGTCATCCAGTAGAAAATTATATTTGAAGAAATAATGTGCAATACTTTCCCAAATTTGACAAAAACTATAAACCATAGATCCAAGAAGTTCAATGAACTCAAAGCACAAGAAACACAGAGTATTGTAGAGTATTATATCATGTTGCTTAAATCTAGTGATAAAGAGATTTAAGCACTCAGTGGGGAAAAGGATATTATGTACAAAGAATCAAAATAAGAATAATTGCAGATTTCAGGAAGTAGTGTAGAAATGCTTGAAGAAATATATTTAAAATGCTGAAAAGAAAGATCTGCTCACCGGGAATTTTTGATGCAGTGAAAATATCTTTCAAAGACAAAGACAAAAATAAAGAGTTTTCAGACATACCAAAGCTGAACAAATTTGTCACCAGCAGACATACGCTATAAGAAATATAAAGTCGTCCTTAAAGCAGAAGAAAATAATAAAGGTCAAGCAGGAAAATGAATGAAAAAGAAAACAAAAATAGAAGAGGAAATAAATGAAACCAAAAGCTGCTTTTTGGAGAAGACTAATGAAATTGATAAACTTCTAGTCAGACTAAGAAGGAAAAGAAGAAAGAAGACACAGATTGCCAATATCAGGAATGAAAAGGTGAATATCCCTACAGATTTTAATAGGTATTAGAAGGGTGAATTTTTAGTTAAATGTCTTCCCAACAAAGAAACTCCAGCCTTAAATGACTTTAGTAGTAAATTTTACCAAACATTTAAAGAGGCATTAATACCAAACCTACACAAACTCTTCCAGAAAATTTAAAAGGATAGAATAATTCTCAACCTTTTCCACGAGGCCAGAATTACCCCACTACCAAAACCAGAAAAGGACATTAAAAAAAAACAACACACAAACCAATATCCTCATTAACTTTTATGCAAAAAAAGTAATGAAACATTAGAAATAAAGTCCAATAACATAAAAAATAACACATCATAACCAGCAGAGGTTTATCCCAGAAATGCAAGCTTGATTTATCATTTGAAAATCAATCCGTGTAAAACTCATCATAATCGCAAACTAAAAAAGAAAACCATATAGTGATTTCAATTGATGGAGAAAGCTCATGTGACAAAAACCCAAATCCATTCTTGATAAAGACTTTTAGCAAAGTAGAAATATATGGGAACTTTTTCAAATTGATAAAAAGCAGTTACCAAAAAACCTACAGCTAATATTCAGACATAATGGTATTATACAGAATGCTTTTGTGCTAAGATCAGGAACAAGACAAAGATGTTCATTCTCACCATTTCTATTCAGTCTTGTAGCAGAGGCTTTCGCCAGTGCAATTAGGCAAGAAAAAGAAATAAAATACATCCAGATTAGAGAGGAAAAGGAAAGATGTCTTTATTTGCAAACGACATGATTATCTACATGGAAAGTCTGATAAAATCTACAGAAAAAGCAACTAGACTTTAGCAAGACCGGGGATTCACACCTTTGGTAGCAGTTTTCTTGGTTCGCTGCTGGTTTCTGTGCCTGTGAGCTCTTTCCTCAATGTCTCTACAGCTTGGATCTCCTGCCAGTCGTTCAGTTCAGCCACAAGCTGCTGCAGGGCACCTCCCCTTACCTATTCTGTAGGCTCCACGGAACCCTGCTGCTGGGGCTCCTACAGTGCCTCCCCCTGCCAGGACGTAAAAGGTTCAACTGGAGTCCCCCAAACCCAATGCCAAGCTTCCTTCCACACTGTCAACTCCATGAAGGAAGGGATTTATCGAGTTTACTGCTCTATTCCCAGCGCTTCCAACAGTGTCTTGAACATAGGAGGTGCTCAAGTAATTAGGGAATAAATTTCAGCCAGTCCCTCTTTTTGGTCATAAGGCCATTTTGCTCTCTCTGGGTCCAGGATGTGCCACAGGGAGTCACAGAAGTCACAGAAAGGCGTCATCGAAAGGAATAGTTAGTAGTATCTCATTTTACAGGCTCAAGGTCATGTACCAAGATCAAGGTCATGTACCAAGTAGTTAATGTCACAGCTGGGATATGAACCGGGTCCCCCGAGTCCCAGCCCTGCCTTTTCCCTCACAGCTTCTCCCAGCAATCTGAAAGGTGCCGAATCTCACTTTTCAGAATGATCTGAATCCATGCAATGAAGATATTGATGAATTTGCTGAAAATGTAGCCCAGGGGCTGTCACTGTTAGAGATCGCCCCCTCCTTTAGGCTCTCCAGCCCAAACTCCCAACCCTTAGCAGTAGGATTGTGATTGCCAGCTCAGGCTGTGGACCCGTGGAGGGAAGGAGTTCGTTCGTGTGGAGGGTGAAGAGGGACATTGTCCTGAGGAAGGAAGGTTCTCAAGACAGCATGGAAGATGAGGAGAGAGGCTGAGGGAAAGCCACTCCAGGTGGCAGAAGCTGCTCTCAGTCAACACAACTGCCACCAGATTGGGGGGAGGGGATGGGCAAAGAGGGGAGAGGAGAACCAGGGGGAAAAGGGGGAGAAAGGCAGGGCGGAGAGAGAAAGAAGCCCCTCTGCTTCTCATGCCTATTATCCACGAGGGGCTTTGACAGCCTCATAAGTCTTCGAGGGGGGGCTGGCCCCAATTATCACCCCATGCCTGCGACCGCACTTGCTATTCCACTGTAAGATATAAGTTGAGTGGGGACTTTTCAGTTTCCAGGAGTCTCCTATGAGAATGCAAATATTTCTTAGCGGGAATTAGATGCCAGAGGTTCCCAACTCTGCTGCACATTCTAATTATCTGGGGAACTTTGAAAAAATACTGATGCAGTGCTCTACCGCAGACCAATTACATCAGAATGGGGAGGAGGAGGGGGAGCGCTCAGACCATAATATTTTAAAGCTCCCCAGGCAGTTGTAGTCTGAACCAAGGAAGGTTGAGAACCTGGACTATTTGACTACTTGAAAGTCAGCAGAAAGGAACGTTAGAAATCATGGGAGCCTTTTGGGCAGATGGGGAAACTGAGGCCTGGGGAATCTGTGTCAGAGACCAAGGCTGAGGCGGTGCCCAAGGTCACTCTGTTCCCTCCTCCATCCAAGCTGTCTCTGGAAGCTCTGAGAACATCGTATTGGGGCAGGGGAAGTGAGAAGCACCGGGTGGATGGGAGAGGCAGGTGCGAGGTTCCTGGGGCGGGACAAGGTGCCAGGTTGGCACCAAGGAGAATACCCTCCCCCCCCCAGATTCACTATTTTGTCCACAGGGTCCTGGCCAGCATTGGAGTTTGGGGCACAAGGCTCCTTCTCTCCCTTGCTTCCTCTTTTCTACTTTCCCCTTTTCCCTGGGTGGCCTTTATTGAATAAAGCTTGCCTTCATAGATTTTTTTTCCCAGCCACCTAGCAAATCATATCCTAAAGTGAGGACTTTGCACATGAAGTATGGAGCGCAGAAGGACAGAGGGACCTGCCGGTGGTTTCTCAGCAGACCTTCGCAGGGCTGGTGGAGTTCCTGGCTCCTGCCCCCGGGGGTCCTCGGCCAGCATCCCCTCTTCGGCTTCCTGCCTGGGAGTTAAGGAGGGCGCTGGGCTGGTGGGGCTGCTGCTCCTTGCGTGACACTCGTTTTCCCCGTTTGCCACAGGGTGGAGGGCAGACTCAGGCTGGCAGCCGCCCTCCTATTGGAGGACAGGCTTCTGCCCACACCAACAGTCTGGGCACATCAGGGCCCCGGGAGAATACACTTCTCCGAGCCACCCTGCGGGTCGCGGGTCCCCGGTTTTTCCACGTCAGCCCTAAAGGTGGAAACCCGCGGTGGGCAGAGAATCGGGCAGATGGCCAGACCTCAGCGTGGAGCCTCTGGGACACCAGAGTCCGGAAGAAATGCCCGGAGTGTAGCACGGAGGGCGGCATGGAGGAGGCGTCCGAGCGGACCGTGCCAGGGACAACAGAAGCGGCTGAGCTGGGTTGGCCGGAGTGGCCCAGAGAGCGAGGGCCCATGCGGGAGACTGGGCAGGGCAGGGCAGTGCAGGGCAGTGGGCGGTGAGGTCTGCTCGGCAGAACGCCCGACTGGGGCGCTCTCAGCCGCTTGCCCCGGGTCCTCCGGCGACGGCCGCCGGGCGCCCTCTAGCGGCGATGACTGCTCTCTGCCGCCGCCGCCGCCGCCACGCCCCGCATGACTCGGACCGCCCACCGCCTGCCGGAGGGGACACATTCCGCCCCCAGCCTGTGCGGGCGGGGCTGCGCAGCGAACCCAGCGTCCTCACCCGCACCCCGAGTCCTAACTAGCCCATGATTGTGCATTGCTCCTCCTCCTGCTGCTGCTGCTGGATTGCCCCCCTCCGGGGCCCTGGGCTGTGAAAGATTGTGTTTTTATTAAATACTACTTAGCATTATTCCTTTTAAAAATGATCGAAATTCCAGGTGGAGTGAGATCACCTGAGGGAGGCAGCAGGGATGACAGCAGGGATCTGCTCTGGCAATTTCGTAGGCGAAAACAAAGAAAGGTGTCGTTTGGCTAGCCTCAGCCCTCCTACCTGCGCGTGCTAAGGCCAGGACCCCCGCCCTCTGCCTTCGCGCACAGGGCCGGCACCAGGCGGGGTGCACGCGTGAGCCCTGGGACCCGCCGCCCGGCTGCAAGCCTGCTGCGAGCAGCCCACACGGGCCACCTCACCTCTTTCTGCTTCCGCCCAGCCTCCTGCCCCCAGACCCTGGCCTGGATCTCTCTCGCTCTCTCTGGCCTTAGTTTCCCCATCTGCCACCCGGAGCTCCCACTTCCTGCCTGGCTTACCTCGCTGAAGTAGAGAGTGTGTATGGCTTGTGTTGTGCCCGCTCCTGGACTCCCCATGTCACTCTCCTGGGTAACCTCCCCCCCAAGAACGGGTCCGCAGTGAGCACTAGGACTCACCTCCCACCCTCACCGAGGGGGCTTTGCACACTCAGGAAGAAGGCGAAGTGGCTGACTCGGTGGTTCTCAAAGTGGAGATGCTTCCCAATCACCTGGAGGGCGTGTTAGAACCGGGATCGCTGGCCCCACTCCAGAGTCTCTGATGCAGTGGGCCTGGGAGGGACCCCAAGAATTTGCATTTCTAACAGGTTTTCAGGAGCTTCTGAGGCTGCCACTCCTGGGGCCACACTTGGAGAACGGTCGAGTTAGCTGGAGGATTTTGAGCATCAGTAAGCGCTACATAAATGAGGAAAATATTAGAACAGCTTTCTTGAACCTTCTTAACACCGGTGCACCAGACACACAGGTGATCCAATGAGAACAATATAAACCACCAGCCCCAGGCTCCAAAAAACCTTAAGAAGACCGAGCCTCCTCTAGAGCTTTCCACAAAACCCTCTCTTAACTTCCAGCGAAACCCTCGCGAAACCCTCGCTGGGATCCCCAACAGACATGGGACAAGGGATCGAAGCAGATAAGGGGGTAAGCACGCAAGTAGCAACGCCAGGTGCCCCAGGAGGCTGACTGCGGAAGGCGGAAGCTTGGCGCGCATCTCTGGGTCTCAGTCTCCAAGGCAGGGCTGGGGATCCAGCTGCGGGACAGAGCCATCACCAAGACACAGCCCCAGACGCTACAGCAAGGCTGAGGGATGGCTCATGCCGGCTGAAGGTGGCAGGCGTGAGGCCTTCATGTAGGGATATCCTCTGCCCTGGCCATAGAGAGCCTCCTCCCTGCACTGCCAGGGCCACGCCCTCCTTCTCAGAAGCGCTACGAGGGACCTCAGCCGACGGTGCGGGGGAATTCAGATCTTTGCCCATCTCTGGGCCTGGCAATCCCACTGGCACTCCGGGCCACTCTAGTTTATAAAAACTCACCCTTGCCTTTTTTTTTTTTTTTTTTTTTTAAAGTTGGCTTCACGCCCAGCATGGGCCTTGAACTCAGGACCCGGGGATCAAGACCGGAGCTGAGATCAAGAGTGCACGCTTCAGGGGCTGAGCCACGCATGTGCCCACCTCACCCTCCCACTGAAACTTACTCAGCAGCTGCCTTGGTTGGCCCTTCATGTACATAATTGTTCTGAGTTTGGAAATCAGGACCTTATGTTCTCCTCTTTTTACTTAAACGCTGAAGCTATTAATGCTGTGAGTGTCCCAAGTTCAAAGTGGCTAAAGAACATCTACGCAGTCCTCTCCCCGCTGGCTGCAGGTTGAGACTCTCAGCCCCCTAACCTTGCTCCCCACCACCCAGGAGCATCTCCAACAGCTGCTGCCCACTGCTGGATTTTTCCACGAGCAAGACCCCCGGCAACCCCGGGCCCCAGGGCCTTAGCACGGCTCATGTCATTCCGTCTCTTTTTCATCCGGTTTCCCTCTCTTGAATTGTACCCCTCCAGGACACCCCACTTCTCGTCTTATCCTCTGTGACATTGTCATATTTCAATCTCCGTCTCCCTGGGTATTGGATGCCTGGCCAGGAAAGAGTTAACTCTGCAGGCCAGGTGGCCCCAAACCCCGGGCATTCCGAAGGTCTTCAGGACTGGCTCTTTCCAGCTCCCTGGAGATAACCTCGGAGCCTTTGGAATATCATGCCCGGTAAGAGCGCCTTTGTGTGCTTAAGCTAACGATGGGGTGTATGGGAATGCTTGATTTTGTTTGCCTGGGCTCTGTCATTTTGGCCTCTGGGGGTGGGGGCGAGGGGCTGGATACTGAGCATCTGAAGTCAGGGAGGAACGTCATGCCTACATGACCCCCAGCGGAAACCTTGGATGAATTTCACGTGGGGTTTCCCTGGCTGGCGGTTCTTCCTCCATGTCGCCCCCCGTCCCTGCTGGGAGGATGCAGCGCTGTCTGCGTGACTCCGCTGCGTGCGTCCAACTGGAAGCTTCTTCTGGACTCTCCTGGACTCTCCTCTTTTTCTGTTGCTGATTTGCAGCCGTACCTTTCCATCGAAATAAACCGTAACTTTGAGTATAACAGTTTTTCTGGACCCTGAGCGTCTGTCTTGTGAATCGTTGAACCCAAGGGGGCTCTGGGGGGCCCCCCAACACCCTGCCTTACAGGGCAATCATGTGGATGGTCATGCTTACTCCATATTACCCTTGCTGTCTTGAAGTCACAAGTCGGTATGGGGCGGGTGGTGAGGAAAGCGTTGAAGACAGCTGGCCTCCAGTAAGCCTCAAGTGGAGGGGTTCACGCCTGCTGTCAGGACGCCGTTCTTCCTACTGGTCAGAGATGAAGGCCCCGAGTGTCCAGGACGCTCTCTCTTAGGCCACCCAAGTGATCAGACCAAGAGGTAGTTTGGAGAAGCAGGCTCGAGTCCTAGAATGGGGTTTGCTTGCCAGAGGGGTGGAGTTGGAGCCTGGAGGGAAATGCCTGCTCCCGGTCCCCCACCCCTCCCACTGTGTCCGCACCCCACACCCATGCACACGGGCCCCCCGCCTGCTGGAGCCACGCCAACCCCCATCTCCTCCCAGCAGTGCTGGGTTCCTTGCGCGGGAGCCTCTGGAGAACTGGATAGGATCAGAGCTGCTCGGGATGCTCTCCAGGGGGCTCAGCCGGGAGGGTTGGGGTGGGGCCCAGGAATCTGAATTTTTAATAGCTCCTTAGACGCAACAACGATGTTAATCCCTGGAGGTAAAAACGATGACGTTGTAGGAGGCACAAGCCTTCTTCCACCTGAAGTTTTGGGTTTTTTTTTTTTTAAGTTGTTTAAAATGGCCATTTTTTAAAAAATATGTTTATTCGAGTATAGTTGATACACCAGGTAACATTAGTTTCAGGTGGAAAACAGAGTGATTTGGCCGCTCTCAACATTATATCAGGCCCCCACAAGTCGCTAACAGATAACACGATTACAATCCCCTTGACTCTGCTCCCTGCGCTGTGCCTTTCATCCCATCACTTGTGGGTTCCGTAACTGGGAGCCTGAACCCCCCTCCCCCCACAGCCCTTTGCCCCTCCCCCCAGGCCCATCCCCCCTGACGACCATCAGTTTTTCCTCTGTTTTTATAGGTCCGATTCTTCTTTTTGTTTATTCATTCGTTTTTAAGATTCTACACATAAGTGAAATCGTATGGTATTTGCCTTTCTCTGTTTGACTTATTTCGAGAGGCGAAATACCCTCGAGGTCCTTTCACGTTGTTGCCAGTGGCAAGATCTTGTTGCATTATATGTATATACGTATATATCTCACATCTCCTTTACCCACTCGTCTATCGATGGACGCTTGGCTTGCTTCCATATCTTGGTTACTATGAATAATACTTCAGTAAACAGAGGGGTGCGTATGTCTTTCCAAATTAGTGCTTTCATTTTCTTCGGGTAAATACCCAATGGCGGGATTTTGAGATCATATGGTAGTTCTATTGATTTTTTGAGGAACCTCCATACTGTTTTCCAGAGTGGCTGCACCAGTTTGCATTCCCACCCACCGTGCACGAGGGTTCCCTTTCTCTCCACGTCCTCGCTGACGCCTGTTATTTCCTGTCTTTCTGACTTTGGCCATTCTGACAGATGGGAGGTGAGATCTCACTGTGGTTTTGATTTGTATTTTTCCAATGGTGAATGATGTGCAGTATCTTTTCGTGAGTCTCTTGGCCATCTGTCTTCTATCCAACCAAATTTTTGAAAGAATTCAGCTTTATGCCTAAACCAAATATTTAAAATCTTTGTTTTTTTAAAAACCTGTTGACAACTCAGCTTAGCTCCCCGCACCCGCCCCCCCGCCCCCCGAAACAGAAACATTCAAGAGCAGGTGTGCTCGCCACCTTGTGGTGCCCGTTGGAAGCACTAGGCGTCTGCGCCAAGCAAGCCGGGTTCTGCTGAAGCTCTGGGTCCTGATGCAAGAATCTGTGAAAAGGCCACATATGGGTTCACGACACTGAGCAGTGGCCAGTGGGAAAAAATCCAAAGGAGAAAAAGAAGGAGAGGTGAAGAAGGAGAAGGCAAGAAAGAAGGAAGGTAGGAAGGAAGAAGGGAGGGAGGGAGGGGGGGAGGGAGGGATAGAGAGAGGAAGGAAAGAAGGAAGGAAGGGAGAGAGGGAGGGAGGGGGAGGGAGAGAGGGAGGAAGGAAGGAAGGGGAGAGAAAGAAGGGAGGAAGGAAGAAAGAAAGGAAGGAAGGAGGGAGGGAGAGACAGGAAGGGAGGAAGGAAGGAAGGAAGGAAGGGGGAGGGAGAGAGAGGAAGGGAGGAAGGAAGGAAGGATGAAAGGAAGGAAGAAAGGAAGGAAGGAGGGAAGGAAGGGAGAGGAGGGAGGAACGGAGAGAGGGAGGAGGGAGAAATAGGAGAAGGCAGCTGACAAGCCAGCAGGGACTGTCACAAACACTAAAGAAAAAAAAAAAAAGGAAAAAAGAAAAGAAAAGAAGTTTGCTTTCCCTCCCATAACTTGCAGGAAAAGCTGCCCTAGCAGATCACGGCGCTCCTGGCAATTACTGAACAGTTAAAGATGGTGATTTGGGAAAAGGATTACTTATAAGACAGAGTTTTTAATGCCAAGGAATTCGATCTGTTTTGAAAAGAGATTCCTTACAGAATTTTCATTAGCTGTGTTTTAAAATCTGTATTTCATGTTATTTTTAACCCCCCTGCCCCCATCTCCAGTTTTCTATCAAACCTTGGCCTTAATTAGGGTTGGCAGCCACATTTTCAGGTGCAGAAACTGCTTCTAGGATGGGAGATCATCTGTTTCTCTGGCCAGAAGCCATCCCGTTCCATTCACCATTCACGGGGCTGTCAGTCCTTCCAGGCTTGTTTCTGTGCCGACGGTGATGGTGGGGGCAGGGGTGGGGGGGGGAAGGGAAGCCTCTCATTCAGAGCTTCATCTCCTCCCCTGGAAACCAACGGAACCAGCCAAGACGTCCCCCAAGGTCTTTCCCAGCCTAACATTCTAGGTTCTGGGGCCTTCTCTAAAGTTGGCCACATTCACCAGCTGCTGGACCAGAATGAGAAAATTAGGGCTTTGTCTTTCTCACCTGTAGGATCAGGGTAATAATATTGTTCTGCACGTCCCAAAGAGGTGCTGGGGGACTCCAGTGTGCAGGGAGGTAATTATAATGATTATAATTATAATTTATCAATTGAAATGGTAATGTGCTTTACAAGTATATGGGGCAAACTGCTCTGTGGGGGCTAGCCCCATAGAGGACTTAAAATAGTAGTTCCTAACTTTTTTGGTAATTTGGTATTTTGAGAATTTGATGAAAGCCTTGAACTCTTTCTTCCCCCCAAATGGACATACGTGGAACATTTTAACAAGGGCTCACATTTGCTTAGATTATAACCCAATGTATTTACATTCCTAGTAATTCCCGATTCTTGGATATGCCAAGAGGTCTCTCCTTCCCCTATTAAATAAGAAGGTTCATTGCTTCAAAGAGATGGTGGCTGCTGCCTGGGACAAAAGATCTTTGTGTAGTTCTAGATTTCAAATTCCACTTTTCTCAGTTAAGAGGGAGTCCCCAGTTGCAGGCTTTGTTGACAGAGTAAAGGATTTCTAGCACCCAATGGTTTTCCTTTATAGAGCAGGAGCAAAGCTGGGCGGTTTGAATGTAGACTTTCGTGTAGTTTTCAGTTCAGGGAGGTCCTGCCCCACAGGAAGAAGGGCAATCCTCTTTCCCCTTTCAGTTATGGAGGTATGCGGGAGGTATTTGAAGAGGGGAGGAAGGATGGAAGGAAGCCAAAGAAGACAGAGCTTTGGAATTTAGTGGGAAAACAGACTACCTACAGGGTGCCCTGTGCCAACAGGTGATGGCCAGAGTACTAGAGAAACCGTGCCCAGCCCGGTGAGACAGCTGACCCTTCCAGTTTCCTATGGCTTGGCCAGGGCCTATAGGGAGTCCAGAAGTTTCTGCAGGCACCACCATAGGGACGTGGAATCAGTGAAGGGACCAATGGCACAGAAGATGCCTGGGGACAGGTTAAGGTGGCCACAAAATATGGCATCTTTGTGGCTCTGGTTATCATAGGTAGATGCCAACACAACTCGGTTGCTTGCTGAGCTCATCGATAAGACACAAAATGAAGGACATCCCAAGAGAGGTTAGCAGGGCCCCCAAGGACTGCATGCAGACCAGAGACACCTACCCTACCCTGCACCCCCACTCCCGCCACCAGGAGGATATAAGGGGCACACATATGAGGCATGTGATATGTGAGGATATGTATGTTTGAAGTGATGAGAGATACATCAAACTAAAATCTTCTTGTGCAGCAGAGGAAACCATCAACACAATGGAAAGGCACTTTCCAGAATGAGAGAAAATGTTTGCAAGGCATCATAGGGGTTAATACCCCAAATACATAAAGAACATCTACAGCTCAACAGCAAATAACAAACTGATTTAAAAATAGACAGAGGAACGTAATAGACATTTTTCCAAAGAAGACATCCAAACGGCCAGCAGGTACATGAACAGATGCTCAGCGTCCCTCATCGTCAGGGAAATGTAAATCAAAACCACGATGAGATAACACCTCACACCTGTTGGGATGACTGTTAGCAAAAAGACAAGAGATAACAAGTGTCGATGAGGATATGGAGGAAAGGGACCCCTTGTGCACTGTGTTGGTGGGAATGCAAATTGGTGCAGTTACTATGTGAAACAGGATGGAGGTTCCTCAAAAAAATTTAAAATAGAACTGCCCTACAGCCCAGCAATTTCATTGTTGGGTATTTCCCTGAGGAAAGCAAAATAACGATCTTGAAAAGATGTCCGCACCCCCATGTTTCCTGCGGCATTATTCGCGGCAGCCAAGACATGGAAACAACCTAAGTGTCCATCGGGAACGGATGAGTAAGACGTGGTATATACACGCAATGAAATATTATCCACCCGTAACAAAGAAGGAAATCCTGCATTTGTAACAATAGGGATGGACCTTCAGAGCATTATGCTTAGTGAAATAAGGCAGACAGAGAAACACAGACACTATAGGATTTCACTTCTATGTGGAACCCAAATAAACTGAAATCATAGATGCAGAGAACAACTGGGGTGGGGGATGGGAGGTGGGAGCCGTGGGCAAAGGTGCTCACAAGGAACACACTTCCGGTTATAAGATAAACTAAGTCCTGGAGATGTGGTGACTCTAGCTAACAAGACCATATTGCATTTGGAAATTGTTTTTTTGGGGTTTTTTTCAAGATTTTATTTATTTATTTGACAGAGAGGAGTAGGCAGAGAGGCAGGCAGAGAGAGAGGGGGAAGCAGGCTCCCCGCCAAATAGAGAGCCCGATGCGGGGCTCGATCCCAGGACCCTGAGACCATGACCTGAGCCGAAGGCAGAGGCTTTAACCCACTGAGCCACCCAGGCACCCCGCATTTGGAAATTGTTAAGAGAATAGAGCTTAAAAGTTCCCGTCACTAGAAAAAAAATTATAGCTATACATGGAGATGGATATTAACTAGACTTAATTGTGATAATCATTTTGCAATATATACAGATATCGAATCATTTTGTTATGAATAAGGTGGACTCATATAGTATCAATCAGAGCTCAGTGAAACTAGAAGGAAAAAAAAAAGATGAGAAGAAGTTGGAACTTTGAATTACCTATTTACCTAGAAAGATTGCTTTGGAACAGAAGGAACTATGTCACTGTGAGCCTTATTGTCACCAGCCCATCCATCCGTCGTGTTGGGCAGAGGAGCTCCAGATCCAGAGGAGGTCAAAGAGATTAAATAACCTGCCTTTTTGCACTTCTGACACCCTGAATTTAAGTCTATTCCATTTTTATAAAATTGCAGCTCATCGATGGACCCCAGGAGACACAAAGAAGCTACAGGAAGCCTTTAAGTCAGAATATCCTGCCTTGAAAAGAACATTGCAGGGAAATACGGAGAGATAAACAGTTTTCCTGACTCCAGCTTCTTCCCTGCCAAAGTCACCCACACAGAAGCACACTTGTAATTTCACTCCTAAAATTTGAAATGAACAAAGCACAGGTCCCTGGGCACCCGAGTCAGACTTGGCCCGCCAGCCCTCCTCGGCTCCCACCATTGACCAGGATTGCCTCTCCCCCTGCTCTCTTTGTAAAGGGGGTTGAGATGGTCCACCTTCTTCTAGCTTCTAAGTGGACCCAGTCCCACAAATTGGCCACCCTGGTGAAGAAACTCTCTAGAATATTTGAGGAAATGACAGATGGCTCTTCCAACAACGGTCGACACCCCGATTTTTCAGAATTGTTACTTGCGGTTGACATTTGAGACTGGGGACCAGGAAACCTGAAGCCGCAGACAGTGGGCGATGAATATTTTTTAAACGAACCGGGGTTAGGTTTTTTAAACCCCCCAAGTGTGGGTGTCCCAAGAAAAGGGGTCTGTGGGCCCGAGCATGTGTCTCAGGATCATGACCTCTTTGGTGTGGGAATGGGATCAAGAGGGCAGTCTGATATCCGACTATACTCCTTCTACCCAGAATCCCGTGAATAACAGAGAAGATTGCTTTCAAAGGAAAAAAAAATATCAGTGAATGACACCTTCTCCCAGCTCTGTTTCAGACTTCTACCCTGCGATTCAGGGCAGCAGGATGGGCAAGAGGCCCAGGGATGGGCAAGAGGGATGGACAATGTCTACCCTGATGGATAGGGTGGGAGAGGCCCCCTGGGGCTGACTTTGGGTCTTGGGGAAGGGGGCTCAGAAGAGGATGTTAAGAATGTCAAAGAAAAATTGCAACAGACAAAGAGGAACAGGGAAGGAAGACTCTGGGGGAAGCCATGGGGGAAGTCATGGCACTTCCTCTTTTGCTCACTAGATGGCACTGTGTTTGTTCCTGAAACCTTTGTGAACGAGGCTCAGACACAGGAAGAGGCCAGAAGTTTCCAGGGCTCTCCTCTACTCAGTGGCATACGCCCTACGGTTCTCTCTAAGGTGTCCAGGGCTCCTTGAATGCCATATTTAACCTCAGAGCTTGTCTCCAGTATATTCGCGGTCCTAAAGGCAACTTCGTGAGGGTCAGGGGTTTCCTGGCCGGGCCCACCTGTGACATGTGGGCATAGTAACTGGCCTCTGGCCAGGTGCCCTGATGGGCAGAATTCACCAGTCCTGGATTCCTAGTGACCTGGGGCCTGTCGTTGTAGCCATGAGGATTGGTCCTTGCTCTGTGGCCCAGGTATTGAACTGTTTGTTGTATTCAAGGATGGGATCCCAGATGTGGACCTTGTTTGCACAGCTGGATAACTATCCCTTCCCCATATTTTCTGGAGGGCTAGCGGACAGCTTTGCCTTGGGGGAAAATTACGGCAGGTCATTAGCAAATGGTTTTCTCTGTGATTTGGCCATCTGTGTTTGCTAAGTGGTATCCATCAAAGTTAGGTTCCTACCCCCACCCCCAGCTTCTATCCTTTATAAACTCCTGCGCTCACGGAAGGGCCTCCACTAGCTATCCTGCAGGAAGAATCTAGGAAGAGAAGTATCTCTGAGAGCAAGGAGAAGGAGAGAGACTCTTTTCCCCAGACTTGGAGAAGGTGGAAGTATTGGGAATCCTCTTCTTGCCCCATAGATACATTCCCAGGAACTTCAACTGGCGAGCACAAACATGGAAATTTTAGAAAGACCCCACCAAAGAGCTCCTTACGCTCCTTACAAAGTATCTGAAGAGGGTCTTCAGGGCCTGGGCTGGGGTCCAAGCCTGGATCCATTTAACTGATTCTCCTCACACACGAAAGGGCTCCAGACCAGCTCTACGCCCCCAGACCACAATTCCTTCCCCCAGAGACAAGCCTTCCAGGTGAGGAGTGTTTCCCTCAGAAACCGACGCCGAGACAAAGATTCAAGTGCGGGCAGTTTATCTGAGATGAGCAAAAAACCAGGAGGGAAGGGACAGGAAGGCCACCGCCGACAAAGCCAGCCAGCTCTCAGGTGACCTGAGCTTAATTCTGTGGGGGAGATTCGGGGAAAGGGCATGAATGCCTTCCCGACATTCTGTTGGCTCAGAATTTTCCCACTGGAGCAGTGAGAAAGCTGGATATTCATTTATGACTCCGGTCAGGTATCGCTTGGTGGCTGTTGGAGGCCCCCAGGCAAAAAGACACAGGAAGTCAACCCCCTATGGAAGGCCCGAGGGCCACCGACAGCATCTGTTACTAATCTTCCTCTGCCAGCAAGTCGGCCTGACGGGAAAGGCTCTCCCGGGCCCCTTGGGTCCCAGAGGAGGACCAAAGGGGTTCCTCTCTGTAGTTACAGAGACACCCTGGGGCAAATGCTCAGCCTGGGATCCAACCAGAGAAATGTGTTAAAATCGGTCATCCCAACAGGTGACGCAGGCAAGCATCCTTGACCCAGTGGGGGGCCAGATGGAACTTTGAACCAAGAAAGCGGGGAGCAAAGCCAAACAGGGAGAGTTAGTTACCAGAACACGTGCCTGTCTGACGGCCTCGTGCAGTGGTTTCCCCAGGGCGGGCTGACAGGCAGGTTCCTGGACTCCCTTCCCGGGGACCCTGGGATGGGGGCTGGCTGTGATGACGCAGGATGTCGGCACTATTCTGCGAAATCGAGGGGCTATCTGGGCTGGTGATGGGGGTCGGGGTGGACGGATCGGGTGAAACACAGGCCTTTGCATGGGATTGGCACATGAAGACGTCCCGGCCACCGTTCTCGTACGGAAGTGTGCTGCGTACGGAAGGTTACTGTTATTACCACTGGCCAGGGGATCATCCACTGAAACGCCTTGAGCTCACTTGGCTTTGGCTCCAAGAACCTTGTCTGGCATCAGGCGGTGCCTTCTTGATAGATAAGACTTGGACAAGAACTCTACCTCTTCAGTTTCTTTCTTTTCTTTTTTTAAAGTAGGCTCCACGCCCAACGTGGGGCTTGAACTCACGACCCTGAGATCAAGAGTTGAATGCTCTACTGGCTGAGCCACCCAGGGGGCCCCTGTCACTGCAGAATTCAGGGAGTCTGTGAACCCGGATGGGAAAATAATTATGCCTTTGGTTGACAATAATTACACCTTTAGTTTCTTTTGCCTCTAAAAGAAATTTAGCGTTTTCTTCAATCATGAAAGTCGACAACCAGCCACAGCAGGTGAAAAATACCTGCATCTTTGTCACCCACAGAAATCATAGTTTCGTGTCAGATTAGTCGTTGCAGAAATCTTGTGATGTATACTCATACAACTTGTTTTTTAATTTTAATTTTAACTTTTTTTTTTGGTGGGAAGGGGCAGAGGCAGAGAGAGAATCCCCAGCAGGCCCCATGCCCAGGGCACAGTCAAACTTGGGGCTCGATCTCATGACCCTGAGATCATGACCTGAGCGGAAATCAAGAGTCGGATGCTTAACCGACTGAGCCACCCAGGCGCCCCCTCATACAACATTGAAATTACAAGGATTAGACCCATCACATCTTTTATTTAACATATTAATAAAAAGGTACATGTATTTTTTATCATACAGTTTGTATATTTCCATATACCTATATACCCTATATAGGGTTTCCTTGTGGTCCTACCTACTTTATTTTACACATTTCTAAAATGTTATTCTAAGAAGGGGTCTCTAGGCTTCCACAGGCTGCCTAAAGGGTCCACGGCATGGAAAAGGTTAAAAATGCCTGGCAGGCCCTCAAATGCCAGGAGGTACAAGGTCAACGCCGCCTCTGGGGCTGGGACCGCCTGTCAGGCCAGCGACCAGAGCACAGGGGAAAGGCACCAGAGAGTTCTGGGCTCCTCCTTCTTCCCCGTGCCCTGAAAAGTCACTCAAATGCCATAACTCCCTCATTTCCTTTCAACGAGAAAGGAGCGGCGCCACTCAGCGCGGGCGCCGGCAGGGGGCGCAGCTGCACCGCCGGGAGCCGCGGAGCGGAGGCAGGCCGCGCACGGAGCCCGGGCTGTTCCCCCGTCCCGCCACCGGTACGCCTCGCCACCCCGCGGCACACCGTGTCGCCGTCCTCGGCGGCCCTGGCCACCACGCCACACACCGCGGCCAGACCCCGCCGCCAGACCCCACAATTGACGGCCCTCTGAACAGGCAGCCGGGAAGTGGCGTCAGATTTCCAGCAGGGGGCGCTGGGTGTGCAGCCCCACCTGCGCATTTCTCCCCAAAAAGGTTTGCAAAGACCTGGCAAGGCCAGCCAGCTCCCTTCTGCGTGTTTCTCTCTTGCCGGTCTCCCCCACGGTCTGCTTATCTCGCTCCTTCTCGTCTTCCGTTTTCTTTCTCTCTGTCGGTTTTGTTTGTTTGTTTTGTCTTCTTTTGCTCTCTCTGAACATCTCTCGTCTGCGTCTCTCATTCTTTCTGCTTATTTCTCCCTGTTCTTCTGAGCGTGGCTCTTTCTCTCTTTGTGGATGTTTCTTTTGTCTCTCCCTGTCCCTTCCTGCCTCCCTCTCCTTCCTTCTCCCTCTCCGTCTGTCTCTTACACACGCACACACACACACACACACACACACACACACACACACACAGCTTCCTCCTGAGGCTGCGGGCAGCTATTTGAGGCTGGGGCCCAGAGTGCCGGGACCCTGAAAGCACGGACCCCGCACAGCGATCGCATCAGGTGGGGAGCCTCTCCTTGCGGCTCTCATGCAATCCATTGCCCCCCTCCCTCCCAGGCAGTGTCGCTGGGAGACTCGTGCCCCTGCAGCCTGCAAGGTGAGACGGTGAGACAGGCGCAGGTGCTGGCTGGCGTCACACAGAGGGTTCTCCATCTGGCTCTGATGACCCAGCCAAGCTCCCTCACTTCTCTGGGTCTCGGCTCCCTTCTGCAGATAGGCCTCGCCCAATCAGGCTAAATACTGCGTTTCAGCAGGGTTCTCGTGGGGCCTCAGGGTGTGTGATAGGCAGCTTTCCAGTGGTGCCTGGTGATCCCTGCCTCTGGACATCCAGGCCCTCGTGGATTCCCTTGCCGAGTGTGGGCCAGACCTGGTGATTGCCTCTAGAAAGCAGAAAGTGGCAACAGTGATGGGATTTCCCTTCCGAGGTGAGGCTACACAGGATCGTGATTTCGGTCTTGCCGGCTCTTTTTCTCTCTGGTGGTCTTGCTTGTGCTGATGAAGCTGCCGTGTCAGGAGGGCCACACAGCAAAGAACTAGACCCCTGGCCAACCGCCCACAAAGAACGGAAATCCTCAGTCCGACTGAATCATCCCAATGACCATAGATCTTGGAAGGAGACCCTCCCCTAGTCCGGCTTTGAAATGACTCCATCCAGAGCCAACATCTGCATTGGAGCCTAAGCGAGGCCCTGAGGTAGAGGACCCAGGGAAGCTGCCTTCAGAAGCTGACCCAGGGAGACTGTGAGGTCATTAATGTTATTTTAAGTCCCTAAGCTTTGGGATCATTCGTTAGGCAGCATTAGATAGCTAACACGAGGGGCGCCTGGGTGGCTCAGTGGATTAAAGCCTCTGCCTTCGGCTCAGGTCATGATCTCAGGGTCCTGGGATCGAGCCCCGCGTCGGGCTCTCTGCTCAGCGGGGAGCCTGCTTCACCCTCTCTCTCTGCCTGCCTCTCTGCCTACTTGTGATCTCTCTCTCTCTGTCAAATAAATAAATAAAATCTTAAAAAAAAAAGATAGCTAACACGATGCATAACAGATCTTATATCAGCGAGGGTGGGCTGAAGTGCAGTAACAAATAGACCCAAACATGTGATGGCCCAACAATGTGGGGTGTTCAGGCTGATGAGAGGGGCTCTCGCGTGCAGTCACTCAGGGACTGAGAACCCTAAGATCCCCCTGTTGTCTGCATCCAGCTCCAAAGTGGGAAGGGGGCGTGGTGGGGGCAATCCCACTTCTCAAGTTCAGCTCCAAAGGGACGCCCGTCAATCACATCCACTCACAGCGCCCTGGGGGGAAACGCAGGCTCAGGATTTCACCGATTTTCGAACGAGCCTGGGAGCTGTGTCTAGTCGTGGTGGCATCCTCTCGGAGGGAATGGATGTGCGTGGTAGAGGCACAGCCTAAAGCCTCGATATGTGTGGTCCTGAGAGAGCCTGGTGCTGGGCTCTCCTGCACATCAGCTCTCCTGACACTGACCTTTCCAGGGATGTATTCCTGAGAAGTTCTTGCCTTTCTCATCTCATCCAGGTCCATGCGTCCTCACGCTGCCCGACCAAGGCCTGGGGGGTCTCTCCGCTTTGCTGGCCTGCCAGCGCTCGGGCGATGGGTTCTACAGAGGGTCTGGCCTGCTTCGGGGAGAGCTCACTGTGTGCCGCAGTGGTTGATTCCTAATTCACCCGCAAGAGCACGAGCTCCAGAAGGTTCCCACACCACCCCACGTCTGTACCTTCAGGGTTGAACCATTGCACCCGACATCTTAGGCTGCCCTGAGTCAGCTTTGCTGCATCAGAAGAAATTTTATCTCTGAATCGGTAAAGATGTTGTTCAGTGCCATAGGGCAAGAATCCCAAATAACCGTCGTGTAAACAAAAGGCTTATTTTTCGCCTTTTCTTCCATGTAAAGAAATTGGTAAGTAGCAACCCAGGGTAAGTACCAGAGCTCCATCAGGGGCCCAAGCTGCCTTTATTTGCTGCCACACTGTTCTCAAGGTCTCCTTATAATTATAATATGGTGCTGCAGCTGTAGCCGTCCTGTCCATGTTCCAGGCAGCAAAAAAAAAAAAAGGCGGGGTCCAAGGCCAAAGGGTATATCTCCAAGCTGAAGGGGCCTCTATTTTTATTTTTTAAGATTTATTTATTTTAGAGAGAGAAAGAGACAGAGAGAGAGAGCAGAGGGAAGGGCAGAGGGAGAGGGAGAGAGAATCCCAAGCAGACTCCCTGCTGAGCATGGAGCCCAGTGCGGGGCTCGATCCCATGACCCTGAGATGATGACCTGAGCCGAAATCAAGAGTCCGCCCTTTAACCGACTGTGCCACCCAGGTGCCCCTGAATGGGCCTCTTTTAAGGAGCATCCCCAGAGGAATGACGTCTACTTACCTCTCAGTAGCCACCCCCATCTGCAAGGGAGGCTGGGAAATGGGGCTTCCTCGCTGGGCACCTTGCTACACCCAGCAATACCAAGGTTCTCTTACCAAAAAGGCGGAGATTGGATAGGCAGCCAACAGCTTCTGAGATAGCCTCTTACTCCTCAAGGGAGCAGAAAGATGGATTCCCGCTGATCCAAATCCCAATTGGCTTTTCCATAATAGCCATTAGTGGTATTGACTAAACCATCTTTATCGTTACACTCTTAAGGCTCGTGCTGAAAAATGGCCCCAGGCCATGGCTCCTTGTTATCGCTAATAACGGCCACGGGCAAGAGAATGGCAGTGCGATCTCTGGGACAGATGGACGGCCCTACTAGCCAGACCATGATATCCAGTGCCTGAGATGATTGGAGAGACAATGCCCATGGAGCGCCTTTTTTTTTTTTTTTTTTTTAGTAGTAGACTTATTTTGTAACAGTTTTAGATTACAGAAGAGTTGCACAGATAATACAGAGAGTTCTCATAATACATCCCTCGACCCACAGTTTCCCTTACTAGCAACACCCTACCTTAATATGATGCACTGTTATAATTAATGATACGATATCGATATTTTTAATTTTAATTTTTAAAAGTTTTTATTTTAATTCCAGTGTAGTTAACATACAGTGTCATATTAGTTTCAGGCGTAAAATACAGTGATTCGCCACTTCCATACAATGCCCAGTGTTCGTGACAAGTACACTCCTTAATCCCCGTCACCTGCTTCACCCATCCTCCAGCCCCCTCCTCCCTGGTAACCATCAGTTTGTGCTCTATAGTTAAGAGTCTGTTTCTTAATTTATCTCTCTTTTTTTATTTTTCCCTTTGCTTGTTTGTTTTGTTTCTTAAATTCCACATAGGAGTGAAATCATATGGTATTTGTCTTTCTCTGACTTTTTCCGCTTAGCATTATACTCTCTAACTTCATCCATGTTGTTGCAAATGGCAAGATTTCATTTTTTTTAATATACAAAACTTTATTTCCTTATCCTTTTCGTTTCGTTACTAAGTTCTTCCTATAAAAACACTAGGAGCTCAGTTTTTAAGTTCTATTTCAATATTATTTTAAAGCTTTTTTTTAAGTTCACTTTTTATTTTTTCAATGTTCCAAGATTCACTGTTTATGCACCACACCCACTACTGGGTATTTACCCCAAAGATACAGATGTAGTGAGAAGAAGGGCCATATGTACCCCAATGTTCATAGCAGCAATGGCCACAATCGCCAAACTGTGGAAAGAGCCAAGATGGCCTTCAATAGATGAGTGGATAAAGAAGATATGGTCCATATATACGATGGAATATCATGCCTCCATCAGAAAGGATGAATTCCCAACTTTTGTATCAACATGGACGGGACTGAAAGAAATTATGTTGAGTGAAATAAGTCAAGCAGGGAGAGTCAATTATCACATGGTTTCACTTACGTGTGGAGCATAAGGAAAACCATGGAGGACACTGGGAGAAGGAAAGGAAGGGCGAATTGGGGGAAATCAGAGGGGGAGGCGAAGCATGAGAAACTGTGGACTCTGAGAAACAAACTGAGGGTTTTGGAGGGGAGGGGAGTGAGAGGTTAGGTGAATCTGGTGGTCAGTATTAAGGAGGGCATGGATTTCATTGTTTTTTTTATGGCTAAATAATATTCCTCTGTGTGTGTATGTGTGTACCACACACTCTTTATCCATTCATTAATCAATGGATACTTGGGCTGCTTCCGTATCTTGGCTATTGCAGATAATGCCGCTGTAAACATCAGGGTACATGTATCCCTTTGAATTAGCGTTTTTGTATTCTTTGAGTAAATATCTAGTAGTGTGATTGCTGGATCGTAGGGTAGTTCTATTTTTAAATTTTTGAGGAAACTCCATACAGTTTTCCACAGTGGCTGCACCAGTTTGCCTTCCCACCAACAGCACACGTGGGTTCCTGTTTCTCTACATCTTCTCCAACACCTGTTGTTTCTTGTATTTTTGATTTTGGCCGTTCTGACATGTGTGAGGTGATATCTCATTGTAGTTTTGATACGTATTTCCTTGACGATGAGTGATGATGAATATCTTCTCATGTATCTGTTGGCCATCGGGATGTCTTCTTTGGAGAAACATCTGTTCATGTCTTCTGCCCATTTTTTAATTGGATTATTTGGGTTTTGAGTTTTGAATTGTATAAGTTCCCTATACGTTTTGGATACTAACCTTTCATCAGATATGTCATTTGCCAATATCTTCTCCCGTTCCATAGGTTGTGTTTTAGTTTTTTTATTATTTCCTTTACTTTGCAGAAGCCTTTTATTTTGATGTAGTCCCAATAGTTTATTTTTGCTTTTGTTCCCATGATATATCATTATGAACTACAGTTGATAATTTACTCAGATTTCCTTTTTTTTTTTTTTTTTAACTCTATGTCCTTTTTATTGTCCCAGGATCCCATGTAGGACACTACATTGCATTTAGTTTTCATGTCTCCTTAGGCCCCTCTTGACTGTGACATTTTTGCAGAACATTCTTTTTTAATACCTCGACAGTTTAATGTGGTCAGCTATTTCGTAGAATGCCCCTCTACTAGAATTTGTCTGATGTTTTTCCAATGATTTGACTGTGGTTCTGTGTTTTTTTGGAGGAAAACAGCAGAGGAAAGTGCCACTCATGCCTTCCTGAGACCCCCATCAGAGCTTTGGGTGGATGGCTCTGTTTAGAAAGCAGATTCTTAAACTGAGCTCGAAGCCATAGCGTGGCGCCCATCCACGTGGCCACATTCGGACTCTCAGGTCATCAAGAAGAGATCCGAACTGTCTCCCATGGATGTTCTCCCACCCCAACCCTTGGTGGTCCACTGAGTCTTCAAGGCAGTGCCCATTTCTGCCAAGTTCAACACACTTGGTTTCTTCCTTTATAAGATGTGATCTCCAGGCTCATCACCACCCATTCACTGAGTGGGCGGCAGGCCAGTCACTGGATTTTCTGGACTTTCTGCTCGAAGATCCCACTGACTTCTTTTGGAGCTTGCTGACCCATATTAAGGCAACTATTAAATAAAGCTCATTTTATCTTTATACTAGATGCTTGCTAAGCCATCTCTCCCCGAGCATGCATTAGTACAGCTGGCTTTTTGGACCAAAGTGCAGGAACTTTAATTTATCTCATTAGAGCTAATCATGTTACAACCCTATTATGTATGATATATATGAAGTTATGGATATCTAAATGCAAGCAAGAAGTAGGGAAGGATGTTCATAAATGCAATGAACAGTGTTTCAAGGTCTCTCTGGGTGGTGGGATTATTAATGTTATCTTCCTCTCGTTATTACTTACTTATATTATCTAATTTCTCTAACCCGCCATCAATTAATTTGTAAATTACATTAAAAATTTTTTTTTTGCTCTTGTTTGAATCAGATTACTTTCCTAGCCTGCAGGGAATGTTTTGAACCGTTTCAGGCAGGATTGGGTGTTCCTCCTCTGTGAGTCCTCAGAGAATGTGTGTGTGTGTGTGTGTGTGTGTGTGTGTGTGTGTGTGTGTGTTGGAACTTCAAGCTGATAAAAAGGGAGCAGAAGTCGGAGGCAGGAGGCCAGAATCTCCTGCCTGTTCTAAATTAGCTGTGGCTACGTTGGGACGATGGTGCTCCCGGGACTTGGGGACATGCATGAAGTCAGTGAATGTCAGCTCCTGTCCTCTGAGGATCTGTGCAGAGAACCTGGACACAGTCCCGGTAACAGCCTAGTCCTCCTCCTCCTCCTCTCGTGTCTGGAGCTCGTAGGTTAGGACAGAGGCCGCAGAGCAAAGCCACCTGCAGAGACGGGGTAGCCTAGTGGTTATGAATGAGTGCTTTTGGGCGAGACCGACTGGAGTCTGAAACCCACACCTTCCACTCGCACACTCCGTGAGATCGGGGCCTTGATCTTTCTGGGCCTTGGTGTCTCATCTGTGCAGGGGAAACGGAAGCACCTGCCCAGCGGCCGCTGGGGACACACACAGAGGACGTGCTCGGGTCACGGTGGTGCTTGCAGTTATGGTGATAATTACACGTCGGTGCCCCACTCTCCAGACACAAGGTGGGCTCCGTCCTACCGGAAAAATCCCACCAAGCGCTGGCAGTTGGCACCAGCCTGATGAAGAAACCAAGAGCGATCCAAGGAAAGCAATAAAAATGAAAAATGAATAAAAACAAAACTGAACCCCAAACCCAAACCCAACCTTCTCTGCCTTTGCGGGAAACATTCACCTTCGTCACCATCCGGGCACCGGTGCCCAGCCTCCTCATGCCTCTGGGAAATTCTTTGTGGGTAAAAAAGATCTTTAAAGAGTGCATAACTTAAAATAAAATAAAAACTCAGAACAGAAAGCGAAAACACCCAAGAGCAACCAGCTTCCCACCGCAACAACCCAGAGCACGGACTCTTCCTTCCTCAGAGGCAGCAGCTTTCCTCCGCTAAGCTGGCCTCACTCACTCTGACGTCACAGCTGTCAAGAGCTGGGCCCTGACTGATGGGACACCTTGCGGAGACTGGAGGTCTTGCGGACACTAGGAGGGCCTCAGACAGCAGGGGCTGTCCATCAGGGTCAAGGTCAGGGTCAGGTCAGAGTCAGGCTGTGATAGTCCAGTTAGGAGGTTTGGCTCTCATCTACCTATGGTACCAAGTTTGGGAGTGACCCAAAGGTGAGCAACTGGAAGAAAAGCAAGAGTTGAAAACAAGTCCCAGAGGGATGAGATCATCCTAGGTCTGTCGGTACCACGTCCTTATCCAATTTGGTGGAATGAGAAGAGACCCAAGCTGTGCTTTTCCAACGGGTCCTCTTTTTTTTTTTTTTAAGATTTTATTTATTTATTTGACACAGAGAGAGAGAGCACAAGCAG
The DNA here is from genome assembly GCA_028534135.1 of Potos flavus. Taxonomy (NCBI): domain Eukaryota; kingdom Metazoa; phylum Chordata; class Mammalia; order Carnivora; family Procyonidae; genus Potos; species Potos flavus. The sequence continues at coordinate 11,506,264 of CM052890.1, read as the reverse complement.
GGGGAGCAGCAGAGGGAAAGGGAGAAGCAGGCGATCTCCACTGAGCAGGGAGCCCGATGTGGGGCTCGATCCTAGGACCCTGGGATCATGACCTGAGCCGAAGGCAGAGGCTTAACCAACTGAGCCCCCCAGGCGCCCCCTCCAACTGGTGCTTTACAAGCACCGGCAGGTTCTCCCGACTCCTGCAGCTGCAAGATGTCCATAAGATCTTCAACTGTTTTCCTTCCTTTCGGTAATTATCTAAAAATCAACATAAACCCATTCCGGATGAGCCGGCGGATCAGGCACGTGCCCACCGGGAACGTGGGACAGGGCTTGGAGTCGGTGTCACACCATCACCGGCACTAACTAGTTCTACAGTGATTGTCCCACGTGAAGGGAAAAAAAGGGATGGAGATTTTCATGTCAGTTTGCCCCTCAGGAGAGCCAGGGGAATGGAGATTCCTGTCGGCTTTGCTCCCCGCTCCGTCCTTAGCCACATTCCAGGAGAGCTGGGACGAAGGAATGTTCTGCGTTGAACGAATGGATGGCGAGTAAGTATTTCAGAAACAGCTGGAGTACAGAAAGGAGGAGGATTCAGGTTATCTCAAGACCCAGAAGAACCTGGGCCTGGACGGTTCCCGCCAGCACCTCGTTCAAAGCAGTGGCAAAACCCAAACTTCGTTTGGGCAAAGCGAGGCCGCCACCGGGTTGAATGAATGTTAACTTAAGTTTTATTGACTTTGTAGATTTGTCTGTATCGACTTGTAAATTTATTTTTATTTTATAGCGGTAACGGGTCTATGAGCAAAAGCCGTTTGATGTTTATACGCACTTGAGAAACACGACAATAAAAGATAAATTAGGTCAACCCTGAGGGGCTGGGAGGATTGTTTTGTTTTGTTTTTTTCTCAGAAGGATTCCGTCTATTCATTTTCCTAAGAAACAGTAGATGAACAATTTTTTCCCCAATATGTGACCAATCCTGAGGCAAACGGGACGCAGCTTCCCCAGCCAAGAAAGTGAACCGTTTCGCCAGGTGGTGGAAGGGAATCTTCTGTCCGCTGATCAGACGGCTGCCAATGGTTGTTTTTCTCTCCGTTATAACCCGCTGTGTTACAACTTTAAGGCGCACTGTGGACTTTAATGCGCAGCGCATCTTGTTTTCAGGGCTCGAGAGCGTGGGCGGCCGGAAGAGGCTACTGGGATTTAGTTTCTGCTCGGCTCACCAGCAGAGTTTTCTGCCCTCGGACGAGCTGTCTGGAGAGCGGATGAGGCAGATACCAAGTGATTAAGGAAGGTGAGGATCCAATGAAAGAGTGAATGAGATGATAGTTAGACCCTGGAGTATTAGGGAGCCTCTGACTGTGCACTAGGGGCGGTGGGGGTAACCGGCCAGGCCTGACGGTCTCCGTGTCCTGCGGGGACATCAGCGGCACCAGGGCCCCCTGTCCGGCTTGCTTAGTTCTTCAACTTGGTTCTTTGTGCTTGGGCAGCATGGGGAGCCCACGGCAAGAGGCAGTCAATAAAATCAAGCTGGGACCCGCACTTGCAAGACCTATCAGCTGGAGCCTCTTGGGGGCGAGAACACCGAAATCTGTCAATACGCCAAGATCCCCATTTATGCTGATAGGAGCAGACCCCGTTTCAGGACTGCGGCTCCAGGAGCGGGGATATTGTATTTTTTGTTCTTTATTGTATATATATTCTCGTATATATTGTATCTATGTTCTTCTTTCCAAGATAAGCCTTAAAGGGTAAAGACTAAGATACTGATCGTGCACTTGCTCCATGAAGTTTAGCTCCTTCTTGCTTCCCTCCCTCTCTCCCAGGGAGTCTTAAAGAGCACATCAAGGCAGAAGTGTCCAGAGGTGATTGTCGAACTGAACTGAAATGGGCCTCTGGAGTTTGGGGCCCACCTTGGATCGATACCCCCAGGTTTCAGGAACTTGGCTGATTAAGTGAGAAAGCGGAGCGGCCAAGAGACTCAGATTCATGATTTGGGCATGAGGAAGGGCAATGGTGGGGAAGCCGATGACCCGCCAGCCCACCTGCCCATCTGGAGCAAGGGGAGGTTGACTTTTTTATTTTTTTTTTAAGATTTCATTTATTTATTTGAAAGAGAGAGAGAGAGAAAGAGAGCACACGAGCAGGGGTGAGGGGCAGAGGGAGAAGCAGGCTCCCCGCTGAGCAGGGAGCCCAGCATGGGGCTCGATCCCGGGACCCTGGGATCATGACCTGAGCCGAAGGCAGACGCTTAACCGACTGAGCCACCTAGGCGCCTGGTTGCCTCTTAGCAACAGCGCTATTTACAACAGCCAAACTACAGAAGCAGCCAAGTGTTCATCCACAGAGGAATGGATAAAGAAGATGTGGTAGATACATACGGTGGAATATTACTGAGCCGTCAAAAAGATGAAATCTCGTCACTTGCAACGACAAGGCTGGAGCGAGAGAGTATAATGCTGAGCGAAATAAGTCAGAGAAAGACAACTCCCATGTGTGATTTCACTCATAGGTGGAATTTAAGAAACAAATGAGCGAAGGGGAAAAAGAGAGAGAGAGAGAGAGAGGCAAACCAAGAAACAGACTCTTAACTCTAGGGAACAAACCGACGGTTACCAGAGGGGAGGTGGGGAGGGGGACGGGGGGAACAGGTGATGGGGATTAAGGCGCCCACTTGCCGTGATGAGCACTGGATGATTATGGAAATGTTGAATCACTACTTTGTACACCTGACATGAATATAACACTTTTTGTTAACTCCAAATTCAACTAAAAACTTAATAAAAAAACAAGCAAAAACAAGAGGAGCAGCTGGCAAGGAGCGGAGGCCGGGGACCCAAGGCCAGGCACCTGCCAGTTTCCCGCTGGCCTGAGCCTCCTGGTTTCCCGCACAGGCTCCAGGCCCCTCCCAAGCCCATCCCCTGGGGCCCACCACAGGGGTGGGGGGCGGTCGGCGGGGCTGTCACTCAGCCCTTCTCAGAGCAGCAGTCCCGAGCAAACTGGAAGGAGAGAAACAGCATGCAAATCGGGGACAACTTGTGGGGCAGCCGTGGGAGAGCCTCTTGGCCTGCAGGGGCCCAGCTTCTGCCCTCTGGGAAACTGAGATACTTCTCGAGAACGCTAGGGAGATACCGCAGATGGAGAGAAATAGCTTCAGGAAACCAAGCAAAAGGGCTCGGAGTGGGTCAAGATGGTGGCTTCTGGCCCACACTGTGCTTTCCCAGTCTTCCCTCTTTCCCCGTCTCTGGCCACTGGAATAAGCATCAAGAAGGCATTTGGGAAAGAATGCATACAGAATCAAAGACAGCGGCGGGGAGGCGTGGACACGTGTCAGGAACACCATCTGTGAGGTTTTCTGCCATATAAATAGAGAGGGGAATTGAGAGAGAAGAAGAAATAGTCACCGGACAGGGGAGTGGGGGAGCAGATGAGGGACTGAGGGGACAGAGGGGGCGTGGAGCACAGGCCGTCCCAGCTCAGCCCCCTCTGTGGCATCCCCGGCCCCTGGCGAGGGTGGGGAGTGAGATCCCCAGCTACAGATGGTACCAACTCCCACCGTTTGCTGAAGGAGAGTGAGACGTCCCTGGAGCCCGACGCCACCGTGAGGACACTTGGCTCCTTTCCTGCAGAAGGAAGGATCCCACCCGGGCCACTGAGTACCTCTCCGGGATTTAGGGTCAAAACCTCAGCCTACAGTAAAACAGGGTGACGCCTTCTTTGTATTTTTCCTTCAAGACCCACACGGAGCGGGGCGCCTGGGTGGCTCAGTGGGTTAAGCCTCTGCCTTCAGCTCAGGTCATGATCTCAGGGTCCTGGGATCGAGCCCCGCATCGGGCTCTCTGCTCAGCAGGGAGCCTGCATCTCCCTCTCCCTCTGCCTGCCTCTCTGCCTACTTGCAATCTCTATCTCTGTGTCAAATAAATAAATAAAATATTCTTAAAAAAAAAAAAAAGACCCACACGGAGGGAGAAGGGTGCAATCAGTGCAGGACTCCACCCCAAGACGTTGTATTGTGATATTCTCTCAATGTCTCCCTGGACGCCCCTGGGAACCTGCAGACCGTAGCTCTTTTCACTTCACGGTGACCCCGAGACTCCGTTACTAAAGTCTGATGAGCTCCTTATTACCAAACGGCAGCACCTTCTATCAACGTGCTCATGGACCCCGGTTCTCATAGAACCCCAAAGAAAACTGATATGCATGTCTGTGACATCTAATGAGATGGACCTTCTTGGCCTCCTCAAAGGGAAGAGGGGCTGTCCTAGCTAAGGGGACCCCTGACCATACCCATTTCCATGACAGAAGCTCCAGCATCTTTAAGGATTTCACATTTCCATGAGAAAAAGGGGTAGATGCTTCCGCCAGAGGCACCATGGTTTTGAAAGGAGTCCAGGGGCTGCACGGCATCAGGAGCGGGCTGATCAGGGTGACGCAGTCAGGTTGCCTCAGCCCTCCTCCTCTTTTCGGCTTCCCCAACCAGCCTGATCCTTGTAAGTTGGGCGCCACCAGGGGGTCAGTAAGTGAGTGCCGAATGCTAAGTTCTGTCCCGCTTTGGGGGGAAGTTGAGTCCAAGTGAAGGCTGGCTTCATCTCCGCCTCTGCTCTGAGGGCTGTTGCTTCAAACCAAAGGAGCCCTCTGCCATGTTCCAGGAGCTCCCCCCGAGCCCCGGGTTCTGGAGGAACCAAGAAGCAAACAAGGCTGCTTTGGGAAGTGCTCACATGTATTTATTTCACAAGGGAGGAATGGGGCAGGGGGTAATCACCAAGAAGATGCCACCAAAGGAGACACTGTCAATCCCAAACTGGGCGACTACAGGATTTGGCTCCTGGCAGGGCTTGGCCTCTGGGGATAGCATGAGGGACAGAGAGGGAACTGGCAGAAGGGACAGCCTTCCATCTGGGGCTCCATATGGGGCAAGGCTGGCGGCGTCCTCCTGGCCAGAGAGGCGTGGCCACCCCCCCACCCCCGCTCTGCCGCCCCAGCTTCCAGCAGCCTTGTCCTGATCCGGGTGAGCAATGAAGCGACAAGCCCGAGGTCCCGCACTGACATCGGCTCTATCATACACTCCTGCGCACACGCCCAGACACACTCATGCACGCACCCACGCTGTCACGCACACCGCACAGGCACACATGCTCGTAGGCATGCACACGCGTCCATATATTAACTCTGATTTATAAGTGCACCCTAACCAGAGGGCAATCGAAAAAAATTATTACTCTTCCGAGAGGAATCGACTGCCTTCTCCCCCGACAGCCAGCAGAGCACGGGGTGAAATGAGATGAACACAGAGCATCCTCCAGGGTCCAGAGCCCCCCCCCCCCCCCCCCGATGTGCTGGCTTCAGTCCTCAAGCTCCAGGTGAGTCAGGGCTCCCTGGTCCCCGGGAGGGCAGAGCTGCCCCGGCCTGGCGCCAGCCCTGGGGCCCCCCTCCCAGCCACGACCTCCC
>CM052890.1:11440195-11500731 GCA_028534135.1 Potos flavus | reverse complement strand
GCGGGAGCCTAGGGCCCCGCTGGGTGACCGTGGGAGCATTCGCTCCTCCTGGCCCATCTTAGGGAGGGTCCGGAAAAATCCAGGGCTGTCCACCTGGTGGAAAGGTTGGGCGTGGAGTTTGCCTCACAAATGGGCATCTGGGCAGAAGCAACGTCGAGGGACATGGAGTCTCCGGGCTCCGGGGCCTCCTCCGAGGAGGGGGAGACAGGAGGCGGCTGAGCACCACCCCCCGCTCTGTTGAGGGCTGGGGGTGGCATTCAGAAGCTGCTGCAAGAGAGAGATGAGAAGGAGGAGGGGCCCCTGCCAGTCCCAGTCCTGAGGGCGGCTGGGGAGAGGGCTCGGAGGACGTGGGGGTTTCACGCCATGGTACGCGGGCCACATCCGGGCGGCAGAAGACACGGCTCCTGGGTTCCCAGAGGAGGGGTGGGGGGCTTTTCCAGGGAGCACGGGCCTCATGGCAGTTGAGTGCCAAAGGGGGACACCAAGTCTCGCTCTGGGGCCCCTGTGCTGCCCTGGAGAAGCCCCGGGAGGCCCGCTGAGCACCTTCCGGCTTCCTGCTGTCTCTCCACCAGCGTGGCCGGTCCAGAAGCCGGGCAGACCCCATCCCGGGGCCGGGCTCTGGGGGCCCCTGCTGCTCCCCGCTACTTGATTGAGTTCTTAATTGTCCATCTCTGTCCCGTGCAGCTGCGGAGGATGAGGTCAATGCCAGCCAGGCCCCGGTTCTCCACCTCTAGACAACGCCCTGTGCCCTTATTCATGATGGCGCCATTCTGGGTAAAAGGAGGGGAGAGAGACAGAGACAGATGGAGACAGGGATATAGAGAGTAAGAGAGAGAGAGACAGACAAAAGAATGAGAGAAAGAAACAGAGAGAGACAGAAAGGCAGAGAGAGGGAGACGGGGACAGAGAGAGAGACAGAGAAAGAGGTTTAACCACTGTAGGTCTGGCACAGGGCCTCTGATGGGGAGCAGTCCCACCGAAATTCTTTGCACAGAGGAGGGATCATTGGAGCCTCCTCCAGAAACCCTAAAGTCAGAAAAGGTGTCACCTTCACTGAGTATGAATGGCTGAACCAGGTGACAAGCCCCGACGGGGGCTGGTGTCTGAGAGCGGGATTTCCAGGGGACTTGAGGTCTGACCTTCTCCATCCTACCGACTACTTAGCAGATTCCAGAGAACTCACCGCACACTCCCCTCCCCGAGATCTGCAAGCCCCCAGCCTGCCTGGTGCCGCTGCAGCGACCTGGGAGGCTGTCCCACACGCAATCCCCCTCCTCCGCTGACTGCCCCTGGACGCGCCCTGAGTTCATGAGGCTGGCCCAGGGCTGGAGACCTTGGGTGCACTTTGCTGGGGAAGTCGGCTCCCCCTGGGGCCCGCAGCAGGCTCCCCTGCTCTGGGGTGCCGCCCCCTTCTCTGGGGTACTCACCTGGATGAAGTTCCAGCGCTTGTACAAGCTGCTCTTGACTTTGTCACAGTCGAGGAGCTGGGGCAGCCGACTCTTGGAGTTGTCCACCAGGCAGCGGGTGTCAGGGAGGAGCGTGGTGGTCCCCAGGGCACCCAAGTGCAGGAAACCCTCCTTGGTGTAGCGGGCAAGCTGGGGAGAGAGCAGAGGAGAGGGCAGGGGGAGGTGACTCAGGTCTGCAGGCCTCACTGGCCACAGCCGCGGTCCTAGCTGCCGCGCACCCAATTCACAGATGAGCCCTGCTCAGGAAGCCGCCTGGCTTGCTAAGTCTGGATACAGCGTCCCCAGACCCAGGCGGATTTCTTTCTAAACATGTCCTCGGTCAGTGTTTCTGGACTGTGGGCTTCTGTCCCTCAACATGAGGGAGCAGGAAAAAATAAAAGAGCGGGACGTTGGATTTCTAAAGCTCAGCTCTGCTCCCAGCTGGCTGGGCCACCTTGAGTAAGTCACTTAACCTCTCTGAGTCTGCATTTCCACCTCATTTGTAAATTGGGATTAATTAATTAATTCCGCCCTGCTGTAAAGTGCCCAAAGAGGCAGGTCACTGAAAAAGAAACACATATTAAAAAGCATTCCAGGGCGTCTGGGTGGCTCACAGTTGGTTAAGCGACTGCCTTCGGCTCAGGTCATGATCCTGGAGTCTCAGGATCGAGTCCAACATCGGGCTCCTGGCTCCGCGGGGAGTCTGCTTCTCCCTCTGACCTTCTCCCCTCTCATGCTCTCTCTCACTCTCTCTTTCTTAAATAAATAAATAAATAAAATAAAAAATAAAAAGCATTCCACCTAACAGTTGTTAATAAATAAACTAAAATGGCAAGGTGATACCACATTGGAAAAAAAAAAGAATTCCCATTTTGTCAAAGTTAGCATAAAATGGGCTGGAGTGGAGGTAAATTACGACAACCCTTCCAAAAGGGGATTTCAAAAGAAATACTTTGTGCTTTAAAAAATTTTTTTTTCTCTTTTGACCCAATAAATCCACTCTTAGAAATCTATCCCAAGGTAACAATCAAAACCGGGAACACAAGTTAATGTATCTAGGATATTCACGGCAACATTATTTATAATGACGAAAAAGCAGAAGGGTCCTAAAAGTGCAACACAATCCGGGTGCTTACTTTCTGTTCCATGCACCCCAACAGATGCTGGGGGATTGTGGGAGATTGCAAAACAGCCACACTCGGGGCGCTGGGGTGGCTCAGTCAGTCAAGCGTCTGACTCTTGGTTTCGGCTCAGGTCATCATCTCAGGGTTCTGGGCTCGAGGCCCGCGTCGGGCTCCATGCTTACCACGGAGTCTGCTTGAAATTCTCTTTCTCCCTCTCCCTCTGCCCCTCCCCCTATTTCTGTTTGCCCCCCCCTCAAATAAATAAAATCTTTTTTTAAAAAAGCCACATCCTTCGCTCTTCCTTCTATACACCCTGGGCAATACGACTTTCGAAGCCATGCCCTTCACGAAGTGAAGTCTGTCTCTCCATCCCTTGAGTCCTGGTGACTTGCTTTGACCAACCGAATACAGTGGAAACAAGGATGTACCAGTGCCTGGACTAGACCTTCAGCCTTGCGTGCTTCCACCCTCTTGCTCCTGGAGTCCTGCTGGCCCCGTGGCAGTAAGCTCTGGATGGCCCAACCAAGAGCCAGCCAACCACCAGACAAGTAGACGAGGTCGTCCGAGACTAGGCCGCCCTCAGCTGACCTGCTAGCTGCCAGGAGATGTAGGAATGAGTCAGCTGAAATCAGCCGAGCCTGGTCCGGATCATGGAATCATCCAGCTGATCTGGGTAACGCACAATAAATGCACATTGGTTTATGCCAGTAAGTTTTGGGGGGGGGGCTAGTTGTCACGCAGCAAGAGCTAACTGATACGGACACGGTGCTGCCTCCCAACCCTTCCCACAGCAGGACCCATGCTGCTCGAGTGGCCTCCCTCTCCTGCCTGTCTGTGTCGTTTAAGATTCTGTATTCCAACCTTGGAGCAAACACATTAATCCATCTTCCACGCTCTTTTAGGGGCAGGGACTGTGTCTAATTAATTTCATTCCTTGCTCAGAGAAAATCACAGACCAAGTGCTCAAAACATGTTTGTGGATGAGCACATTATAAATGTGGGGAGCGACATCATTTAAAAGACGCGGCTACGTCCATTCATTTAAACTCCACAACCATGTTTTCAAGAGTTCTCTGTGCGACCAGCCTGGGAACCAGTTTCTGAGAACACGAGGACGCGACTGTGTTCCCACTGATAATTCCAGTGCAGGCTGGCGAAGGCAATGAGACGGGAAAGTACATCTCTCATTTTTGCTCTTACATCCTATGAGGTGGCGGGAGTAGGAGCGAAGATTATTAATATACAGCTGGTGCTGAATAAATTAAAAAATAAAATTACCAGCTTGCATGTATTAAAGGGCATACTTTGCATCATTTCTACGCATCGTACAGAGAATAAAGAATGTAATTTTTACAACTCTCTAAGGTAAGTTTCTATTACTATCCCGTTTTAAAGATTAAGAAACTGAGGTATGAAGACATCTGGTCACCTGGCTGGGTCCTGGCCTCCCTCCCTGGGACCCGAGTGACCCCGAGGGTGGGCCGCCCTAGCCCAGCAACTGACCAGCAGACGGGCCTCTCCCTACACGATCCTGGGCTTCTTCGAGAGCCTGGGCATTCCTGGCCAGGAGCGAAGCCAGAAGGTAGCTCCGGTCCGTCAGGGCCTCTTCTCCGGGGGATAAGATTTTCTGCAGGGGTTCTCATTGCTGATGAAAACCACTCGGAAACCCTCTGCTTTGATCCCCAAAGGGGAGCCCACTTGCTCCCAGATGAAACAAGGGACAGGGAGTTTATTAAGTGCCCTTGAGAGAGATGCGGTTAACATGTGCTTTAAACCCAAATTAGTTCCAAATCAGAGGGACTGTCAGAGGCAAAATGATAAGAAAATCAAAAGCCCTCCTCGCCCCCCCCAAACAATGTCTCTCTGAATATACTCAAATTCACCAAATGCAAAGTGATGAATGACAGCAAGCTGCCTTTATGTTCAGGGGAAAGATAGACACAGCTGCTTATTGAAATTATGAATCAATCTATTATCCAGCAAGCAAGCGAACAGCACTAAGAACATTAATTAACCGAGCATATCTGTGACCCAGATGTTTAAAGAGCGGAGCTCAATGCCGCTGGGAGTCAGAGGCCCTCCTTTCTGAGGTCTGTGAGCGAGGGATGAGACCCCAGCTACTAGGGCCTGAAAGCCAAGCTGTGCAGGTATTGGGGCGGGCAGGGAGGGTGGGGAGGCCCTACAGGCTTTCCATCCTGGCGGAAGGTGCTTTCTCAAGCCCAAAACACATGCATAGGGCCTGCTGGCCTGGCCAAGGGGCCAAGGTCAGGGGAAGGGCGCTGTGCTCTGCAAGGATGGTGGGGCTCAAGTTACACCAACACATGTCACGCTGCTTCTCCCCCATGAGGCAGGAGGGTGGTGCGGGCTCGGATCTCACGCCAACCCCATCCCCCTTCTTGTGCCAGTCCTGGATCGCGAGTCTCCGTGGCGTCTTCGGACCACTGTCTAGTCCGCCTCCCCAGCCCCCCATCCCTGTAGCCCTTCCTTAAGGACCTCTGCTCCCTGTCCTCTGAATGTGCAGCAGGCTTTCCTGCCTTCAAGGTTTTGCGCCAGCTGATTCCTTTATTGGTCTTCTTCTAGAAGATTCGAGCTTCAACTTTCCTAGACTTTCTGCAGTTCTCTCCACCCCACAGTGTCTTCTGTAACTCTTCCACCCCCCTCCAACCCCCGCACCTCCTCTCAAGTCTTTGGTGTAACATGATCCATATGCTTTGGTATCTCACTCCAAGGTGGTGTGGGAGTATCTCATTTCCTCTTGACCATTCTGGGCATCCACTGCCTAAGTGAAGGATATTTGGGTTTTTCCACTTTTTGGCTATTATGAATTATGCCGCTATGAACACTCATGTATAAGTTTTGGTGTGACATATGTTTTCAATTCTCTTAACTTACAGAGTTAAGTAAGTAGAGTTGCTAGAAGTAGAGTTGCTAGTAGAGTTGCTAATTGTTGGGTCACATGGTAAATCTGTTTCACTTTTTGAGGAGTTGCCGAACTGTTTCAAAACAGCCCGGGTGGCTCAGTGGCTTAAAGCCTCTGCCTTCGGCTCAGGTCATGATCCCAGGGTCCTCGGATCAAGTCCTGCATCTGGCTTTCCGCTCTGCAGGGAGCCTGCTTCTCCCTCTCTCTCTGCCTGCCTCTCTGCCTACTTGTAATCTCTCTCTCTGTCAAATAAATAAATTAAATCTTAAAAACAAAACAAAAACAACTGCACCAGCCAGAGCCAGGGTTCCAATTCATCCACATCCTCGTAAACTCTTGTTAATGTGTTTTTCTCTTCTTTCTTTCTTCTTTCTCTCTTTCTCTTTCTTTCTTCTCTTTCTTTCTTTCTCTTTCTTTCTTTCTTTCTTTCTTTCTTTCTTTCTTTCTTTCTTTCTTTCTTTCTTTCTTTCTTTCTTTCTTCCTTCCTTCCTTCCTTCCTTCCTTCCTTCCTTCCTTCCTTCCTTCCTTCCTTTCTTTCTTTCTCTTTCTTTTTAGAAAAATTCTAGCCATTGACTGGGTGTGAAGAGGTATCTCACTGTGGTTTTGATTTGCATTTCCTTAATAACTAATGATGTTGAGCATCCTTTTATGTGTTTATTGGCCACTTGTGGATCTTTGGAGAAATGTCAATTCAGGTCTCTTGCCCGTTGTTCAATTGGGCAAATTGTCTTTTTACTGTTGAGTTGCAAGAGTTCTTTATATATTCTGGATGCTAGACCTTTTTCTGGTATATTTTGAGTGGAGATATTTTCTCTCATTCTGTGGGCTGTTCTTTCACTTTCTTCTTTGTTTTATTTTTTGTTTTTTCACTTTCTTGAGAGTATCCTTTGAAGCACAAAAGTTTTTAATTTTTATGAAGTTCAACTTACTGATTTTTTTCGATTACTTGTGCTTTTGATGTCATATCTAAGAAACCACTGCCAAATCCAAGGTCATGAAGATTTACCCCTATGTCTTCTAAGAATTTTAGAGTTTGAGCTCTTACATTTGGATCTTTGATCCATTTTGAGTTAATTTTTACATATGATGTATGGTATAGGTCTAAATTCTTTCTTTTTCATGTGGTTATTTGTTGTCCCAAGATTGTTTGTTGAAAAGACTTTTTCCCTATTGAATTGTCTTCTCATCCTTGTTAAAAAGTAATTGACCATAAATGTGGGATTTATTTCTGGACTCTGAATTGTATTCCATTGACCCATGTGCCTATCCTGAGAGCACTACAATGTCTTGATTAGTACAGCTTTGTAGTAAGTCTAAGAATTGGAAGAATTAGGAGTGTGAGTCTCCTAACTTTGTTCTTTTTCAATGTTGTTCTGGCTACTCTGGATCCTTTGCATTTTCAAATGAATTGTAGGATTATCTTTTCCATTTCTGCAAAAAAGGCAGTTGGAATTTTGATAGGTACCGCACTGAATCTGTAGATCAACTCAGGCAGGACTTCCATAACAGCAGTAAGTCTCTGATCAAGGAATATAGGATGTATTTTTTTATTTAGGTCTTTCATTTGCTTCAACAATGTTTTGTAGTTTTCAGTATATATTTCTTTGTCTAAATTTATTCTCAAGTATTTTATCGTTTTTGATTCTTCTGTAAATGGTATTGTTTTCTTAATTTCCTTCTCAGAACTGCAGGTGCTGCAAGTTCCCTTGGCTTCCCCAGGGTCAGGGCCAAGTGCCAACTGCCCACACCCACTGCAGACCCATATTCCAATAGTGCCTGGACCTCGCCCCAAGTGTCTCATCTTTTCATTTGCCTCCTGTGACTCTGCCAGCCAACACCCTTCCCACCCACAGCAGGGTCTGGATTTTTAAAATGTACCCTTCATCCTAATCTCTAGCTTGGTGTCTTGGACCCTCACTGCCCTAGGGAATCTTGCCTCCTACTTTGTTAGAAGTTATCTTTCCTACCCCTCAAAATCTGTCTCCCTTCACATTTTTCACTTCTTCAACTCTGTCTTCTCCTCACTCCATAGGTACCTTAAGTCATTATTTCTCCCTTCTCCTTCATTTCTTCCAAGCTACAAACATAACCAGATCTTTAAGCCCAGAAATCTCCAGCCACAGCTCTCATTTACCTCCTTGTTTTGTCCTTCGTTTTCCACTCTCTCTTTCCTTAGTGCTTTCTACCACCACTTTCATTGACATTGCTCTCTGGAAGGTCAACAGGATCCATTAATTATCAACTTCAATTGTTTTTTCTTAGTCTTTATATGGGGCACCGATTGTGGGCTAGATGTTTTGCAGCACTCTTCTCTCTATACCCACTCTCCTGGAAAGCTTGCCATTCTGGTGGCTTTCAGTAGCATCTCTATGCTAACCTGGCTAACTGTGCCAAGTTCCTTTCTCCAAACCACTCTCCTCAATTCCAGATTTGTATATCCAACTCACCACTGGATATAGCACTTGGAGGTCTAATAAGCATTTCAGATTTACATGATCAAAACTGAATTCCTCCTGTGTACCCAGTCCTCCCCTCCACACTCATCCAACATTGGTTCCATCTTGGTAATCACAACTCCATTCTTCCAATTGCTTAGGCCAAGCATTTTCGCTTCATCCTTTACTTGCCACTTCCTCTGACCTGCCATATTCCCAGCCCATTAGCAAACTACATTCAGATTTCACCTCCACTGGATTTTAAAAAAATTTAGGGTGACAATCTATGTTTTTGAGCCAAAATGTTTAGTCCATTTGTTTTGTTGTACTTAATGATATACATGGACTTATTTCTATTTTCTTTCTTTGCGCTTTCTGTGTGTCCAGCCTTCTCTGTTCCCTTTATTTGGCTTACTTTGGATTGATTCAGTTTGATTTGTTTTTTTGTTTTTGTTTTTTGGAATGTTATCACATTTCATTGTTCTCTACAGATTTGGAAATTCCATTTCATTTCTATTATTTTACTGTTCACTCTTGAAATTTAACAATTAACTCAGCAGATTATTCAGTATCCTAATGTCTACTTAATAAAATTCAAGGACATTAGGACACTAAATCTGATTACCTCTTTTTTACTGTTCAGCCTTTGGTTATATTTCTCTGCCCCAAATTAGACATTATTTTCATTAAGTAAGAAACATTTCATTGGATTTACTTATACATTTATAAATTTCTTTGTTTATAATTCATTCTTTCCTTAAGACATTCTTCTGGGGTTATTTTTCTTCTTCTTGAAGTATATTCTTTAGAAGTTCCCTTGGTGATTATCTGTCGTGGTAAACCCTCCCATATTCTGTTTATCTGAAAATGTCTTGGGGTGATTTGTTATGTAGAAAAAGCTGCTTCTTGTGCATCTAGCAAGGGTTTAAAATAGTATTTGTTGTAGTGGATCTAGAATCTAGTTATGCCATAGGCAGAAGATCCTTCAAAGTATCTAATCTGCTCTATTGTCAGAAGCTTCCTCCTCTGATCTGATAACTGCTTGAAACTTGTTGACTCTCACTTTTCCAGTTATGGCCAATTGACGACCAGTTCCTTATTATACACCCATTCTCCTGATGTCTTCCGAGGCTCTAGGTTTGCAAACTTGGGTCACCTTGCCCTCTATCTCTCCCCCATCCATAAAGCTACAAGTCTTCTGGTTCCTGCTTCCATATGCCTCTCTCATATATTTCCTCCTAATCTCCCAGGTGAACTGCTACAGGAGATTTGTAACTGGTCCTCACCTCCAGGCCTTCCTACTTTCCATCTTTCCTTCCCAATCCTGCAGGTTCAAATCCTATCATTCCCTGCTTCAAACCCTCAATTGCTTTAATACCTCGATTTAAGAACAAACGTGTTTTGTCATGATCTTCTACTATAGGCCCCCAGCTTATACTCTTGGTTTCTGACAGATGACTTGAGGTCTTTCAAAAACAGCCAGCAATCTTCCCTGTGTAGAATATATCTCCATCCAACTCTTATCCTGTCTCCCACGGTTACACAAAGCCCCCACCCAGCGGTGATATCTTTCAACTTACATACTTGTGTATTCTGTGACTCTCCTTGCTGTAGGTTTTTCGTCGTCGTCGTTGCTGTTGTTTCAGGACAGTAGCAACCTCCTCGTTTTTATATAGCATGAGGAGTAAGAAAGTATCTTGCAAAAAGCAAATACTCTATAAATGCCTTTTGAATTGAATGGGATTATTCTAGGTTTGGCTGCTGGGCCCAAGAGGAGAAATGAATGTCATTATCCACGACCCTAATGCATTAAGAAAAAAAAGCTCTGAGCTCAAATACAATTAATTCTCATTTAGCAGAAAAGAAGAATTTTCTCTTTGAGATGACCTAAGGGGCACACACAACTATTAACCCGCATTTAACAGCCTTGAGGGAAAACTAAAATATGCAGGTTATAGCCAAATAAACAAAAACCAGTCAAATGATTGTGGAATGACTCTGGGACACAGCAAAATCCATCGAATCGTCAATAAAAACATGGCTTGCAATTGCTTTCATATTAAGGGTCTTTCTCATCACTTCAGAATCAGGCTTAGTGTAGAAAACCACTGCTAAATGAAAAAATGCATTTTACCCTGGTTTTACGCAGGACACAGAGAGATGAGGTTCCATTGATTCGAACCTGCTTCGGGGTGAATTTATTTGTTGCTTGGCTGAAGGAGTGATTTCTGGTGATTACACATGCATATGTATATTCTTAAAAACAAACAGACTTTCTCAGAGCATGCCTGATCCCAAACGATACAGGAAAAAAAATTGTCTCCAACTGTATCTCAAAGTGGACACACGGTGGCTGCCTTGGAGCTGGGGGTGGAGAAAAGGGGCCTCCTGGGGCAAGAGGAATCTTTGGGGGAAACGAAAATGTATATTTTGATCAGGGATTGAGATCTGCAAGCATGTACCCTGTCAAAATTCATCATATTGTACACTTGAGTAGATGTCGTTTGCTGTACTGACCTTATACTTCAATAAAGTTGATTTAAAAATATATCTGGAAGCTTAGAAGGTAGGCTATAGAATCAGATATGTTTTTTGCAGAGAGAGCCAGTTCCTAGGGGACTAGATGGTTCCAAGGGCCTCCCTCCCCAGTCTTTTCCCTTCCACCATCATGACTCATCATGCTGGATAAAAACACTGTATTTCCAGAAAATGCACTGCTACTGAGAATTAATGGGGAAACATATTTACGCCACAAAACCTTGGGTTGATTTTCCTGCACAGAGAGTCGAAGAGTGGATGTTCAGGGCATTGCCAATGGAGGTGGGGGTCTGGCCCACATAACTCTGTGGCGAGAGCTGAGAGCCTCTTGGAGAGGGGCCCTTGAGTGTGGGCAACACCAGGATGAGGGGCAGAAGAGTCAAGTGGGAGAGGGGTTGGTGAGCAGGATAGCGCTACCGCTCCAATTCCCAGGGATCAGGAGCAAATTCCTAAGCATGCCTCCAAAGCTCACCCTGACTGCTAAACTAGAGAAGCCAAAATTCTCTTTTTCAATAAAGAGATACATTTCCTTCTTGTCTCTACATGTGAAATAGGGAGGTAGGACTGTATCGGGTATAGCGTGGAAATGCTGGCAAACGCTTGGCTCCCTTTTTAGCAAGATCTTAATTAAATCTGTCTCACCTTCTCATTTTTGCCAATTGAAACAGTGTTCCTGGCTTTGTGCTGTGTCGTCAAAGAGGCAATCTATTATATGGTTAAAGACTTGGACTCTGGAGCCTGTTTAAGAAATCCAAGCTCTGCCGCTTAATAGTTTCATGACCCGAGGCCAGTTGCATAAGCCCTATGGGACTCTGCGTCTTCATTTTTCAAATTGGGGATCATTTTACAATTTACTGCCTAGGGTAGTTATGGAATTCGAGAAATGAGTGAGAGGAGGACATGGAGCACAGTAAGCCCTGTGTACTTGTTATTCCCATTTCCCCTGACCTCATGCCCCAGTTGAGAACTGGGCCGGGTTTCTAATTCACCAGTCTTCTTTTCTTCCCAGTGGGGTTCCCGTGTGGCCTCGTGTGGCCGGCATTTCCTGGCCCCAGCTCCGTCCCGGCACTCAGCCACTCCAGGCTTCCTGTTCTCTGCCACAGCCGTTGATCCAAGGGTTGCCTCAAGTCCTTCGGCAATACTGAGTCCCGGCAGGTGGCTGGCTGGCCCGTCGGGTTCTCTTGGGCTGGGTCTGTGGGTGACTTCGAGTTGGACTCCCGATCCAGGAAGCCTGGCTCTAGCCCCTGCTATGCTCCTGCCCTTTTCTTCCCCACCCTCACCTTCATTTCTCTGGTTTGGTCCAGATTTTATAAGCCCTTGCCTGGAGGGGGCCAGATTCCCGGGGGGAACCGGACCTTGGGTGGGGCTCTTGAGACTCTGTTTTGCATCTCCAAAGCCACCCCTGTGTTCCATTGATGCCCCCAGGGGCCTGAGCTCTCATGGCCTCCCATCTTGGATTCGTTGTCCTTCCTTCACACTTCTGCGGCTCTGCCTGTTTTCGGCTCCTGGCATGTTCCCTGACGAATCCCAGGCACACCATCGGCTAGAAGCCAGCCTTGATCAACCTCAACCACGCAGGAATTTAGAGCCTCAGCAGACGAGTTAGGTGTGAGCCCGGTGTTGGTGTTCATGCATGAATGTAGACTGGAACATCTTCTGAAATGGCACCAACCTCTGAGAGTCAGTTCTGGGTGTCTAACATCACTCAAGAGCCATTATATACACCCCAAGCCTTGTTCGGGTCTGTTCATTCATGTAATGTAATTTATCCAATGATAATGACCCTACAAAAGTCAGGGCACGTCCTCTTTTTATCTTCCCACTAGAGAGACTAAATTTTCTTCTCTTGATTCTAGAACCCCAAACTGCTGGCACAGTGGCGTCCCCCTCCTCATTCCGTGGACCTCTCCAGTTAGATTGGCTCCTGTCAGGCTGCCCGTCTCCACCCTCCCACCTGAGCCCACAAGCGTATCCTGAAGCTTGTGCCAGGCTGTGTCCAGCCTGGACTCATCCCACAGCCACCACATGGGTCCAGTCAAAGCATCCAGTGCCTTCCCCGCCAGCAGCTGGCACTCCGTTGTGCACTCTTCGTTCGACATCAAACATTCGTCAGTTGCCCACCACGGGCTCCAGCCTCCCCAATCAGAGAGAGCACTTCCCCAAGATCCCTGGAAGAACACTGTTCCCTGGAATTTAGGGCCTTCAGCATTGCAAGCTCTGCTAGGTGAGCTAGAAATTGTGGTTCTCAGGAGGGTAAACCCGGGCTGGCAGGTCAGTCAATTTCTGTTTGGGATGAGTGCATAGACTTCTCTCTGAAAAAAGAAAAGTCTAAATTTCTGCTCCTATTCACCATAATTTGACCTGGAGAAATTCAGTGTTGGTACAGTTATGCTCAAATGGAGATGGTAGAAAGTCTACTTTCTAAGCATTAATCCTCAGCGTTCTTTAGATTTTCCACTAATATCTTAGAAATGTAAGTAAGTCCTCTCTGTTTAGTCTTCATTCCCTTCACTCTGCTCTAAGTGTGCTTCCAATTTAGACCCTTCTCTGCCTCTCCACTTGGTCTCACCTTCCCCCAAAGTCAAGCTTCCAGAGAGTTCTCGCCACCATGTCCGCACCTCCTCGCTTCCCTTTCCCCCTGCATCCGCTCCCATCTGGCTTCCTCTCCATGCTCCATGGAGAATCCCCCCGCCCATGTTTGTAATTGTATCTAACACGCAGCGTAGTCTAGCTTGCTGGACCTCTGGGCAGCACCATGAAAGGTGGAGCCACTCTAGGGTCTGTTCTAGGATCACCGTTCTCTCCCTTGGCCTCATCTGCTTCTGCCACTCTGTCCTCAGCGCCTGGTTGGAATGTTCGGCTGCCTGGAGGACATCATTGTGGAGATTCCCAAGGCCCATCCTTCACCCCGAACTCGTAATGCCTCAAACAGAACTCATAACATCCTCTTCCAAAACCTTCATCTCCAATCTCAGCAACGGCAGCACTATCTACGGGTTTAGCCAGGGACTTGAGTATCACTTCCACTTCCTCGTCCCTTCCCTTAACTTCTCCACCCATAATTCCAGCCAACTAGCCCTCTTAAAACATTAAAAAGAATTTTTTAATGTCAAAGCCATTTTAGACTTACAAAAAAGTTGCAAATATAATACAGCGAGTTCCTGTATGCCTGGTATCCAGCTTATCCTAAAGTTAGTATCTTACATAATCGTACTATAATTATTGAATCCAGGGAATTAACATTGGTCCAATCCTATTAACTAATCTAGAGACCTCACAGAAATTTCGTCACTTTTCCAGCATGTTTTCTCTTCCAGGATCCCACACTGCATTCTGTTGTCACGTCTCCTTCACCTCCTCCTATCTGGGACAGGTCCTCAGTCTTCCCTTGTTTCAAATGACCTTGACACTTTTGAAGAGTACCGGGCAATTATTTTGTAGAATGTCCCTCAATTTGGGTTTGTCTGATGTTTTCTCATGATTAAGATTAAAGGTACAGTAAAAACCACAGAGGTGATGCTGTGCCCTTCCTGGGGCATCAGATCAGGGGTGCATGACGTCTCTTTACTGGTGATGATAACCTTGGACACTTGGTTAAGGCAGTGTCCTTTGGGTTTCTCAGCCATGAAGTCACTGTTTTTTCCCTTGATCAAGGGAGATACTTGGAAACTATGAAAATATCTTACTTTTGATCACTAATTTTCGCATCCATTGCTAGCTGTGGACTTCAAGTATTACGGGCACGACCGCTTAGGGGTGATTTTCACTTCCCATAGGTCTTCTACATTTGCTAAGTGGACCTCTGCTGAAGGAAGAGCGGTCCCTCTCTCTCCATGACTCACGGATTTTTAAAAGATTATGTGAGTGACAATCCACTATTCTTACTGTTGCTCAGATAGTTCCAGCTTCGGACACTGGGAACTCCTTCGGGGTGGCTCCTGTGTTCTATTGAGAAGACACTGTCTTTTTAAAAGAACTTCCTTTTATTCTGACACCACAAGGTTTTCCAGGCTTAACCTCTATTTTTCCTGCTCCCTTGCTGGGATCATCCCAAATCTGGGGGCCAGAGGTTTTATTGCTTCTGGGCTGTTTCAGAGCTAGAAAATACATGTATGCACAACAACCCATACACACGTTTGTTTTTCTTTCTACGTTTTCTACAAATTTATTTCTACATCTCTGTTTATACATATGATATATATATATATATTTTATATATACATATAAAATAAATTCATCCTGATCCCTCGCATCACAATCCAACATCCATTCATTCTAGCCATACCTCTTTCCTTATTTATAACCTCTTTCTCCAAAAGCAAGAGACTGTTGGTTCCCAATACCCATACTTTATATACTTACTTGTTCAATCCCAGTATATACATACAGTAGTTAATCCAGACTGATATGGAAAACAAGCTTACTTACTAGAATGCATTATTGGCAATGGTTCTTTTTTTCTAGAATCCAGTCAAAATTGTCCAAACTGTTCCAAAGTTACTTAGATTGGTGTTATTCTTCCTCATCCATCAGTGTAGTTATATTGGTTTAGTTACGTTATTTTTCTTTACTGTTTGCATCCCACTGTGGGTCCTTTTTCCCACAACCCAGTTGAATTTATTATTCTTTCTCAGACATTCGAAACATCACCATGGTTCTAAGAGCCAGAACCTGATATAAAGGTACACTGAGAGACAAATATCACTTCCCTCTAACTCCTTTTATCTGCCATTTCCACATTCCATCCATCCTATTCTCATGCACTTTTAGTAGGTAACCAATCTCATTAGTTTCTGACTTATCCTTCCTGAATCTCTTATACAGATGAGCAGATACAGATATTTATTTTTAAATGGCCATTTGTCTTAAATAAATGTTAGCATACTATGCATCTTCTTTTGCACTTTGCCTTTTTCACCCAACAATATGTGAAAATCACTCTGTATAGGTACATAGAGATTACCTGTGTAATTTTGTACGGCTGCATGCTACTCCACTGCTCATTCAACCACTCTCCTATCAACAGGCATTAAACTGTTTCTAATATTTTGCAATTGCAAATAATGCTGTAATGCACACTATTTTCGTATTGTTGGAAATCAGAGTAGACTTCTGGAAGTGGATTGCTGGGTCAGAAAGTAAACATATTGTAGCTTTGTTAAGTATTGCCAACTCCCCTCCAAGAAATGGTACCGATTTGCATTTCTACCAGCAATCTAGGAGATCGGCTATTTCAGGACCTTGATATCAGAGTATGTTGTCAATTTTTTTAATTTTTGCAAATATGATAGGTGAGGAAAATGGTTTCTCAGTATTATTTTGCTTTGAACTTCTCCAATTATGAATGAGTTTGAACATTTTTTCATATATTTAGAATATATATAAATATAAATATATAAATGTAAATATATATATATATATATATATATATATATATATATATATATATATGCTTTTTGGTGAGGGGGCAACTAGTTTGCTTGTGTCTTTTTCCTATTTTTCTATCAGAGTTTTAGTCCTTTGTTCCTCAATTTTTAAGCATCTTTTATACAACGGGAAAATTATCCCTTGTGGCATATGCTACAGATATTTTCTCCTTGGTTGTCAGGTGTCTTTGACTGTCTTTATGGTATTATATCACCATGCAAGTTTTAAAAAAATTTAATGTAGTCAAATACTTCAATCTATTACTGTCTCTGGATTTTGAGTTTTAGTTAAAAGCCCTCACCTAGATCAGAGTTAGAGAGGAATTCACCCATTATTTTTCTAGTATTTGTATAGTTTCATATTTCACATTTAGATTCTTAATTCATTTGGAATTTAAGCTTGTGCATAGTGTCATGTGTGGGTCTAATTTTATCCCTAATCACTTCTTACTATCCCTATGGTCACTACTCAAGTTTAGGAGACTAACTTTTGACAAGATAATCATACCTGTGTCATAACTGAAGTTCTTGCCTCTAGCTTAAGACCGCTCCAATCCATCCCTCAAACTGCAGGCCCAAGTGATTGCTTCCTAAATGTAAATCAGACTGTACCCCAACCTTCTATTCTAAAAGGCTTTCAATATTTCAGTGGCTTCCTATGGGGGCTGGCATAAAGCCCAAGCTCCTTAATAGTCCTATAGGGCTGTACATTATCTGCCTCCTGCCTACTGATCTGGCCTCACCTTTGGTCACACCCATCTCATGCTCTGTGTTCCAGCCTCTTTAATCTTGGAGACTTACTTTCCCCATCTTTAAAATGGGAACACTAGAACGCCGCTCAGAAACAATGCAAGAAACAATGAAATTTTGTCTACAAGATATTGTGGAATTCCAGGGAGAAGATGTCTGAGATTCAGATATTTTGGTGTGTTGTAAAGGAGGCAATTAAAAAAGAAATATAAGAATGAAAGAACAGCGTAAGACTTCAGTGTATTACATATTCTGAAATATGATGATTTGCCCATCGGGAAAACTGTATCTGCATTTATTTTGTTGGGCTGGTCTGAAGGTTAGATAAATCAGAAAAAAAATGTGTCATAAATTGCATAATATTCATCATTAAAATGACATCTACAGAAATTTATTTGATAAGTAAAAAAAAAAAAAAAAAATCCGTGGTTGGACTCAACCAATCACTATGCTATTTTATACAATAATGTCTTAATTAACTATGAATTCCTACATGGTAGGAGCCTCCATGTCCCATCTGTCTTTCCAAGTAACTTGTTCCAAGGCAACATTTCCTTAAAGAACTGAACCAAGCTGGAAGACTGGCTGAATGATGGAAAGCTCATGTATTCCAGAACCAGAGAACTGGATGGAACCTTCTATATCACTGGTCCAATCTTCCCCTTGGCAAGTTCTATGAGGACCGAGGTGCTCAAAGTGCCTGGAAGTATTCAAGTTTTCACTGCTATTCCTTATTTTTTATTTTATTTTGTTTTATTTTAAATAGCCTCAAGTAGTAGAATCGTTTGGAAATAGAACTTAACTGAATCTTTCTTAGAAAACTGAAGCTTTCCCAAGGTCCCACAAGTCGGCACCATGGACATCATTTCTATATGATACGTGCCATGGACTTTGTCTAAGGACCTTCGTATGGATTCGCTTGTTTAACTGACGCAGTATCTCTAGGAAGTACATACTAGCATTACATTTACATGACAGAGGAGGAAACTGAAGTACAAGGAACCTCAGTGTTTTGCCCAAGGTCATAGCTAGTAAGCAAGGGAGCTGTGTTTCACTTATGAGTCAGCCACACAAAGAAAGGTACCTCTTGGCATCGTCATAGAAGAATTAACTCCAGAATGTGTGTGAAGTGTCCTTTCCTGATTTCCAGCCTCACTAAGATGCAGTGACCAGAGACCTTCGCTTAGCCAGGCATGGCTCTGGTTAGCTCCTGGTCCACCCAGCTGATGGTCATCCCAACAGAGAACGCCAAGACAAAGTATCTCGAGTGCTAGGGTGGGCCTTTGGTTGACCAGATGTCCCGTTCCCCCAGTTGACAACTCCTGTCCTATTCATGGCCAAACCAACAGTTTAAGTGTGGGCTATGGAGCCCGAGCTGATGAGAACCCACGTCCTTGTGTACATAGCCTTCCTGCAAAGCTTCTCATGATTCACCTTCAACCTTTGGTTGGTTGACATTCAAATTTCCATAAAGTGGCCCCAGATTCAGGCCCTGCAGGCAATTTAGACATGAACCTAGTCTTTTGGGAGCAGGATCAGGCAGTCAAGATGATTGATAGGAGTCCCGTGAAAGCAGGCCTCATCACCTACACTCGGTCTCTGTCGCTGCTGGAAGACTCTTGGAGGCGATGCAGAGCAGCACCAGGAAAGGGGCTGCTGTTGAAACCATCACATCACAGAGCAATCTGAGGAAGGCCTTCATACCTAGAACCAACATCAGTGAATCCATGGCACCCTTGGTGGTCCCCATGTGGGTGGAATTCCAGCAAGTTGTCTCAAACCTGGCCCTTTGCACAACCCCTACCTTCTGCATAGACAGTGAGAATGGTCTAGAACATTCTGCTATTGACATTTGGCCTTCCTTTGGCCATCTCTGATGGGAACCCAGCCTTCTGAGGCCTAGACCAATGGCCTGAACTCCATTAGCCCCAAACACTTTAGGATCTGCCCTTAATTCTGACTGGCCATGTTCGCAGACCCTCTCCATGTCAAACAAGCAACGTCTTTGCAAATGAACCCTCTACAGACAACACTGTGCCAAAGAAACACTGAAACTCTGAACCAAATGGTCAGGGCGTGAGGCTATCCTGGGGCTCTTCTCTTTGCTCTGCTGCATTGGTAATGCTGAGGCGCTAAATACTTCTCCCCAGCAGGTTTCACCATCCCCTTCTTGTCCTTCAGAAGCAGTGATGTTATTAATTCAGTGATTTGAAAACAACCTAAGAAATCAAAATACTTCTTTGAAAAAAACTAAAGGCTGGAAGCAAGCCTCAGAAATGATAATAGTTGTTCCAGGGTGGCGGGCTTATGGGATGATTTAAATTTTTTTTCCCCCCCAAACTCATCGCAATACTGTTGCATCTTTAGTAGAAAAAGAAACGATTAGCTAGCAGTGACTTTCTTTGAATTTAACAGCTCTGGGCAAGGTAGAGACGTTCGGCTGATCATGCGGCGGTGGCCCCACTGTTCCTTCTGAGGTCCTTATTCTGAACCCAAAATCAACACAAAGTCTGCCTGGCTCGCTTTTTGCGTCTGGAGAAAACAACCCACCGAATTTCTAAGAAGACATAAAACTTTTAACTAAGAATCTCTACTGGAAAATAATTTATGACTACGATTCTGATTTTCTGGCGGGAATAGCCCCTCATCCCATTCTGCCAAGAGAGCAATACGGTAATTCCTCCTTAACCTGGAGTCCTCCTCCTTAAGCAAGATCAAACGTGTGTGCTTTTCATTCCGAATGCCACTTTGGAAATCGGGCATTCCTGTTCCCTGTGTGTGGACCATGAGACCTACTTGTCAGGGATAATTAAAAGGGCGCACTGGGGATTGGAAAATAAAACGGGGAAGCAGAGCAGATGGCAGAGGACGAGGCTCGGGTACCCTGTAGGCTAGGGAAAGTGTCAGGAAGCGGAAAGGCAGTAACCCTGCTCTCCATGGAGGTCTGCAGAGAAGGTGGGCACCAGGGATGCTCGCAGAGGCTGGACAGAGGCAGGGCCCAGGAGGCAGGAACTAACAACCTGGAAATAATAAACTCAGAAACATTTAGAATATTTTGAGAGAGGACTCAGAGGGACCAAAAAAAAAAAAAAAAAAGGCGCTTAATAGTCCTGCTGTCTGCAACGAGACAAAATGAATTTACAAGTGTTGCACTGGAATGCAAGGGGAGGGTTTTCGAAAACACCGCGTGGGAGCTGGGAGCTGGCCGTGGGCGGTAAGAGCCTCCGTGGCGTCCCACTTCAGGCGTGGCAAACCGCACCAGTGTTTTCTCTCCCGCTTCTCGTCCTCTCTCTTCCGTCTCTGTAGGGTTCCCTAACGTAAGAAGTACCTGCCCCCGCTCCTCCAACCCCATTCTCCCACGAGGTCTCTCCAGCTCCGCCGCTCTGACCTCGTGCTGCTCTCCCGGAACTGAAAGGCACTCCTAGGTCTGCTTTTCACCCGAGGCGGGAGGGCGATCTCTAGAAAGCTGTCTTTCCTCGGGCGTTAACTCCGAAGTGCTCTCAAGGGCTCCAGCCCCCCGAGCCCCAACACTTCCGTGACTTTGTCTGGAAGCCAAGAGGCTGCCGGATGTCGTTACCTCCCGCCAAGTGCCTTCCCCAGGCTAATAGCTGTGGGAGCCCTGTCACTCCGCTGGGGCACCCGCGTCTCATTGGCACAATGCATCATCGTGACAAGGGGTTTGGGTGATGTATCGCTTAAAAGATGAAGCCATCAAAGAATAAGTCCAAGATCAGATTAAATTTAATTATAGGATAAAAGAATTCAAATCTGTCATTCTCGTGATGAATTAACTGACGCTAAGGAATGGGAGCTTCTCCGAGGAGAAGGGAGAGGAGGAATGAAATATGCTGACAGAAGGACAAACAGAAGAGAGACCTTTGATATCTCCCTGGAGCCCAGAGAATCACAGAGGTCGTCCTCAGGACAGAGCCTGACACCCTTCCCTATGACATCCACCTCCTAGAACGTCCCATCACAGCTAGGAGCTGTTGCACACGGCACTCCCTGAATGCCCCAGGACCACCTGCTCGACCTTGTGCTGGCAAGGCACGGGCTGTTGAGAAGCTGTGGTCCTCGGCGCGGGGAGGAACCCGCATCTCCTGGGTACGCGGATCCATGGACACTCCCAGTTAGGCTGGGCCTCAAATTTGGGGGCAGAGGGAGGGATTAACTATGAAGGGGTTCAAGGGAAGCTTGGAGGATGGCAGAACCTCTCTAGATCTTGACTGGGGTTAACTTGATGGCATGTGTTTGTTAAAACTTCCAAAACTCTATTAACAGGAATGAATCTACCTGAAAAATGGAAAAAAAAAAAAAAAACCAATTAAATAAAAACTGAAATAGTATGATAAATTAAAAAAAAAAAAGAATTAGGTTGGAGGCACCTGGGTGGCTCAGTCAGATAAGTGTCTGCCTTCGGCTCAGATCATGATCCCAGGGTCCTGGGATTGAGCCCCATATCAGGCTCCCTGCTCAGTGGGGACCCTGCTTCTCCCTCTCCCCTCTGCTTATGCTCTCTCTCTCTCAAATAAGTAAAATCTTAAAAAAAAAAAAAAAAAAAAAAAGAATTAGGTTGGGACAGTAGGCATAGTCTGGGGCAGACGCGGACATCTGACCACTACCTGTAAGTCTAACACGAGCCCCTAATAGGTGCTCAATTGATGGTATTGATTGAGAAAGGGAAACACTAGGAGATGACAACATGAAGATTCCCAGGCTCCATCTTCAGTAGGTCTGGGGCCGGACTCAGGGACCAATCAGCATTTGTCATGCATGGCTGGGGGGCTCTCGGTTCTGGGGACCACACCTGAGATGCTGGGTGGCGAGCCCCAGCCCCGCATCCTGGCACCCAGGGCTCTCAACACTCGGACCCTACTGGCTGCCCCGTGCCGCTTGCCCCAGCCAACTGTGTCACTGCCCCTCCAACATGCCATTCGCTGCCACTCCCACGACCTCCATGCCTTCGCGCTCACCTCCTGCCTAGCACTGTGTCCATGCTGCCTTCAAGTCCTTCCACCGGGCGTTTCGGTGGTCTAGCGAACGTATGCGGGCTTAAGGCAGGGAGACATGCTCCCCACAAGGCACCAGATGTCACAGCCCAGAATTCATGACCAGGAGTCACAGGACTTTCATTTGCAAAGCGTCATGGCACTCCCTGCATCTCAGTTTTTGCATTACCCCACTGGGGGAGGATCGCTACCCCACCTGATAGGATGAAACGTGTTCCTAAAACCAGAATTGGGTTTATCGCCAGTGTCCGCATTTTTGTTCCCTGTGTCAGACTGGCCAGGACTCTGGCCCACGGTGCTCAGAAGCTCACAGTCCGTGGCCGGCTGCACCGTGGGGACTGGGGCGATAGCTCAGCCGCAGGGACTGGAGAGAGCAATACCAGACCGCAAGCATCCTTGGACCCCTGGGGGCAGCACCGCCCACCGTGCTTTCTTCTTGACCTTTGCCTCCAAGGGCACCCAGAAGCAGTGGCTGGGGAAGGCTGACAGGTTGAGCAGGTGGACGGGGAGAGACAGCAGGAAGGGGTGGGCAGAGGAGGCCAATCTCATGGCCCATAGCCTTGTAGGGCCGCCATGGCCGCTCCAGCTCGGGGACCCACCTGTCCCTCCCCCAGCAGGGTGGGGAAGCCTCGGCTCTCCTTAGACAAGACACCCGTTCTAAATGGGTTCAAGCTGACCTCAAAGGCTGTTGCCGCATCTTTGACTTAGGTTTAAAAAAGAAAAGGGTAGTACGTGTCTCATGCAGATGAGGAACCAGACAAGGGCAAGGCTGGTCACCGGCTCGCAGACAGACATTTGCAAGCGAGCGGGCCCAACCCGGGGCGAGGATCCTTTTCCATTTTGTTGACAAACACATGTTGCGAGACAGGAAATTACCCTCCTCGGTGCTTATTTTATCTCCGTGTAATTGCCGTTTGATAATAAATTACAATAAAGAGTCCATTAATTAAGCTAACAATGTCCGCGGAACACCAACTCCTTCTTCTGGGAGTTGCCTTGTTACGTACGGGAGCTTTGAGATTCAGGCTCGGTTTGCCCACAGCACTTTCCGAAGCGGTTTAGAAAGATGCCAAGGCACGTGACTGGGAGTGGGGGGCCTTACTCCTAGCGCGGAGGGAGCAGCTCTGGAAGGAGGGGGAGGAAACCCTGATGAGCCAGGGTGGGGGGCAGCCTGGCAGCTGCAGAGCGGTACCGAGGGTGCCTTCTTGATTCAGAACATGTGGTAGAATAGAAAACATCAGACTTACTTAAAAAAAAATCAGTTGATGGGAAACAACCAGGGCCCCCTCATAGGTATTCATCCCAGAGTCGGGGGGCGCAGGGAGCAGCCTACTTTGGTTTGCCATTCCATCATCAACTAAATGGCAGGAGCGTTCATCTGGAAAAGCTCTGCATGCAGGTGGAACCGGAGAAAGATGAATTCTAGTTATTTCCCATCAAAGGTGCCGGTACTGCACTGTGTAAGGCATGGGGCGGGAGGGGGGGCGGAGAGCCTGCTGGCTGGCTCCGGTGCGGGAAGGGGGCTGACAGGTGGCCGTCTGCAGGCTGGATCTGTTTAGCAGGTGACCGGCAGGACTCTGAGGCAGGGGACACAAGAGGAGTGAAGGCTCTGGACAGAAGGGTGAGGAAGGTCAAGTTCACAGGGGTCTGTCCCGGAGCTGTGAGCATCACAAGGGCATTAAGAGGGCGTTCTGACGGGCCGGGGCAGAAGGAGAGGGCAGAGGGTCCTGGGGGAGGTGGTCACAGGGCCACGGAAGGCAGAGAGCCGCCTCAGTGTGCTGGTCCTTGGATTCAGCTAAGAACATCCCGAGTGGCTTAGAAAACCCTCCCCGGAATCAGCGAGGTTAAAAACCACTGCTTGGAGCCATGTGGGGAAGCCCTCAGATGTCCGGGAGACACTTATGAGACCACCTTTATTCCTTTTCTCATTCCCAAAGTCGGCTTTGCAGGCCAGGTTTCGATTACGCGGCTATCTAAATGCGCTAGTGTCTATGATGCCACAGTTACTAAGTACTTCGTTTAAATGCTACCTGTTCAGAGCACTGGACAGAGAAACCTGGGAGTTAAGTATAAGCCACTCCTCGTATCTCCCCGAACAGTGGTCACAGGCCCCGTGCTGGAAAAGCTGGAAAGTCAGCAGGAGCCGACGGCCAGGAAGTCTCCGTAGCAAGCACCCCTCTCCGAACTCCGGGAGGTCAAACCAAGCCCAATCTAAGCATATCCTCCCCCTGTGGTTCCCCAGTGTCAAGTCCCAAACTTCCCAGGCCAGCATCCCAGCATCGTCTGGGAACTTGCCGGAGATGCAAAATCTCAGCTCCCACCCCAGGCCCCCCGGTTCAGGAGCTCTGAGGCTGGGGCCCAGAGCGTGGTGCTTTCACAGGCCTTCTGGGGCATTCGGTCACACCCTGAAGGCAAGGACCAGAGCTTTGGAGCCTGCCTGCCTTATCAGGCCTTGGGAGACCCGCCTCTCCATCCCCTTCTGCCTTATCTCGTGGCCAGTCCTTCCCTCTTGCATTGGGCGCCGGCCAAACTGGGCCTCCTCTGTCTCCCGACGCCCTGAGCTCTCTTGGTCTTTCCACACTTTCTATGCTGTAGATTGTCCTGCCTCTTTACTTGTCTCTTCCCTCAAGCGTAAGCCATCTGAGAGAAGGGACCACTGCCGCATATACTCGTGATCAGTGCCTGCGGCAAGTGATCAAGGCAGAACTCGCTGAGTGAATGAATAAATGAATAAAGACACTCCCTGGAGGCATCTGCTTTAGGCTCAAGTCATGATCCTGGGATCCTGGGATCGAGCACCGAGTCGGGCTCCCTGATCAGTGAGGAGCCTGCTTCTCCCTCTCCCTCCCTGCTTGTGCTCTCTCTCGCTCTCGAATAAATAAATAAATAAATAAATAAATAAATAAAATCTTAAAAAAAAAGACACTCCCTGGATTCTTTAGACCCTACGCCTTTAGTGTGAATGCCCCACTTCCCTGCGGAGAGCCATCAGGAAGTGGAGCAGGTCTAGGCTTCCCCGTCTTTCTCCTGCTCCCCACGGGCGCTTTTAGCCAACCGTGGGTGGTAGGGCTCAGTAAATTGTCTCAAAGTACATGCCTTGGGTTTGAATTTCAAGCGCTCTGGTCATGCTGGAGGGCCTGGATTCTAGTCTGCTTTGCTCTCCAGCACTTGCAACCCCCCCACCTCAGTTTCCCCCGTTGCCTCTCTACCTCCCGGAGGGGCTGCAGGGACCAAAGGAACGCAGGATTTGACCCGTCCCCCTGTTATCTACCCTAAGAGGACATGTCGTGCACTGAGGGTCTGGGCTACCAGAACCACCTGCTGTGATAGTAGAGAGAACGCAATTCTCTTCCTAGGTATTGGCTTCGTGGAAAGCAAAAATACCGCAAGTGCAACAAACCCACGAGCCTTTATGCGTGTACATGTGAGTGTGTACGCGTGACTGATGAGTGTGGTTGTGCCATGAATGTGTGTATTCCCAGAACACGAGCAAGACCAAGGGAGCTCACAGGGCATTTTGTCCTCCTCTTACAGATGAGCCCGCTGAGACCCAGAGACAGAACTGGGAGTCTGGAGTCGAGTCACTTGTTGGGTGCTCCTCCGGGATCGCATTATAAAGGTTGCCCCCATCTGTAGCCAGACTTTTATTGCTACGAGTTGACATGAAAAAATGTTTTAAATTTTTATGAATGTCACGTCTAATGACATTTTTGGATATGTGTTCTCCCAATCGTAGAGAATTTCTGCTAAGCTCTTTACGCACACGCGCGTGCACGCACATTTTGGGTTAGCACGAAGCTGCCAAGGGAAATTCATTTACCAGGCTCGATTCTTACTTTATTGGTTGGCCGTTTTGCCTTTTTTGGATGTTGTGTGTTCTCCTGAGAGAGCGGAGAACACGTGTGTTCTCGGCAATCTCACTGCAAGCACACTCCTCGTTCAGAGTCAGCCCTTCGCCCTCGTATCGGCGCTGACAGACCCGGTCATATTTCCCACCCACCTGCCGGCGGCCTTTCAGGATGAGCGTGTCGAGCATGTTCTCATGAGGAAATGGGCTATTTCTTCAGGCATATTTGGTTATAATTGCAGTGTATGCACACGTGGTATTTACTCTCCTATTTGCAAATGACTCTGTAGTTTATTCACACTCCATTCAGTATGCAATGTGCCCACTGCTCCTCTTAATATCTGTGCTGATGCCAACACTCATGAATCTTTCCCCAAGGGCTATGCGGAAACAACCAGAAAGCCTCCCACCCCACCCTCTCCTTAACATTCCAGAACACGGAACAGCTACAAATAGGGGACAACAGATGTTACTGGAAGTTCCCACGGATCCCTGATGCTTTTACTCTCCTCCTGGTCAGAGACGGGCTCCTACCTGGGGTCCCCAGCCGTGGCACGGGTACAGTATTGCTGTGTGGTTCTCCAGTGGCCCCTGGTCCAAGCAGACGTCTTTCGCCTTGTTGTTTCGAAGCTGCGGGAATAGGCAAAACATCGCCCATCAGAGCTCACAGGGTGGAACTTCTGCTACCCAACCCTTGTTCACCATGCCTCGGCCCTGACTTCTCAATGCCAAGGCCACATGACCCTCCCTGTAAGGACCAAGGCTCCAATCTGTGAGGTGATCATTTTAGCAAGAAAGACCAAGTCCTTCAGTGGATGGCGCAGGCGCCAGCCCTTTGCCTGGGACACCTCCAGCCTCCGCTTACACACAGCCACCCCATCCCCAGCACAGGAGAGGGGCTCGGGGGACATCCGGACATCCAAAGTGGGCCTCGACACCAACACGGGTTTTAATCACCCTGGGAATCAGAGGTCCGTTTCTGAAGTCATTACTGACACAGAGGCATCAAAAACGATAATCCGAAAAGCAAACAAAAACCTTGCCGTCATGAAAAGCCCTGGCAACATGTATTTATATATTCCAAAAATACTTCTTGAATGCCTACGCCGTGCCAGACACCATCCTAAGTGTTTGGAATGCACCTGTGGAGGAACAGCCAAAAGTCCCCAGGACAAAACCCCTTAACCCAGCGAGGCGCGTCGCTTTGGGAACAGGCAAGAATTTGTCTAACTGGAACGTCCAGGGGCTCCGTGATTCTGTTTTGGTGTCCATCCCACCCACCACGCTGCAATCTCAACCAGCGGGAAAATGGCAATGGTGTTGGTCTTATCCATATATACTCGGTCCTTTCCTGGTTCTATTCACCACGGAAACCAAACTAACCAGGGGTAAATCAAGAAGAGAGGCAAGGGGCACTTTGCTTTGGTGTGCCCAAATTGGCTCAGACAACGGAGTGGAGTTTTAATGCCTGGTTTTTGAAAGATTACAAAAATGATACCATCTTACTGAGCTCTCTTGAAAAATGTAGAAGAAAGTAACAATTGTTCATAATCCTTTCCCACGATCAGTTAATTTTTCCCAATTTTGAGACAATTTAGTTTTGTTCACTTTTGATGGTAATGAGAAAATTTGCATGTAAAGCTTTGTTTCCATTTCAGGTTTTCTCAAGAAAATAATCTGTGGCTCAGTTGGTTAAGTGTCTGCCTTTGGCTCAGGTCATGACCCTGGGGTTTAAGCCCCACGTCGGGCTCCCTGCTCAGCGGGGAGTCTGTTTCTCCCTCTCCCTCAAACCCTCCCCCACCTGCTCGTGCTCTCGCTCACTCTGTGTCTCTCAAATGAATAAATTAAAAAATCTTTAAAAAAAGAAAATAATCTGAGAACTGGGATTACAGTAGCAAAAGGTATGGGTCCCTTAATGTTCTTAAAATATGCTGTCCGATTCCTTTCTGGAAACTTTGAACTAATTTCTATTCCCATCCACAAGATATGTAAATACTTATTAGTCCTGAGTTTCACCATTTAAGAATATTGTGTACAAACTTCTAAACCTAGATTCTGGGGAATCAAAGGTACAGCATGGTGATTATAGCCAATATTACATACTCGAAAATGGCTAAGTGGATAGATCATCTTAAATGTTCTTACCGCAAAAAACAGATGGTAATTGTGGGATGTCATGGAGGTTTAGCTAACTCTATGGCAGTAATCACTTTGTAATATGGAACTGTATCAAGTTACATTGGACACCTTAAGCTTATACAATCTTATACAATGTTATATGTCAATTATATGTCAATAAAGCTGGAGGAGAAAAAAAAGAAAGATGCTAGGAAGAAAAATTCTAAAGAAAATGGTAGAGTACTGTTTTCAACACAAGTTTCCAAAAATCTGTGCAGAGGGGTAGAAGTGATGAATCAGACCTGGTGCACAAAGAGTCCCAAGCAAGCCATCTCCAAGGAATTGCAAAGCCACCTTAGGAACCCCACACCATATTTTAATTCTTTCTTAGATGCTCTGAGGAAATGCTTATCGTCGATGCTTTCAATGATGCAAAGGATAAATTACATGGAAAAATCCAAACAACTTCTGAGTCAAAAAGTAATTCAGAAGAGTTAAGATGTTGAAAGTAATGAAATCTTAGAAATACCTCTACCAATGTACTTTCCTTATATTTCCTTTTTAGGTCTGTACAAGAGCAACCCTAATGAAGCCTAATGAAGCTTTTAAGGTAAGTATAAAATAAAAATTACGGGTAATAAAAAACATTGTGTTGAGAGGTGAAGAAAGACATCTTGCTTTTATGAATTTACAATTAATAGTAAATTGGAATGTTTCATGTTTAGCAATTATTTCCCTTTTTGAGAATTATCTGTTTATTTCCCCACTGGGATCTCAAGTGGTTTTATTGTAGATTTATAAGAGCTCTTTATATATTAAGGATATTGTTTTTATGGCATATTTGTTCCATATAATGATTTCAGAATGCTAGGCTTTTAAATTTCATTTCTAATGTTTATGCAAAGAAATCTATTATTTGGGAACTTAATAAATATTTATGGTGGGCCTGCTACGTGCCTGGGACTGTGCTAAGCTTAAAGAACGCAAAGATAAACAAAACGGTCCTCGCCCTGAAACAGTCCATGGTCTGGAGAGTTAGACAAAAGGAGAGCTAGTATAATACTGAGTCCGATGAGACAGCAAGGAGAACATCCTCACCCCATTAGCAGGTTTGGATACTAAGAAGAGGGACTTGTGAGCCCTGGGTAAGTGGAAATATTGTTGGAAGTGTTCTAGTTTTTACCCAGGTAGTAGCTATGTGGATTTCTGCTTTATATTATTATGCTACACATGTATGCATTATGCATATCATATGTGTATTGTCTTTCATATAAATAATGGTGAAAGAAAAAAAAAAAAGATGAGTAAAACCAAACTAGGGGCCTTCAGGATGATATGAGCCAACCACAGAAGTGTGAGCAAAAGACTTGGCGGGGGGGAATGTTTGTATGCACACCGAGTTGCTTTTAAATGTGGAAAAGCAATTATGTCATACATGGGAGAGTCAGGATATCAAGTATCCATATGTCTTTCTTTAAAAATTATTTTAAGACAGTCCAGCTAGTAGAGGTAAATAAACATTTAAAAGTCAAGGGAAACAAAACACAAATGATCCAGTTAAAAAATGGGTAGAAGACACGAATAGACATTTTTCTAAAAGAAGACATCCAGACGGCCAACGGACACATGAAAAGATGCTCAACATCACTCATCGTCAGGGAAATACAAATCAAAACCATGATGAGCTATCACCACATGCCCACCAGAATGGCTAAAATTAACAACACAAGAAACAAGTGTTAGCGAGGATGCAGAGAAAGGGGAACCATCCTGCACTGTTGGTGGGAATGCAAACTGGTGCAGCCACTCTGGAGAACAGTATGGAGGTTCCTCAAGATGTTAAAAACAGAGCTACCTTACCATCCAGCAATTGCATGACTAGGTATTCACCCAAAGACACAAACATACAGATTTGAAGGGGCACACGCACCCCGATGTTTATAGCAGCATCGTCAATAATAGCCAAACTATGGAAGCAGTCCAAGTGTCCACCGACTGATGAATGGATAAAGAAGATGCGGTATTTACTCAGCCATCAAAAAGAATGAAATCTTGCCATTTGCAAGGACATGGATAGAGCTGGAGGGTATTATGCTAAGTGAAATAAGTCGGTCCGAGAAAGACAAATACCATATGATTTCACTCAAATGTGGAATTTCAGAAACAAAACAGATGAACGTAGGGGAGGGGGAAAAGAGAGGGAAACAAACCATAAGAGATGTAGTGATAGAGACTAAACTGAGGGTTGGTGGAGGGAGGTGGGTGGGGGGATGGGCTAGAGGGGTGAAGGGGATGAAGGAGGGCACTTGTAATGATGCGCACTGGGTGTTATAGGTAAGTGATGAATCACTGAACTCTACTCCTGAAACCAATATTGCACTGTATGTTAACTAACTGAATTTAAATAAAAAATTGAAGGAAAAAAAATCAAGGGAAAACGGCTACCTATCTAAGTGAGCGTAGGCACCATCACTGTTGGAGGGTGAGGCGGAAACACTGAAGCCGACACCTGCTCAGAGGGGTCTGTCTAGCTGTGCCACTGTGCTGGGGTCTGGGTGTGGCCCAAAGAACGAGTAGCATTGTAAGCATTAAAATGCAACTGTCTGAAGAATCGCAAATTTTGTCACTGAAATGAATTTAACTGAAAAGCTATTCTGAAAGGTATGAGATGTAAATAAAGTAAGATAATGTTTGCATCTAAAATCCCAGTGAATATTAACAAAGACTGAGAAGTCGATGAAGCAGTCAGCAGAAAGTGTGTTAATGTTCTCGTATTATGTGCCACTTGACCCTTCATTTTGGAGACTCAGAGATGAATTTTTTAAAAAAAACATTAGAGGTAGTGCAATTGCTGGATCATCGGGTAGTTCTATTTTTCACTGTCTGGGGACCCTCCAAACTGTTTGGCACAGTGGCTGTACGAGTTTGCATTCCCACCAACAGTGTAAGAGGCTTCCCCTTTCTCCTCAACCTCGCCAACACCTGTTGCTTCTTGTGTTGTTGATTTTAGCCATTCTGATGGGTGTGCGGTGGTATCTCATCATAGTTTTGACCTCTGAGTCCCTGATAACGAGTGATGGTGAGCATCTTTGCGTTCCTAGGTATTTACCCAAAGAATACAAAAATACTAATCCAAAGGGATACATGCACCCCGATATTTATAGCAGTGTTATCTAAAGAGCCAAGTTATGGAAACAGCCCAAGTGGCCGCTGACCGAGGAGTGGATCAAGAAGATGTGGTATATACAATGGAATATAATTCATCCACGAAAAGGAAAGAAATCTTGCCACTTGCAATGACATGGATGGCGTTAGAGAGTATAATGCTGAGCAAGATAAGTGAGTCAGAGAAAGACAAACACCAGATGATTTCCCTCATACGTGGAATTTAAGAAACAAAACAAATGAGCATAGAGAAAAGAGAGAGAGAGGCAGACGGAGAAACAGACTATACAGAACAAACTGAGGGTTATGGGAGAGGAGAGGGGTGGGGGAGGGATGAAAGAGGTGACGGGGATTAGGGCACATGTTTGTCACGATGAACACCTGGGGTTGTACAGAATTTTGACTCACTAAACTGTGCACCCGAAACTCCTATTACACTGTGTGTTAACTAACCGCAATTTGAATAAAAGCTTAAAACAACAAAAAACATTAGAGGTTACCATAATGCCATTAAGAACAAGACATACACCATTCACATGACTAAAAAGATTTTTTAAAGCCAAAAAACAAGCTAGGTAAAAACTTGGGAAAGAGCAAGGAACATTAAATCCAGAAATATTCATTGGCCTGGGGAAAGACGCTCAAACAGAATTGTACATGAAAAACGAAGGACATAAATTGCAAATATAGTGCGATATTCACTATGCCTCCTTCTTTTTCCTGCGGCTCAGGGGCCTGGTGTGGTGGAAAGAACCAGTAGGAGTGAGTGTTAGAAATAGAGTTGTCTAAATAATGGCAAATTTTGTTACCAAACTGAATTTGATTAGTTTGATTTCTTTCATTTAATGTTATAGTCCATATGAAATATATTTTAGCATATGGTGAGCTCAGCAAGCAGAGAAGGGGTAATAGAAGCAAATGCCCTAAAATGTTAACATGGATCATGTCTGGGAATTGGGATTTGGAATAAGTTTTGTTTCATCTTTGTATTTTTTATAGAGTGTGTGCATTGAATTTCTTACTTTAAAGAGACAGAGATATTTGCCATAACAAAAGTCTTCTCCCCTCCAAAAATCAGACCATGATCTCTATGTTGACTCCATGGCCACCCCGTTGTTCAGCTCCAGGGACATCATTTACATCATTTATACTGTGCTTCATGTGAATGGCAGGCCCTGGAGCTGTTCAGTGCACAGCCTGTGGAACTGTGCCCTTTCCATCTTCTTGAATTTTCCCATTTTTATTCTTTGTTTTTTAATACTATTTTTCTCCTAATTATATTAGCATATGAACATCAGCAATAATTGGGGAAACATTACAAAGTACCCCCATAAAGACTGCCTGTCTCACTACTGGAGGTAACTATAACCATCATCTCCATTTCCTCATAGCTATTTTCCTACTTTCTTCCAATCTAAAATAGTAGCCCATCCAATTTTACAATCCTGACTTTTTTTTTTTGAGAGAGAGAGAGAGTGTGCGTGCATGCATGTGTCTGCACAGGTGGGGGGAGGGGCAGAGGGAGAGGGCAAGAAAAAATCTTAAGTGAGTTCCAACCCCAGTGCAGAGCCCTAAGCAGGGCTTGATCTCACAACCTGAGCGGATCATGACCTGAGTAGATATCAAGAGTCAGATGCTCAACAGACTAAACCACCCAGGCGCCCCCCCCTGACTTTTTCTTCTTAAGAATTATATCAGGGGCACCTGGGTGGCTCAGTGGGTTAAGCCTCTGCCTTCGGCTCAGGTCATGATCTCAGGGTCCTGGGATCGAGCCCCGCATTGGGCTCTCTGCTCACTGGGGAGCCTGCTTCCCCCTCTCTCTCTGCCTACCTCTCTGCCTATTTGTGATCTCTCTCTCTCTCTGTCAAATAAATAAATAAAATCTTTGAAAAAAAAAAAAAAAAGAATTATCAGGGCGCCTGGGTGGCTCAGTCAGTTAAGCATCTGCCTTCGGCCCAGGTCATGATCCCGGGGTCCTGGGATCGAGTCCCACATCGGGCTCGCTGCTCAGTGGGGAGTCTGCTTCTCCCTCTGCTTCTGCCTCCTGCTCCCCCTGCTTGTGCGCGCGCTCTCTCTCTCTTTTTCTCTCTATCAAATAAATAAATAAAATCTTAAAAAAAAGAATTATATCAACATTTTTCTCATGTCATTAAAGTTTTGTACACACTTTCTGAAATGTCTGCAAAATAATTCAAACTATTAATATGGTATATTTAACTAACTTTCAAGTTAGATTCAAAATTTTTTGTTCCAAAAAAAAAAGTCACCGAGATGAACAATTACTCTCAAATCTTTGTTCTCATTTCAAATTATTTGCTTGGGATAAGAGTGGAGATGAAAGTGTGACTACCATTAAGCCTTTTAATACATGTGGCTCAAATTGCTTTTTAAAAAGCTTGTTTCAATTTACACTCTCACCAGAGGATTTGTGGTTTTTCATATAACCAAGATCTTGCTGGCGGAGTGCCAACATATATTCCAAAAATGAATCTTTGTTTATTTGGTAGAAGAGAAAAACCTACTTCAATGTATTTTAAGACGTATTTTAATTTCTTTGATGAGAAAATCCATGAAAAATTTCCATGTGTTTCCCAACTGTTTGTGTTT
This sequence comes from Potos flavus, assembly GCA_028534135.1. NCBI lineage: Eukaryota > Metazoa > Chordata > Mammalia > Carnivora > Procyonidae > Potos > Potos flavus. The sequence goes on along the minus strand of CM052890.1, from coordinate 11,467,347 downwards.
CCTCTTGTACTTTACTTTTCTTTGGGGATGTTTTATTTTCTTATTTAAATTAATTATTAAAATTTAAATCAATTCACAGAGCTCATGATATATTAATTGTATTATCCATTCATCTACACTATTTATGGCATACACACTTCTGGTTTGGCATACTGTTTCTCTATTCAGGTGATGTATAGATTATTTCAATATTTATAAGCTTAGATCCATTATCCGTTTCCTTTGCATTTTCTTCCAGGGCTTTCATTCTTAGAAAGCTCTGGCCCTTTCAGAGATCAGATGCACATGCATTTCCGTATGGTTCTATTATAGTTTCTTTTCTTTCATTTAACACTATAGTTCATCTGAAGTACACTTCAGGATATGGTGAGCTGTAAGAATTTAAATTGTTTTCTTCTCCAAAGAGCTAGGCAATTCACCCAATTGTCTTATGAATAATCCATTCACTGTCTGTTGTTTCTCGATGACTCCTTTTGTTCGATCTTACTTTGATAACCCAAAACCCCCAAACCATGCTTTTGTTTGGAAGAAGAAAAGACAAGGCAGTTTGGGCCTGTTAGTAGTTACTGCCGGGTGCCAGCTACTGTCCTAAATCTTCCCTACAGCCCTGTGCAGTGAATTCAGCCTTCCCAGGCCCCTAATCTTCACGCATCCCTAATCATTACATAGACTGCCCCCCCACCGAGACACATGCTTCCCGTTCCAGATTCCTACTCAGGAGCAACACCTCGCCCACACCTGAATGGTTTAACCTGCAGCTGACTTACTTCTTATAAAAGGCACCGGGCACAAAGTAGGAAAATACACAGTTATAGAAAAAGGAAACACTCTAAGTCAAAGAGAGCCTTCTTAGCATCAGCCTGGTTGTCACAGGGCAGCTGCAGGGAGCCCTGGGAAGGAACCTGAACGCTGGAGCGAATGGGGTGTCCCCACTGGGTCTGCATGTCCCACATCCCGCGCCCCGACCCGACTCTGTGCCACCGATTCCTCATCCAGACACACAACGCAAGGAGGCGACAAGGCTCAATTTCAAGCATGTTCTCAGCAGTGGTGCTGATGATATTTTAAAAAGGGAAACAACATAGATGTCTATATTTTCAAGCAAAACGCAGCCTACCCGAAGGCAGCATCATATATAATCGTTATAAATGCGGCAGAAATGACGCAGGAAAATATTCTTCGTATAGCATTAATATTTCAAATTATTATGCATGTGGATACCATGGCTTTAGTAACACATAGATAATAGATGTGTTTATAAAAAGCATGTACGCGTGTATATTAAAAAAATGCATGTGCACACACATATGCACAGAGTGAAGACCATACGTCAAACTGTACAGATTACCTACAAAATCAGAATGCCTATGTCCAAGGCTGGCTTCATGACTTATAGGCTGAGATGAGACCTTAGGTAATTTATTTCATTCATCTCAGTTCCAGCTTCCTGATCAACAAAATGGAAATAATACTTCTACCTCATAAAGAGAGGGTAAAATGAGTTCATATGTGAAAAGCACATCAAAAGCACTCTGTAAGTGTTGATTGCTATTATTATTTTCAAAATTTCCTAAAATGCATATTTATGGCATTGGTAATAAGAGAATAGTCAATCTGTTTTAATGTTTACAGAGGTGATGTCATCTCATCCTAGAAAATCGAAGAGCATCTATCCTCTTGTTGGTGACAAGGGGCTCTGAGCCCCATCACTGCCCATCTTTATATACAACTTCCTGCTCAATGTCTCACTTACAGGTCCCAGGGAACCTCAAAATCAGAATGTCCAACCAGAACTGATCATGCGCGCCACACCCCTAAGCAGAACTGGCCCCCAGAGCCTCTGGTCCACGCCCCCATTGTAACATTTATTACCCTGTCCCCCCACCAGCTGGTGAGAGCCTTGCTTCCAGGTCCTGCAGCTCCAAAACCACTCTTGAATGAATGAATGAATGAATGACTCTATTCTCTATTTCCCGCCAATCAAAACAGTCCCCAGCCTAATACATAGCTATGCAAGCTGAGAGCAAGTGTGATCTTAATTACCTCCCCGTATGCAATGGTGTTATTGTATCTTCTCATTTCCGGGTACACGTGGTCCAGGTACCACTGGAAATTCTTACACTTTAAACTTTTCCTCAAGGCTCTTCTTTCGGAGACATCGCCTATGTCAATTCCTGGATTCTGAAAGCAGAGAGAAGCACAGGGCTTTAGTGACGGGGGCGGAGGGGGGGGGCGGGGGTGGTTCTGGCCAGAGGAGAAGACAGGTGGCCTTTGTAGAAACCATCAGAGAGAAACCTCAGTTCCTGCATGCTTGCTTAGAAAGTAGGTTTAAGGGACTCACTTGATCATAGAGCCCCCCAAGCTAGACCGCTGTCCCCTGAGCACAGCTCGCAGTCCCCAAAGTCAACCTTCCTTACCACCACAAAAAAGGGACCTGGGACACACTGATGTTGACAACCTACGTTCCCAACTCTGTCTCTCCTGCATATCCTCAGCAACTCTCAGAGCCAATTATTAGAGGAATTATTTGATTAAGAAAAGGAAATAAATGCCTATAACCACCTCCTGTCTTTCTTCTCCCTACAAGTGTGATTCTCCCCCTTTGTTGGCTCTTTGTGAAGTTCATTATACACAGAAGTGAAAATAATTTTCCATTGCAAAGCTTGTAATGATGTTCTAATGAATAATTCACTCTGCTTTTACAGAAATGAAACCTGTAATGGGCTGCCGTGTGCTGACAGGGGAAAACAAAGTAGCTGAAATATGACTCCACAGACTCTGCCACAAGATGGCGGCGGACCAGGGGGGACGGGATGCAGTCTCTGCAATGGCGAGCAGCCAGGCAGCAACGTGGGGGCCAGGGAGAGTTCACATTATTCCATTAACATTTTTTCTTTCAACAGCCAAACGGTGACTTTAAAGGAAAATCCCCTTCAATGTCAAACTTTCAAAATCCAAAGGCAAACCTGGACAGTGATATTTTAACTCTTGGTTTTAACGTGTTTAGCATAATGAAAGAGAATGGCCATTTTCGAAAAGAGCGGGAGGGTGCTGCTGGCATTAGGGACCAGAGGTTTTCTGGAGAAAGTGCTGGGACCGAGCCAGCAGCCTTGAACTCTTATGACTAAATAACAATGCCATTGTAGGCCACAGCTTCTCACCCACAAGCAGGAATAACAATATCGATTGTGCTGACATCCATCGGGCTGTGGGGAGAGTCGAATAAAGATGTGAGTTCGCATCCCTGCCATGTGCTATGGGTAGGACCTTAAGCAAGTCACGTTTAACCTCCCAGAGCTTCAGTTTGCCCATCTGTAAAATGGGCAGCATACAGGCCCATGTCAAGCTAGCATTTATTGATCCCTTAATATTTGCTATACTCTGTTCTAAGCCTTATATTTATCTTCATGAGAGCACTGTGAGATCAATGTTCACAGTCCCTGTTTTACAGATGATGAAATTGAGGCATAGAAAACTAGGTCAGGAGGTTGTTATGGGGGCTAAATGAGATATTGCAAATAACGTACTTACCAAGTGCCAGGGACATAGCAAGGACTCCGCAAGTGTTACCTATGTTTATATAAGTAATCATGTGTAAAATCACTTCTGTCTTAACAGCTATAAAGTACTGTATGGCCATAAGTGGACTGTCAATGCTTCAGAACATTATTTCAATAACTGTAACCATATGATAAACATTCTTCACGTTTGTCCTCTTTATCTATAATTCTTACACATATTCAACTGCATTTCTGCTGCTCTGGGCTCCAGCCTCCTGAAACGCAGGGGCTGCCAAGTCTCAGTGGGAACAATTCCAGGTGACTCTCTCAGGGCATGGCTGAGACATCTACAGGTACTCTGAAGAGATAAATCCAACTATGGCTGAGGGTACTGGTCACCCCACTGTGCTATGGACCTAAGTACATATAATGAGCATTTTAGTACTACTTAAACTGAGTACTCTAGTACTTTGATTTACTTACTACTTAAGCAAGTACTTTAGATTTAGTTCTCCCAATCACCCTAGGAAAGAAGACTTGTTATTATTGCTATTTTTAGGTGAGGCACCTAAGAGACAGAGGCAATAAATGGATTTGTTCGAGATTGAATAACTAGTAAGTGGCAGAGCAGGGATTCCAACCAAGCTAGGATATAGCCACTAAGCATTACTCCTGTGGGGCTTCGGTATTCTGGGAGGAAGATGGAGGAGACTCGAAGAGTCACATGAACAGTAGGCGCATATGTCATGGGGGAAGCTGGAGCTCCAGGGGAGGGCACAGAGGCAGAGCAAATGATGGGGCCTATACCAAACCTTTGGTCAAGAATCTCCTGGATACAATGCTTTTCAAGAGCAGGGCATCCGGGTTACTATAACATGACTAGGATTAACCCAATGAGATCCTTCTACTCTTTATAAATGGATTTTGAGATCTCCACTGTGCTAGTCCCCATGTAAAGCAGGGGTACTACTGCCTGGAGGTCTGTGAACCCCCTCAAGATGCTCCTATAATTTTGCAAGTGTAAGCATCTTTCTGGGAAGGAACCACCAACTGATTAAAGGGAGCAGTGACCCATCAAACACAGGACCACTGGTCCAGGGTGATGAGGAAGGGCTGCTGTGCCCCTACCTCCAGAGGCAGGTTCCACGCTATGTACACATGAGACTTGTAATCATCCATCCAGACCTCCGCAACCCGGAGGGCATTCCTCTTGGTGTAGAAACCAATGTTGCTGTTGTAAGGTTTCTTCTTCCGCTCAATGTGGGCCACTCGTGAGCAAGGCAGGACCTCCATGCTGCCCCCGCAGAGCCACACCTGGAGGCACAAAGGATTTTATCAGCCAGAAAGAAATTCCTAGGGGCCCTGTCCCTCCCCAAGGCCCAAAGGCAATGGTCAGGAGACTTAGCATGAGTGAGAAATACATTCTAATGTATTTCAGGGTTGGTCTGTTACTGCAGCATAGATGAACCTAACCTAGCTAAAATGTGTCAAAGAAGGCTTGGGGGAATTTTTATAGATATAATAGTTTAGGATGTGAAAACAGAGCTCTGGATAACAGACGCCCATTAACCTAAGATGCCCCTGGTGACGCATGGGTTTTCTTAAGTTCTCAGTAGTGAACATTTGGCACCCGTGGAGGTTTTCTTTCCCACCTGGCTGAAGCTATGCCTTGCAGACCTAGAACGGAAAATTCAAACTGAAAAACAAACCATCTTTATTCATATCAGCACGAAGTGTGTAATGGTCTACTTATGCATTGTTAATATGCTCTATTTTGGAGTTATAAGAGCACAGATGCCCAGCCTTCTGGAAGCATGTACCCCAGTGTTATCATGTGCAGGCATCACGTGTTATTGCCGGAACACTCAGGTAGAAGACTGAAATGGCGGTTGCCTTTGAGGCATGCAGAAGCCCAAGGAAGTGACACTTGCTATTCTCTGTATGGGCATGCCAAGTATCCGGGCTCGGAAGGCCCTGCTTGAGGAGCAAAGCTGAACTATCCAACTTCTCTCAGTCCCAGGCGGGAAAAATAAAGCATTTCTGATTGTCAAAAGGACTACTTTGTGGAAATAATCTTCCTGGTCCTGGCAGGGAGAGAGGGCACAGAGAGGTTTCAGAGACCTAGGCTGCTGTCCTGCCATGAGGATCGTGTATACTCTCCATAAATGAGAGAGTGCTGGTGAGCTGAGCCAGTCAGCAGACAACACTGCTTGTCCCAACCTGGGATACTTCAAGTCACTCTACCCTTTGGTCTACCAGATCCCCTCTGCAGGATACCAGGACCCTCTTGCAAGTTGCACACCATCCCTGGGTCTTTATTGATTGAATTTGGTGTCAAAATCCACATGTGTGTGATCTTCTGTTTCTATTTCCCAACTCTGGCTGCATGCAGGGAAATGATACAGATGGAAAATTCTCCCTGTTAACCATGAATCTTCACCTTCAAGGAGAAGACTGTGAGCTAAGAGATTGGTAGACTGTGGGTGGTCCAGAGTAGCTTGATTTGGGACCTGACAATTAGGTGCCCCCATGGGTTGGCCTGGCAGCTGCTGATAGTGGAAGGAAGCCAAGTCGGGGGGGGGGGGAACATGGCTAAAGGCCTATGGGGAATAGGGGTAAAATATGGTGGCTGAATTTCCAGGGGTGGGCAATATGCAAAGATACAGAGTTGCACAGGTATGCAGCATTGGGAAGTTTCAAGATTTAGGGAATGGATGGAAAGACATCCCATGTTCATGGATGTGAAGACCTAACATTGTTAAGATGGCAATACTTCCCAAATTGATTTAAAGACTCAACCCAATCCCCACCAAAACCCCAGATGGCTTCTTTGCAGAAATTAACAAACTGATCCTAAAATTCATGTGGAAATTACAAGAGACTCAAAAAACCTTGAAAAGAACAAAGCTGGAGGACTTCCACTTCAGATTTCAAAATGTACCACAAAGCTACTAGAATCAAGACAGTGTGGTGTAGGCATAAGTACAGACAATAGGATAGAACTGAGAGTCTAGAAATAAGCCCTCACATTTATAATTGACTTTTTTTTTTTTTAAGATTTATTTAGAGAGACAGAGAGGGAGAACAGAAGCACCAGGGGCAGAGGGAGAAGAAGAGAGAGAATCTCAATCAGGCTCTGCACTGAGCAGGGAGACCGTCACGGGGCTCAATGCCATGATACCGAGATCATGACCTGAGCTGAAACCAAAAGTTGGATGCTTAACTGACTGGGCCACCCAGGTGCGCCATAATTGACTGGCTTTCAACAAAGGTGCCAAGAGGATCCAATGGGGGAAATAGTCTTTTCAACAAATTGTGCCAGACAACATGCCAAGGAATGAATTTTTACCACCACCTCACAACATACACAAAAATTAACTTGAAGTGGATCAAAGACCTAAATGTAAGAGCTAAAACTGTAGTACTCTTAGAAGAAAACATAAGGGCAAATTTTCATGACCTACGATTAGGCAAATGTTCATCAACTGATGAATGGATGAACAAAAATGGTATATCCATACAGCGTAATATTATTTAGCAATAAAAGAAATAAAATACTGACACATGTTACACCATGTATGAACGTTGAAAACATGATGCTAAGGAAAAGAGGCCAGTCACAAAAGACAGTATATTACATGATTCCATTTATATGAAATGTCCAGTTTAAGAAAATCCACAGAGACAGAAAGAAAACTGATGGTTGCTTGGGGCTGGGGCTAGGGTTGGAGGAAGGTAGAGTGGCTGCCAGCGGGTATAGGGTTTCCTTTTAGGGTGATAAAAATGTTCTGATATTGACTGAGGTGATCACGGAACAACTCTTTGAATATACTAAAAACCACTGAGTTGTATACTTTAAATGGGTGAATCGTAGTGGTATGTGACTATCTCAACAAAGCTGTGAAGGGATAGATTCCAGTTTGGGACGCTCAGGTAAGGTGAAGTGATATAGGCCAAAGTCGAGTTCTGTGAAGACCAGCTTCTGAGCTGGGATCACAGGTGCAGGCATATGAAGGGACTGAGCAAAAGCCAGAAACCCAGGCATAAGAACGGAGGGGCCAGGTGGCAACAGAACCTACGGGCAGCCCGAATTGGTGCCAGTCTTCCGTAAGCAGTCCAGACCAAGGATTATCCAAATTATTCCACATTGTCCTTGGGAGTGCGACTAGGCTCACAAGGGGTGTCAGGTGGCCCTCCTTGCTATGAGTGGGCTGAGAGAACAGAAGGCCCAGGTCAGACCCCAAGCCTCTTAAACAAGATTGGGAGATGGTGTGCCAGGCTCGGAGGCAGGCAGCGCAGCACGTCTGTCCTATGCGGCAGGGACACTGGCTTCCTGTCCTGGGCTCTGCCATGTGGACACCAGCTGGCACACTCAGTGGGCACCAACTCAGAGCCACTTAGTTCTTCCTGTATGATCGGGGGAGAGGCAAGGGGCTCCAAGACTGTTTAGTGTCTCAATGGTACAACCTTCTGCTGGGCCCAGCAAATCTAGAGTGAATCACCAGGGTTGGGCGCTGGCCCAGATGCCTGTAACATCGTCACAGCCCCCTTCTGTCTGCAACACATTCTCCTGTTGCCATCCTGTGCCTGCCTGGCCTTGGTCTACACCTCAGCCTGTCACCTCCAGTGACCCAGACTGGATTAGGGTCATGGGCACGAGCAACCAGCAGCAGCACATCTTCTATGAGACTCAAAATGACATCACAGAAACACTCAAGCTGCAAACTACTCAGCAAGTATCAGGCAAAAGAGGTGATTCAAAGTGAAGGAAGGATGGAAGGATGGAAGGAAGGAAAGAAGGAAAGGGAAAGAGGGAGGGAGGAAAAGAAGGAAGGAAGAGAGGAAGGAAGGAAGGGAGGGAAGAAGGGAGGGAGGGAGGAAGGAAGGAAGGACAGACAAAAAAGAAAAAGAAGAAGAACACCCAGTAGATGTGGGAAGCAAACTGAGCCCAGTCCCTTGGACCCTGAGGGAGAGCCCTAGCCCTGGAGCAGGTCCTGGGAGCTCCCCGCTGCTCTACTCTTCCTCCATCCTCCACTTCTGCAGACCCTCCCCTCCAAAGGTGAGTGTCTTCACTCTGCCTGCTCCAGAACCTAGGACCAGCCAAATCCTTACAACCAAGCACCAAACATCGAGTACCTCGTGAGATCCTCATAGATGAGGAAAACTGAGGATTCAAGAGGCTCATTAAATTGTTTACAATCCACAGTCAGTAAGTGGGGGATCCAGAACCCCACACACCATACCAGCATGCCGGCCCTTACTTGGTGGGCACTGCAGCTCTGACCCCTCTGACACAGGGGGAGCTGACCTGCGGCCATGGGTCCTCCAGCATTTCCTCAGGACCAAGGACCAGATTGCCCCTCTGACCTGCACTGTAGCCAGGGTGAGCAAGGGGGACTGGGTGTGTATACATGGCCTGACGAAGCTCAGTGGATCCGAGGTGGCACCAACAATACCCTCAAGGTTAGGGGTGTCATTGTGAAGGGAGTCAAGGTTAGCCTCCTGCCACACAAAGCCATCTGGCGGTGTGGCACTGCAAGGGGAACTGGAAGGAGCCAGTGAGTTGAGGCTCTGCTCCAAGTTGGCAAGAGTGTTCATGGCACACAGAGCTCATGGGTTGGCCCTAAGTTTTGATAGGTTGATGTGGAGTGTGCCCATGGTCAATGACAGAGTGTAGACAGTAGAATTGAAGCCATTCGAGAGAGTGGAATGAATACCTTTGACACAGACCAACAGGGGAGCTAAGGCAGCTGCAGAGGACTGCTATTCACCTAGCCTCCTACTCTACCTGAGACGCATGAAAGCAAAAGGGTAGCTCCCTAAACAGGGAGTGATCTAGTTTATCCTTCTACCAGACATAAGCACTAGCTACATGTGTCCCAAGTATAGCTGATCCCAAGGAAGGATTACCATTACTGTTTATCAGCCCAAATGGTAAGTCCTACAAAGATGGGAAGAAATGATGCCAAAGGGAAATGAATAAGAAGATGGGGATGAAAGACTAACTGGTACATCTCTGATGCCAAGGAGGAAGGAGAGAGAGAGAGGAGGCCTTTTAGATGGGCTGACATGGGCCAGGAAGACAGCACCCTCCAAGCTCTGGGACCAGTCCTGGGGGGCACAGAGAAGCCATGGCATGGCTCTGGGTGACCTTTTGCCTGAGAAGAGGGGAGGTGACCGTCAGGAGGTGTAGTGACTCCAGGAATAGGTATTAATTAATTTATTCAACCAGAAAATTCCACTCAGAGCCTACTTTCCAGCACAGGAATGACACAGAAAGAAGTGTCAACAGACAAGACACTCCTTGCGCTCATGAAGTTGATGATCTTGCAAGAGAAACACATGAATTAAATCATCACAGGCCTATGTGCACGCTCAGGAAGCTAATTCCTAAGAAGGAAAGCAGCACAGTGCGGGAAAAGCCAGCATTCAAGAAAGGGATGTGGCCCATGGGCTCAGAGAATGTTCCCCTGACTTGGGACAGGTCTAGAGTGAGCTAACTTGGTTAAAGAAGTGGGCAAAGTGGATGAGAGCCCAAGCACAGGGGCAGCCAGCCCAGGTACAGTGGCCTTGCGTAGGGGGAGCCTGGGGCAGTGGGCTGCATTCAAGATGGCTGCAACTATCCTTCCCACGCTCCTTTCCATCAAAGGGTTGGATCTACTTTCCATCCTCTTGGATCTGGGCTAGCTTTAAGACTTGCACTGAGGAGGAGAATGCACTAGAAGTGATGTTTTGCACTTTCCAAGGCCAGGCCTTAGGAAGGTTTAGAATTTTCACTTTCTCTGTCTTGGGATCCTGAGTCCATCATGCTTTGAAGAAGCTGCGGACCAAAGACCATGGGGTGAAGGGGGTCCGGCCTGGCGTCTCTCACGTGCCTTGGGCCTCAGCTGGACCGCACACCTCCAGCCAAGCTACTGGCTGACCACCTACATGTGAATGAGCCCGCCAGTGCTGTGAAGAGCAGAAGAACCACTAGTTGACTGCAGCCCAAACCGCCAGACTCCAGAATGGTGAGCAAATTGACTGTTCTTTTAAGCCACTGAATTTGAGTGTACATAAACAACTGACATAAGTGGAATATGCAAGAAATTGAAAGAACAGCCTAGTGGCTGTATTTCAGAGCAGGGGTAGAAGGGAGGAGAAGAGCCTGAAATGAAGTTGGGTGGGCAGGCAGGGATCTCACCAGCCGGGCCTGTAGGCCACACTGAGGAAACTGATCTTTGTTCTAAATGAGAATCCACGGAAGGACACCAATTTGAAAAAGTCACCCTAGCTGAAGTGTGGGAAACAGGTTAGTAGCAAGGAGAGGGGAGACAGAGGAGGGAGGAGGGTCTTAGTGTCATCCTGGGGAGAAATGCTGGTAGCTTTGGCTAGGGCAGTGGAACAGAAGCAGAGGTTGACAGATTTGAGCTTTTTATTTTATTCTTATTCTTTATTGTGATATGTTACTCACCATACAGTACATCATTAGTTTTTGACGTGGTGTTCCATGATTCATTGTTTGTATATAATACCCAGTGCTCCATGCAATCCCTGCCCTCCTTAATACCCATTAGATTTGAGTTTTTTAATGGCAAAATCTTGGGCAATGGGTTGGATGTGGCAGAGATGAAGAAGGATCAAGAAGGACTCCTAGGTTTTCTGCTTGCGCTGTTGGACATAGCATGGTAGCATCATGTCCTGGGCCAGAAAGCCTGCCCAAGGCTACCCAGGCCTCTGGTGGCAAAAGAGCATCATAAGACACATCCTTCCAGCTTTGGACAGTGATGCCCTGGAAGAAGAGGACACTGGGAGAAAGATGTCAATGAGTGCGAATGATCTCTGATTTCTCCATCATTGCTCCAGAGAGAGTCTTCAAGGGCACACTGGCTTAATTCCATCTTTTGATGCCTTTCATTCATTCGACTCATGTGTTTCATAAATATTTCAATAGCTCATTAGAGTTTTAAAGACAATGGAAAGCATGTCATCAGATGAGGCAAAAGTTGGTATTTCCAGAATTACACCTGGATCTCAGCCTGTCTACTGGTCTCCCTGAATGTCCTCTGTACTTCCCAGTGTCTCAAGTCTTCCCTTCAAGGGCAGGATGAGAAGCTGGCCCAAACCAGGCTGTGCCTCCAAATCACCAAGGGGTGCTTTAAATTTACCAATGCCTGGATCCCTCCCTGGACCTATGAATCACAGTCCCCTGGGAGAAGCTGAGGTACTACGTTTAAAAACGTCCCTTATGTGTAGCCAGGTTTGGGAACCACAGGCCTAAAGTCATTTAATATCTATTCTGAGTCTATGGTTTTATGACTGAGGCCAAGAGAAGTTAGGATGTGCCTGGCCAAAGCTCAGACCACTGGGTAGTGGTTCCAGAGATGCTGGGAAGAGGTGTGGGAATCTAATGTTCCGGGCACTGCCTGGACTGTGGTCTCCCCAGGGCCTCCACCACCAAGGAGCCTGGTCGGTAAGGGGGGGAAGTGAGGGAGCCAAAAGGCACGGCCTTGGTGGAGGTGAGGCGCTGAAGCCAATGTGGCTGGTTCATTTATATCGCCTATTGTAGGTGGTGGCCTCTGAACATTTTTGATATATGTTCTCATCTGGAAAGAAAAAACAGTTGAAGTCCATCCTCCAACCTGTTGACTTTACCCATTTTAAATTATATGCACGTGCTTTCGTACTACTAGATTTTACCAATGATAAGTGTATATAGAGAGACGTTTGAAATCATATAGAAGTGGAAGTGCTAATATATTCCTCTTGGGCCCCAGTGTCCCACCTGGTGTGTCTGGCTTTGGAAATCACCACAAGAATTCAAATATTCAAGGTCTAGTCTTATTCCACCGTTTTTAGAAGCCAGCTGTTGCTCAAAAGCAGCAGAAAGTACTGTTCAGAAATGAGTAGGTTTGTAACCAAAGTAATCTAGTGAGAATTTTCAACTGTGTCGCTAGAGTATGAACAGTGAGCGCCACGAGAACGTGAAAGCCACCTTTCCCGAGATGCTCCAGGCACCATGGGGGGTGGGTGGGGGCAGCTGTCTCTGGAAAGAGTCTCAGATACTGTTACAGAAGGGGGTCCAGAGCCTTCCGTACCTCCCTCTGCCCCATGCCCCTGTCATTCAGATTGAACAGGAAGCTGCAGGATCCAGAAAGAAATCCAGGGGCCATCCTCAGCTCTCTGCTCCCCAGGCACTGGTCAACCCATCACCAAGTCCTGCAGACAATGACTCTTAACTATGGCTCAGTTGCAGTCCTTTCCGCTCACACCCACCATGACCACCAGACCACCACCTCCTCCACCATCGCTCCAAGCTGCCACGACCTGGACCACAGCACCCATAATGTGGTCCCCTGATGGCTCCCCTGATGGCTGATGGCTCCCCTCCATTCTTCTGGCCTCCAATCGAAGCCAGAGTCCCGTGATCTGATCACATCATTCCCCTGAACACTTTGTGGGCTCCTACTTGCTCTGACAGAGGGAGGAACAAAATGAAGAAAAAAGATGGAAACAGTCTAGAGATACAACATGACAGGCACAGAAAGGAAAGTCAGAATGACCAACGGCCTTTATTACAGGACTCAACACAAGGAAGCTCTGAGTCTCCCCAACTGCTCTGCCCATAAACCCAAAATCACCCTCGTGTTTTGGGAAAGCTGCTCCCTGGCACCCTGGCTCCTAGTGCAAATCCAGTCCAGCCTGGACCCAGCTGGCCCCATCCTCTAGCACAAACTGATAGAGACCGAGGAGGAATCAACCAATTTATTCTCTAGTGAAGAAAGGTCACATGATACATTTCTCCCACAATTTGGGCACACTCATTTTACCCCCCAACCCCAGTTTTGTCATCTACAAATGAGGGGGAGGCTATGTCTGAGGCTCCCTTCAGCTCTGGTGTTCAGCGTCTATGATTCCCTACCCCATAGAACACTGTCCCAGGCTGGAGGGCCAGGGTCATCACAAGTGGAGGACAGCAGCTTCCTTAGGCTGCCCACCCCAGTGTTGACTTTCTTGAGGAATAAGCTTGAGACCACCAGGAATCACCCAACTAATGAATTCAGGCATGTTATCTAGACCACTGGTTTATCTCTGAATCAAATCTCTAGGGTGCCTTGGGGTTCCCATGTGCACCTTCTGTCACAGGCAGTCTCTAGGCATGCACTGAAACTGTATTTTCTCCCTATGAACCAGTCAACACCCCCTGTGCCACTTACCGAACAAATTTCTTGAATGACATTTTCTTGTCTTGGCATAGGGTGTAAAAAAGACGCTACCAGATCTCAGATCTTAAACCATGGCTAAGTGTGTCCATCCTTTTAATTTGTCCCAAACTTATTTCACTTTCTTTTATTCTATTATCCGTTGTAGAGTTGGCTTTCTCTTGGAGACCATCTTTCATACTCCACAAAACAAGTACTATCCCTTTCTAAGATGTTAAGGTGAGTAGAAAGTAAGATGGCTGCTGGTCTTCCTCACTCACTGTGGGGCCCTCAATATCCCAGTCTCTACTCCTGTGAGGACACACAGGCCAAGATGACCTGTGGAGGTGTGAGTCTTCTGTGTCACCCACACAGTCAAAACTGTGCATGTTATACCATCACATGACAGTTTCTTTCCTTTGGGGGATATGGACTATTTCTGATCTATGAGAATTAATTAATTAAGAAAGAAATTAAGAGATTAATTAATTTTTTCCTGAATCCTCACCCAGCCCAGACCAAGGCCAGCCAGTGTCTTGTCCAGGTCCTGCCCAAGTGACCCCATAGACCTGCCTACTACCCTTGGGACAGGAAGTGAGTAGGAGTATTGAGGGCAAAGGCAAGCTGTCAGGAGGCATTAGTGGGCTTTTCTGAAGATGAACCATAGAGGGAAGGTGGTCGAAGTCACTAACAGACAATTACCAGCAAGATCCAAGTCTAAAAGAGACTAAGAGATGCTGCAGAATGTCCAGCAAAGAGTCCAGCAGAACATAGAGGGGATGCAAAATAAGGAATGAGTTAACTCACAGGTCCATAGGCCAGGGCATCACATCGGATCTGGCTGAACAGGTAATCTTAGTAGGCTTAGTAGGCTTTTTTTTGTTTCCTTAATCTATTTCCTATATTAGTTCTATTGAGATATAAACCACATACTATAAAATTCACCTGTTTAAAATGTAAAAATTCAGTGGTTTTAGTATATTCACAGAATTACGCAACCATCATCACAATCAATTTTAGAACATTTTCATCACCCAACTAGAAACCCCATACTCATGACCAGTCAGCCCCCCTCACCACTACCCCCAGCTCTAGACAATCATTTATCTACTTTCTGTCTCTATGGATTTGCCTATTCTGGACATATTATATAAGCAGAATTACACAATATGTGGCCCACTGTGGTTGACTTCTTTCACTTAGCATAATATCTTGAAGGTTTACCCATGTTGTAACGTATACCTCTACTTCATTCCTTTGTATGGCTGGATACTATACTACATTTTGTTTATACATTCATCCATCGATGGACACTTGGGCTTTTTCCATTTTGGCTATTATGAATAATGCTTCTATGAACATTCACGTACAGATGTTTATATGGACATGCACATATTTTCATTTCTCTTGGGTATATACCTAGGAGTGGAATTGCTGAGTCATATGCTCGCTCTACGTTTAATCTCTCGAAGAGCTGCTAATCTTTTCCAAAGTGACTGCATCATTTTATATTCCCACAAGCAGTATAATGAGGGTTCTAATTTCTCCACATCCCCACTAACCCTTGTTAATGTCCATCTTTTTGATTATAGCCATTCTAGTGGGTGTGAAGTAGCATCTTGTTGTGTTGTGATTTCCATTTCCCTGATGGCTAATGATGTTGAACATCTTTTCATGGGCTTATTGGCCATTTGTATATCTTCTTTGGAGAAATGTCTAGTCAGATCCTTTGCCCAATTTTTAATTGGGTTGTTTGTCTTTTCATTATTATCAGAGGCCGCATGGAGAAAATTAAGTTGGCTTCCAGTGTCATTTCTCTCCCTCTCCTCACTCTTCACCATCTAAAGGCTCCAATGTTCAAGGTCTCCTAAATCTTTTCTTTCCCGGGCTGTGTGTAGAGCTGGCATGGAGATGGCCCTAAGCTAGAGAAAAATGAACCGTGCAGCAGAGGCCAAAATTCTTGTTCTTCCTCCTCCAAAGTCCAGCTGTGTGATGTTAAGCAAGTCATTTTTCTCTTTCCTCCCAGGCTTAAGGCTTCCTCACCTGTAAGATGGAGTCATACTACTCACCTGCCTACAACACAGAGCCATTATGAGGGCCATTGAGGTTGTGGATGTAAAAATGTAGGGACACTGCAGATTCTTCCAGCCTTTCAATGGGAGACAGCTGATGTGGTTCCTGGGCTTGGACCCAGGTTTCAGACTGCATGCTTCCAGACCTTGTTCCACTGCTTATTAGCTGACCTTATGCAACTTAGCCTTTCTGTATCCCAATGTCCTCCCCTGTATAATGAAGGATAATATCAGTCCTTACCTCTCTGGGTTGTCATGATATTTAAATGAGATGTGCTATATGTCAAGTGCTTAGAGCAGTATGTGGCTCCAAGTTCTCCATACACATTATTTGGGCCATCATTGTTATCATTACTCCAAGGCTCGATTTCTGATGCCACATTCTCTCTATGCTCCCAGCACCAAATGAGAAGAGGATGGGCTGGACTGAGTTTCCAGAAGGTTTTTCCCTGATTGGGAACTGAATACACTGGCAGGACTGGCATGCTGGTGAGCTGTGCTGGCTTGCCCAGCCTGATAGTCTTCCCAAAATGTCCAGACCTGTGTCCCAAGTGTGTGTGTGTGGGTTGTGCCCTTCAGTGCCCTTGCCAACATTCTCCCTCAGATATGTGTCTCTCCCTATCCTCCTTTCCTTGCTCTAGCCAGGAATGGCCACTGTAGGAGACCAGAATATGCCACCCTGAAATATGCCTCTTTGTCATAAAGATTATTTTGAGCTGATTATTTTGAGAAACAGCAGACACAGAAGCTCTGAAAACAGAGCAGAAGTTTCCCTTTTGTAAAGGAAAATTACATTTATAAAAAAATCTCCATTTGCAAGGGTGTCCCACCCTCCTCCGTTCTATACCAGGAAGAGAAGGATGACTCCAAATCACGAGAGACTCATCCATGGAGACAGCACTGACTTAAATCTGCATAACAAACCTTACCCTTATTTACACTACTTTTCCTGGTCCCCTTCCCACAATGGTCTCCTCCACAACTGTCTTCCTTTGTTTTAGCTGAAGATGGTGCTCAAGCTCAAGTTCTAAGCCACCTCTTGGAGTTTACCCATCCTTGAGTTTCTCCCAGGTATATAAGAGATGTTAATAAATACCTGTTTGCTTTTCTTTTGCTAATCTGTCTTTTCTTACAGGGGCCCTAGAACAGTTGAAAAGATTTTATTTCTCCTCCACACCAACCTCATCCACAGGGTCTATTACTGCTCCAAGGGTGACCACTGGTGTCCCATGCTGTCCATCCTGGTCTGTCAGCCAAAACGGCAAGCCAACCAAGTAAGTTCTGCAGCCCCTCAGACCATACATGAACTATGTAACATCCTTCTCTGATGTCTTACAGGATGGTTGTTGTTCGCTGGCTTTTCTCTAGATAAGAATGACAAGTATCAGAATTCTAATGGGAGAATTTTAAGGGAGTTGACAGGTCAGCCAGCCAAGAAGAGGTACAGGGAATAAAACTTCCCTGTGAAGGCCTCAAGTCTATCTTCAGTAAACTTTCTTCCCAACTCATAGGCATATCCACCTGAAGTAACAGGAGACTTCACTACATCTCTTAGGAAAAAAGTAAACATAATTTTCTCTATATTTTGTCATGTAGAATTGGAATATAAGAGGGAAAAAAATCTTACCCTTTAAAAAAAAAAAAAAGGTGGCAGAAGGGAGAAAATGAAGTTGGCTTCCAGGGAAGTCTAAGAGCCTAGAATTCAACAAACACTCTGCTGTGTTCCTGTGGTTTGTGACCAGCACCTTGAGATTCTGGATTATAAAGTGTTCTGGGGCCACACAGGCTCCTGCAGACCCTATGACCATCTCACAAGCAGAACTGGACTTAACTGAACTTTAGCTCCAGGGCCTTCATTAGCACGGGCTCCTCTCATGGCCCGACCTATGTGTTTGATCCCACAGAACCTGGAGGCCCTGCACTGGGGACCTCTCCCATCCTCTCCCTTGGAGAGTGAAGCCCTACCACTCTGGAGCTGGACTTCCAGATGTCTGCTTCCCATGGACACAAATTCTTCCTGGTATCAGACTGAAGTCACTATGGAAGCCACGGAAGCCCATAAAAGCAACACTGGAGGAACGTTTAACACAACTTATGTAAATAACCGCATTTGGTAATCCAAGTGCAAGCAAATTTTAGCCTTTTGCCTGCTGGTAAAATCTGTTTGAAACAACACGGATTTCTGACTAAGAGAAGATTTAATTTGTTACCCCCATCCTACCAATATTTTTTGGGTAGATAACCCACTTCCCAAAGCACGGGCTCATTCTTTTCAAAATCAGGATACCCAGAGGTGCCCCTGCTCCTCCATGCTCCTCTCTGCCATCCTGAAGACAGTGAGCGGCTTTTCATGGTTGAAATGTCTGTGCTATCCTCCAAATTGCACGGACGCATAATGCCTTTCCTCCTAAAGTCCTTTAACAAAAATTCAATTTCAATCTTCTGCTTTATTTATTACCATTTCTCAGAAATTGGATTTACAAATATGGACCTCAAGACATATCTCAATTTAAGCACCACTGTGGCGAGAACCTCTAAATACCTGGATTCTATTGCCAGTGGATGCAAGTCATTTCTCTCAATACAAGATGAGGAATTAAAATGAAGCTTGGTAAAATGACATGTGATTCAGAGGAGGAAAGAAATGCATACATATTGAAAGCTGCTTTATTTACTGAACATGGAAGGTGTGTTGGGTGGGCTTTTTCCTTTCTTTTAATTTTTGAGGTTGTTGCTTATGTGTTTGAAAGAATAATACTGGGGGGGAGGGGGGCAAATAATATCAGGTCTATGCTCTTACCAGTTTAAAATTTAGCCCAGCCTTGCTACCCGGCCTGATAGCACTTCACTGTCAGAGAAGACCTGGGGTTCTGTGTTAGGAAAAAAGCCCAAAGCGGCCTCAATCACACATTTTTTGAGGTTGTCCTGCTCCTGTCCTGCCCCATTGCCTTCCCCTCTTTTCCTACCACTTAGGACTTCCCTACCTAGGCCTTCCCTCACTCCTGTTTCTGCCCTTCCATTTCTGCCCTCTTCATAGACTCCTTCCTTTGGACAGTCCCTCCTTTTGCAAGAGCAGCTCCAACTAAGTAGGTATTAAGCATTTAGCCCTCTGTATTCCCAGCCTGATGCTTTCAACTTGTAATAATTTACCTTCTTTGGTCATTCAATTCAATACCATCTACATGTTTACTAAGACCAGAGCTCAGAGCTAAATGCTTCCAGGGATCTAAAGATAATTTAGATGTATATCTTACGCACAGTCTTTGCTCTTTTCTCAGAACTTAAAATTAGAGTTCCAGGAAAGTGTTGAACATTGCTTTAGAACCTTGGTGTAGAAGCAGCCAGAAGGGGGAGGTGGGTGCTAACATTGTGTTCATTCCCCTCTCTATGCATCCATGTTCTACTATTATTTAGCCTGCAATTTTGCCTAGGATAAAAAAGGCACTGGTAGGGTGTAAATAGAGGTAAACTATGCTTCACCATAGGAGGAAAGTGAATTATATTTAATTCTGTGTCTTTAATACCAAAGGTGTTAAACCAGAGCTTTGACATCAAGTACAGTGATCTGGAAGGAGACTGGAATGTCCACATGCTTCCAAGAGCATCCTATCACCACGTTTCAAAAGCTCCTCAAAGGGTGTCATTGCTCTTTCTAGAGCTCCATCACTGAAACCAACTTGGTCTGGGGCTAAATGAAAGGCTTTGCCAATGACCACTCCCAGAAATCTACAGAAGGGGACAGCAGGGACAGGGTTGCCTGCCATTTGGGACCAGGATGAGGAAGAGGCCAGGACTGGCCAGCCTGCCCTAGCTTCACCAGATGAAACAGTCCACCCACCCATTATTAGCGATCATATAAGAAGGACCTCTCATTCATTATAATGCAGACAGTAGGGCATGTGGTGTGCATGGGAGGGGCACGTTGGAGATAATGACCCAATGACCCTGGGGACACCAAGGGTCATTGATGCTGGGGTAGGGGACATAGACCTCACCATTGGAGCACCATGAGTCCCTGTGTGCACATCTGGCTTTTGCCAAGGCACAGACCCGTGATTGGATGTTGGCTCTCTGGTGGCTGGCCCTGCCCTGCCTGGCTAGACAGACCCTTGGCCCTCTTGTCCTACCCCAGATGGTCAGGCCTGAGCATTTCCTAACGAGCACCTGCTGTAAAATGGTGTCCAGTGTTCACAGAGGCTCTAAGAGGTTCTAAGAGGCGTAAGGACAGCCACTTAGGAGAAATGCAGATACACCACTCAGAAGTCCACGGTGACCTGAGTTTGGTTCTCCTGAGAGTGTGATCACAGACACCTTCCGGGAGGAGCAAACAGGGCAGCACTGAGGGTGAGATGCTGCGGGGTTCCAGGACCTGGCAGGAGGCCAGCCTGTTGTCAATGGGGGATGAAAGAAGTTGCCACTCAAGCTCTTCCTCTCCAGTTCCGTAGGAGCAGGATGAATGGGGCCTGTTGGGCGTCCATCCTGTCTCCCCATCCCTGTCAACATCTACAAATAGCAGCTTTGGGTGTTCACAGAGGGACAGCATCTCAAACACACTAGCCTTACTGATAGGGGATCGTGAAAAGGCACAGTCTGGGTGTAGGAAGGCTTCTACCCCTCTTTCTGCTTCTCCTGCAGCCGAGATGAGAAGCGTAACCAACTTCCTTCGCCTGTGAATTGGGAGTCACATTAATAAATGAACACACACTCGAGTTCGCAGACACGGCAAAGAAAAAGAGAGAGAGAGAGAGATGGCTGTAAGTTAAATTTAAACAGAAGATGAGTCCACCTCCCACTCCACTTGAACGATAAAGACACCGAGTCCCTTGCAGGCAGCCGATTAGTTAGCGAGAAGGTTCGTGGCTGAGGCTGCTGATGTGTTGGGAGCAGCCCGGGTCCTGCCTTCCTGAGCTGGGTCACCCACGGCTTCCTCCAAGACTGGAGGCTCGCCAGAGGCCTCCCAATGATTCCACAGCAGTCCTTTCTTTTTGCATAAACTGGTAGGAGCATCAGGTTGTTTTTAAAATGTTGGACTAATAATTGAGTTAGAAGCCTCAGATGTCAGAGAAATGTGAGGTTTCTGAAGCTGATGATGAGCTTAAGTCAGGAAAGGATGGAGCACTGGGGCCCAGTACCTTGGGGACAAAATGGCTGACCCAGTAGTTACTGATAGTCAGTGGGGACCTGGGGGAATGGCCTTAGGGATGAGGAAGCTGCCAACACAGTAGAGTCTGAAGACCAGAAGTTACATGCCTTCATGCCATTCAGTGCCCTTGGGGGTGTTGGGCGATTTAGAGCCGAGGAAAGAGACACGGATCTGGTTCGCTTGGGTCCCGGCACAAAATGAAACTCAACCATTAGATGACCTTCCTCAGTGCACTTGGGCCTGGAGCTTAGTGACTTGCAGCCTGATGAGTTACAACACCAGCAGATTTCACAATCTTTCCAACTCTTCTGTGTAAACATTAGGACTTTGAACAGGAGAGAATCCTAACAACTGGAGGGGACTCTCATGGAGAAAACGAGGGATCTCAGTCCTTTTTACTGAATTCCAACTTCTATTTTGGTCCCTAGAAGGAGCAGGGAATCATGCGAGGCTCTACTTGAGTCCATAACCATCCTTTGACAGACCTAATCCAAACAGGACATCACCCACAGGAAAGGTCTGGCAACTTCTACCAGCACAGACTCGTTCTTACCAGTCTGTGTGAGCCTGGAGAGGCGTGTCACCCGAGGCCTCGCATCATTGCTACTCCCTCTGTCCCACGGCACGGGGACCCTGGAAGCCACCTGCTGAAGGCAAGAGCCACGTGTGGAAGGATCTAAGTCCCCGGAATGACCACGAGGAAGGCTGCCAGCCAACCACGACCATCCATCCACAATGGGTTTTAATGAAAATCTCAAGTAAGCCACTGAGATTTAGAGGTTTGCTCTGTTCCAGTGGCCAGAGTTACCTGCCCCAGATACTCCCTATCCCCTGTTTTGACTTGTGAGTGTAGAGAATTTTAAGATGTATACAGGAATTCCATGTTTTGAATGGATTAGATGTCCCGAAGCAGGCCGCCCTACTGAGGGTCCTTTCAATCTGGCAATTTTATTTGTTTTTCTCCTAGAAAACAATCTATTCCTCAGCTTCCGTGGATGCTGGATATTGTACAGGGATATTGAAAATGTCACTGATTTGCCCTCTTCCATTCTCCTCTCTGTTCTGCTTGGGGCCAGTTTCGCATTCTGGAAATTGCTGGAATAATAGCCCACAGTGCAGCTGATAAAGAGAAAGGTTCTTTTAAATTTTTAAACAGTTCTTTCTGGTGCTGCTTTGTTCTTGCTCTCCTAACACTGTGTCCGGCATATCTGCTAGGCCTGGGGTCTATTTGAACAATTCTAAAATGTCATCTCCTACCTGCTGACTTCTGCTGCTGCGAGCTGCGAGCAGCCCGGCTCCCACAGAGCCCGTGAGGCGGAATGCGTGCGCACCACCTCTTCACAGAAGGCTGGGTCAAAAAGAAAGCCGACTTGACTCAGACATGTCTATCCACTCTCCGGCTCAGAGAAAACACAGGGATGACGCTGTATTCTCTTGAATGCACCCTCCTTTTCCCCTTTGGAAAGTTGTGGGGGTGGGTTTTGATACTTTGCAGATAGAGTGCCACTGAATAGCACTGATCTTGAAACCTTAAAGAAGCATCAGCTCAGGGTATCTTCAGGGGCCATCCCAGCCCTTTGTCCTGGAGAATTTGAAGCACGATCCATCCTTTGATTAAAGTTCTCCATGTCTGACGTTCCCAACTGATGCCATGGGCTCTTGTGTTTTCTTGGGACCCCTGGGACCCAGGAGGAGTACTCAGGGAGTAGGAAGAAATCATGTCTGTTAGGGGCTGAACTCTATTCCCCCCCCACACGACCTCATTGGTATGTTAAAGTCCTAAGAATGTGACCGTACTTGGACTGTACTTAATTCCCCTTAAAGAGGGAATTAAGGTTTAATGAGGTCACAAGGGTGGGTCCTAAGCCAAAAGGACTGGAGTTTGTATGAGAGGAGGAGATGAGGACACAGACACGCGCACAGGGAAGACCATGTGAGGACAAGGAGACAAGATGGCGTCAACAAGCCAAGGAGAGAGGTGTCGGGAGACGCCTTGCTCTCAGACTTGTAGCCTCCAGAAGGGTGAGAAACTGAATATCTGCTGTGAGGCCCACCCTCGCTGTGGTGTTTTATTATGGCAGCCCGAGCACACTAATACAGTGTGGCTCCTACATTTTCCCTGGATTCGTGACAGGGCCCGGCCCTGGGCAAACCCACCTAAGACAGGCCCCTAGAAGGTTCTGGAGAACCTAGAAGAAAGTCTGTAAAAGAAAACGTTTCTTCAAAGCATGTAATCTTGAGAGACTTGGAGCATTCAGCTGCGCACGAAACCCTAACACCTTCTGGTATTAGCTTGGAGGCCCGCTTTGGGAAACCATTTCAAATCCTCTCTCAGAAACAGAAGAGATTTGCTCAAAGTCCCTCCACAGGGAAGGAAAATGGCTTCTGGCCCGCAGATGGGAAGGGGCTTCTTTGCAAAATGAGATGCTTGGTTTCCTGCACAAAGAGGGGAGTAGCTGGGAGTAACATGGGACTCTCACGACCATGGAAGGGACATCCGCAGACAGCCCCAGACTCCTGGCGATGTGTCGGCCCTGTCTCGTAGGGACAGGGGACGCCTGATGCTGGCAGGAGCCCCTCTAATTCAGCAGCACCGTAACTGCCGGGAGAAATGCCCCGCCAAGCTTTGGAAGCCAGACCTCGCTGTCGAACTATAACCACTGCTTCCCTTACGGCCTCAGAGTTGCCGGCCTGCAAACAAGATCACCGGCATTGCCAAAACCAATGACGGCCGACTTGCCACGTGTCAGCCTCCCCGCAAAGTGCTCTATGCTCACCAGCATTGTCTTTGTTTCTCACAGCAAGCCTGTGTTATAGATGAGGAAACTGAGGATAGTGACCATGCCCCAGGCACACACTTCTGGAGTGAGGGGTCCAAATGCAAAGTGGGATCCATCTGACCCCCCATATGTGTGTCCGCCCCATGCATATTTCCAGAAGTTAAGAAGATCCTGTCTCTCTGAGATGGCCTCTCCCTACTTGCACCAACCCCCCACTTGTGAGGTCCCGGTCACTGGGATACAGATGCTCTAAGTCAGAGGTCTCTAAATAACAGCCCTCTGATCTGGGCTGGCTGCATCCTCATCATCTGGGGAGCTTTTGAAAGACACATGCCCAGGTCCCAGGCCCTGAGCTGCTGATCCAGCAGCCTTTGGGAAGGGCGTGGCATCTACATTTTAACGAGCTTAGAGAATCCACTTGTCATGAGCTGTGCAGAGATCCTAAAACCTTTGTGCAGGGGACACCCGTGCAGTCTGGCAAAGTCTCTGGAGCCCTTCTCAGAATAAAAATGCCTCAATAAAGCAAAATGCACAGAAATACAAAGGAAACCAATTAGGTGGAAATACCATCTTCAAATTTTTAAAAGCCATGAGGGAGTAACCCATATGCTTCTTTAACACATTAAGTAACAAGATCCAGTGTGGGTTTAACAACGATCATAAATTTGAATGCAGACAGGAGGATACCTAAGTATTTCAAGATGTTCGTAAAAAGTGGGATGCAATAACCATGGCCTCCATTCACCATTGTGATGATCACCAATGCGAGGTGGAGATTAGTGGACATAAAGATGTATTTTAGGGACGCCCGGGGCGCTCAGTCAGTTAAGCGTCTGACTCTCGATTTCAGCTCTGGTCTAGATCTCAGGGACGTGGAATCAAGCCCTGCATTGGGCTCCACACTCAGCGCGGAGTCTGCTGGAGATTCTCTTTGCCCTTCCCCCCACTCACACACTCCCTCTCTCTCCCTCTCTCAAATAAATAGATAAATCTTAAAAAATAAAATGCTATGTGTTTTATATTTCTGACCAAATTTGCACACCTGTCGATTTTATCATGAGATTCCATGGAAATGTGTGGATCCCAGGCTAAATGCTCTTGTTCTGGGGCAAGGGCCGGTTACAAAATCGGAAACACTTAGAATACGAATATCAAGAGCTAGCTCTCCACAAACACGGGTTTTACAAGAGGCAAAATCAAGCCGAAGAGGCGCTTGATTTCTACTGGCAACGTGAGGTCGGCCCGGATATTTTCCTCTTTTCTTCCTTGCCGAGGGACTGTATTAAATAATTGATATAAAAATTAACGATCACTCGTGGAAGAGCAACCACGAGAAATCACATTCATGCAAATCTCACGGGGAAAAATGTTGCATGATTTATCTTGTTGTCAGTGTTCTTGTATTTCTAAGATGAAAGTTATTTTTTTCCCCCCACTCTTGCTTTGTTTTGCACTTATCCTAATTTTCTAAATAACATGGTTTCCAGATTGCGAGACGTGATTATCCTTATTCAGAGCAAATGGTGCCGGAGATATATTCATGGAAAGGGCTGCGTTCTTCCCGTAATCAGCCACCCTCTCCTTCGCCTTGTCAGAGCACAGCCCCCTCTGATGAGATTACCTGAAGGTTCAACTGGATAAAGCAATAACGAAAAGCTCCACGTTGCAACTAGGAACAATGCTTTATGAGCACCAGAAAGTTTGCTGTGCGTAGCTCTTCAACAGATACTGGCGATAATAGGATTTTGTGCACGCTCACAAGGCATTTAATAGCTGAAAGCATCTCTTGCTTGCTGCCTTCAGTTGTGTGCTGCAGGACAGTGTTTCCAGGCTGCTCACAATTATTCATCTCCATGGCAGAGGTAACAGGAAGTTCACGTTCACCTGCCACGGCGAGCCAAGCCGTCCCCACGGACCTCCTTGAGCAATGACTGTCCATCAGAGCCTCTGGTGGTGAAACTGATAGCAGCCTGCAGAGGAGGGTGGACAGCTGTCCATCGGGACATGAGAGGGCATCTCCGGGACACCTGCGCGCACAGCCCAGCTCAGCTGGGAGGAGATGGGGAGCCTTCCTCCCAGACGCACGCGTGGAGATGGGAGCGTGGCCATGGACACACAGCTTCACCCTCAGGACGGTCTCATCCAACTGTCCTGTGTGGACCCCTTTTGAAACGATATCTCCCCTCCCACAATGTCATGGGCCTAGGTCCTCAGCATCCAGACTTAGAGGCCTCACCACACACTGACGTCATGGTACACAGACCAGAATCTCAAAAGGTCTGTCTCCCCATCTCCATCTGTTACCGTGGCCCAAGCCTACACTTTCAGACTCGCTGCCTCCGCTGTCCCCGTGAGACCCCGCCACATGTTCTCCCGTCCATTCTAACCCCTGTGACAGCCGACCCACCCTGCCCATACCGAGTACCAGGGGCTCCCTCCCCTGTCCTCTCTGCCCATCCAAATCCCACTCACCTTCGGACGCCCAGGGACCCTGTCTAGAAAGCACCGTCCTAGCCCTCCAAGGGAGGGACGGCCCCCTTTCTGCATTTTAGAACACTGTGCTTCTGCTACAATTTCACAGATGGAGCAGATGGTCTAAGATGCCGGCTGTGCACGGGGACACTGCGTGTGATTCCGGTTCGTGAGCTGCATACCAAACCGAAGCTGAGAACTGTCCCAACCTCCCCCCCCCCCCCCCGCCCCGCTCCCAGCAATCCCCTGCTCCCACAGTGACACCCCCGCTGCATTCAGAATGACCCACTCTGACCTCAGGCTTTTTCTCTTCTCTCTCTCTCTCCCACTAAACTCATTCAGAAAGGAGGGCCTCCAGCCACAGGGTGCTTGTAATAATAAAATAACAATAGCCAAGGAGTGAGAGCTAAGGCTTTTGCTCTGCGTTTGAAGTACTTCGCATTTACTAACTCTTCACTAACTCACAGATTAACACCATGAGGTATGTGCTATTGCGCTCATTTTAGAAACAAAGAAATTGACGCAAAGAGCCTTTAAGCAAATTGCCCAATGACACCCATGTCCTAAGTGTGTTTTCTTAGCTTCTGTGTCTATTTGGTGTCCCCCGATCACAGAGCCGAAATAACAGCCGAGGCTGTTGACATCTCCCCTCCAAACCAGAGCCCACACTCTGAACCGCGTCCTTGTCTAACTTCCATACCGGGCCAGTGTTCCCCCTGCCCTCAATCTCCCAGGCCAGGTACCAGGTGACCAGGGACAGTCCCTCTGCCCCAAGGCTGGCCTGAGTCCTTCAAACTAGGCCATCCAAAGCAGTTTGTCCTGCCCCGCCCCCCTGGAAAGCCAGTCGCCCGTCTCTCTGTCTCCTGGGCAAACCTGGTGCTTCCCCCGTGGCCTTGTGTGGGGTGGAAAACCTCTCATTTCTGGGGAACTTTTCTCTCAATGGCACTGACCTCTCCAGTGACAGTGCAGCCACCTTGATAAATTAAGACCCAGGTACGCCCTGC
>CM052890.1:11392227-11439695 GCA_028534135.1 Potos flavus | reverse complement strand
TGAGAGAGCAACCAAAGGCGCCAGAGGTCTGAGGGGGACTGCAGAAAACGGGGCCAGCGCCCAGGCGCTCGGAGAAACCCACCTGTCCAAACTGCCCGCTCCCTGAGGCCCCCTGACCCACTGCCCCAGGCCTCACATCCCCCGGGGAGCTGGTCCTCTCTCCAGTCCTCTGTTGAAATGTGCTCCCTGGAGGGCCAGGGGTGGCACAGGGCTTCTCGTGGGCGGCTCCACTGTGAGGCAGGTGCCCCCCTAAGCGGGGGCTGGGCCTGGGCCCTGCGCACAAGCTTCCCCTCCTTTGTCTCGGCCTTGCCCAGAGCTGCTACCCTCACAATTCCTGAGGCAGCTGAGCCTATGGCTGCGAACGGAATGTAGACACGGGCTTTTTCCTTGGGTCCCCACCTGCAAATGCCAGTTGTGCCCTGGATTTGCCCTCCGCTGGCTTGCCTCTAATACGACTCACTTCCTCCCTGGTGTTTCCAGGCGAACGATTAACGAGCAACCAGAAACAGGACTCCAAGAACAAATCAGCCAAACAAATGCTACGAGAAACCTCTCCGGGCCTTCAGTGGGCAATGAGGCATGCTATATAAAGATTAGCAGAGAGAGCAGCCCATCTCCCTAAATAAATAAATAACGAGGTGGCCCGCACCAACAGCTGCCTTCATTTCCTGGGCCCGGTTCCCCGCAAACACTCCCTGTTGGGGGAAGGAACTTTGCTTCTGCTTCAGAAGAGGGAATCTGCGGGAGCCCTCCCCAAATCAGCTGACAGGAGGGGTAGCCTGGCCCTCAGGACGAACTGTCCAGCCTCAGTCTGCCCCTCTGTAAGGTGTCAGGGTGGGTGGGCCATGATTTGGAAGGCCTCTTGCTACGATTTTATGGGCAAACCTCCCACGTCGTCCTAGACTCTTCAGATCAGGAAATCTGCCCGATACGAAGAAGAGCTGGGTCTGGGGTCAGGCAGGCGAGGCACTCTCCCTATACAACATGGAAGGGGTGCCGTAAAAACTCAGAAGTTAGAAGAAATAGTATTTTGATGCAGCATTCTAAAAATCGAAAATAATGCAAAAAGCCCATTATGTCTGTTTTGTTCTCTGCCGCATTCCTAGTGCCAGAACGGGGCCCGGCACACAGTAGGTGCTCAGTGAATACGGGCTGAATCAAGAAATGAGTCAGAGAGCCTGCGGCTGAGCCTATGGTCTCAGCCCTCACACCTAGTGTTTGGGGTATGAGCCCCACTGTGTGGTGCATGACACATTGGCTTCCTTTGTGTACATCCAAAATGGCACCTCTCTCCTGGGTCCTCATTCCCGACCTCCATGATTTCTGGATTCTACTGGAAGATCCAAACATTTCATCCTTGCCATTTTCAACTCTTGCTGAGTCGAGTCCCCAGCCTGCCTTTTCAGCGTTGCCCCGGTATTTTTAGAAGAGTACTTCTTGTGTGTTTGTGAGGGCCAATTATCCCAGCTGCCTCTCTGGGTACATTTCCACTTGCTAGTTCATTTTTTTCGATCTGTACCAACACTGATGAAATTGCCCACTAACTGTGTGCCAGTCCTCAAACCATAACGGCATCCCGGTCCTGAGTGGCCTCTGCCGCCATAGCTCCCACGGCGGAAGCTCACGAAAGGGATCCAACGCACAGTTGGCCCGACAGGGAGAGGGTCAGGAAAAGGAGAATCAGACTGCCCTTGGTGAGGGGGTGCAATGGTGCTGCCAGCCAGCGCGCTGGGGGAACACCAAGCCCTCGGTCCTCAGGATGTCTTGCGTTTACTGCTCTGTTCTTCTGGCGTGGACGCCCTGCCAACGGAAGGGTTTGGCTTTACCCCCAGATCTCGGGGACCGAGGCTGATCTCTGGACGGTGACTGTCCCGTGTGAATCTGGCAGGCCTGATGGAACTGCTTCGGCACGGAGTTGGGATCTACAGACCCGGGCTGCGTGAATGAATGAGCTCACCTCCAAAGAGGGTGTTCAGAGGGATCAACTCAACTGTCTGCAACCAGCTCTGAATCTGGAGACTTTGATGGACCTGTGGGATGGCAAAACATCCCCCCAGCTTGTTCTTACGATGTCCTGAGTGTGTTCCGGATTCAGGGAGGGGGCCCATGGGTGCCATTAGGATCTCAAAATGGCCACTCGGTTAGAGCAGGGCGTTGAAGGCAGCCCACAGGGCTGTGGGTCCAGTTCCTGCCTGGGGCAGTGCACTCTGCCTTCCTCCCTGGCCTTCCCTCCTCCTCAGGCTCCCTCCCTCTGCTAGAGCCATACTTTGCCATCTGTCCTCATGGGGGCCACAAGCTTCCTCCTTGGTGCCTTTGTCCAGGCTGTACCTTCTGCTAAAACACTCTCCTTCCTTCCCCAACAGCCGACTCCCGCTGGTCCTTCTAGACCCTTTAGGGATGCCCGCCCTGAGGCCTGTCCTGAGCACCTGCTCCTCTCTCACCCCGGCATCTCCAGATCAGGGCTACCAAAAGTGAGGCCCACACTGCCTGTCCGTAAATTGTCTGAATTCTAAGCTTTGGATGGAAATTGTGAATAAGCTTCAAAAGCATTTAGAGCAATTCAACTGAGTAATTTTAAGTCGGTGGAACCTAATAATAAAAACTTGGGCCTCGCGTTTGCTTCTTTCTTTTCCTTCATTTTGATTTTCTAGTCATTCATTTTCATTGCGTTTTATAGAAGTCTCCATTTGTGATCAACTGGAAGTAAGACTAGATCTGGTCTTTCATGATACGTCATAAAATGATGTCCTTCAATAGTGGTCCTTATGTCCTTCAATAGTGGTCATCTCTACTTTCTTTTGATACATCTCTACTTTCTTTTGATACATCTCTACTTTCTTTTGATACATCTCTACTTTCTTTTCACGACTGCCCCCCTACAGAGCATTTGTAGGTCATTTTCCTCTCCCTGCTAGCCACCCACTCTGTTCCCACCATGAAATTTTAATACCACAGACATTTTGTATATCTGTTTGCGTGCTGTACGTAGGTTTGTGATTTATACATGAAAAGAGCAATACTCTTTCGCATCCCCCTCCAAGAACCAATTTTCACCCTGTTGGGGACTGTGTCACTCTCAGTAAGAAGGCATGCCACAGATGGTTTGAGAAGCACTGCTATGGTCCGGAGTGAAGCAGGTACTGCCCCCAGGGGGGATCTGGAAATCTGGTGGGGGGGGGTGGTTCTTGACAGCTAGTAGTTGGGCTGGAGTGTTAAAATATACACATTTTTGCAAATCACCTTTCATGTCCCTTGTACATTACGGTGAAGGTATTCACTGATTTTTTTTTTTTTTAACTATGGATTTTGGTAGGTTCCCTTATCTATAAACTACCTGTTGGGTCTTGTGATTCTTTGGCAGATGAGGAGGGGGAGGCCACGGTCATGCATCTGGTTGGTCATGTCCAATATTCTTGCCTCTCTATCATTTACTCTGTGACACTTCAGTGCTCGTCATCGGGACATCTCAGGGCAGCCACGGGGAGCCCTGCAGATCATCTGGAGAGGCTGTTCCTGGAATGTGCAGCAAGCCAGTCTGCAGAAAACCCCAGTCTGAGAAATGGTCCTCTCTGACATACCTGCAGCACACTCAGCATTGTAAAGAGCTGGGGAGCCATGTCCACTTGGTAGCAAAGCCCACTTACTTTTTTTTTTTAAGATTTTTTTTTTTTTTTTTTTTAAGTAGTCTCTATACCCAACACAGGGCTTGACTCACAACCCTGAGATCACGAGTTGCATGCTCCACCGCCTGAGTCGGCTAGGTGCCCCAGAAGCCCACTTACTTCTATTTAAGGCAGAATCTTCGGACTCCATTCCTTTTACTTACACAGAACTACTTTGATTTTGCAGGATACCTACAGTGACCCATGGAACTAGCATTCCAAGGAACATACTTTGGAACAAGTGGAGCCCACAGTTTTATTAATTCACGTTCCCTTTCCCCAAGGCCACAGGTCCTTGGAAGCCAAGGAGTAAAGATCAGAATGTCTTCATCTGCATTGGCAGTTCCTGGGGTGCCTTCAGCCCCATCAGCCAGCTCTAAAACCCTGCCCATAACTGTCCCTGTCACAAGTCTGAGGGACATCCTGGCTCCCATGGGCATTCTCTCTTCCCAAGGCTTAGCACAAGACTTGGAAGACACTGGAGACTCATATTCACTTCCTGATTTCTCTGCAACCAAAGGTAGATTCGTTCTACCTTGAAGATGCCTATCATTTCTCACCCTCTGCCTGGGAGACAAGCCAGATAGGAGCATCCCAGACACATTGAGGGCCCAGGTCCCCTGAGCACTCTCTGGAGGTGCCCACGTGGTGTATTTCTTCAGAAAAATCTTTAGCTTATGTCCTTCAATAGTGGTCATTCATCTTCTCCCCCAGGAACTGTTCTGAATGCAGAGAATTCAGTCCGAGTTCAAAACAACAGTCTGTGGAACAGTTGGACGCAGGCTTCGGGAACATTACGGATGGTGAATGAATGGGCGAGGGCTGCCGTAACAAAGTAACACACAGTGGGAAGTTCAAACGACAAAAATCCATTTTCTCACAGTTCTGGAGGCTGGAAGTCCAAGATCAAGGTGTTGGCAGGTTGGGTTTCCTCTGAGACCTCTCTCTTTGGCTTGCACGTGGGAGGGCTATCTTCCCTCCGTGCATATCTGTGTCCTAATCGCTTCTTCATGTAAGGACCCCAGCCAGATTGGATTAGGACCCACCCTGATGATTGCATTTGAACTTAGTTACTGCTTTAAAGATCCTGTCTCCAAATACAGTCACCTTCCGAGGTGCTGGGAATTAAGGCTTCAACATATGAATGTTGGGGAGGGAATAACTTAGCTCATAACAGGTGGAAAAGGTATCTGGCCTCTCTAGCGTAAGTCTCAAAGAAACATACGCCATCAGAGCTTTGGAGACTGTTGAGTTCATCTGTTTCAGAAACTGGAACAATGAGGCTCGGAAGGAGAAGTAACTTCCCGCAGTAACCCAGCTCCCAGGCCCTGGATTCAAATCTGGGGTTCCCCTCCTCTCTGCACCACCATTCTCGCCCTGCCCCTAGAAAAACCACATACAAACACACTACAAAATTATACGCAATTTAAAAAGAGAGGAGAAAAAATAAGTCTCCAAGGCCAGGCAAATACTTGGACAAAGATTCGCTGCTTGACCAAACACGAATCAGCCTCCTGCCCCTTCTCCTGGCCCATCTGTACACTTCTTCATATGCTCCTGCTAAGTCAGGTGAGCATGAACACTGATATCTTGATCAGGTTCCTCGCCCTCCCCCTTCCCCCAGGTGATGCTGGACGCCTTGGCCTGTCTTCAGCAAGAGTCCTGTTAGCTTGGTTTAGCCAGAACCCTCTTCACCCTCGAATTTCCTCGTAGTGATTTTCCACGCACAGACCCCCACGCTGCTCCACAGCTACAAATCCCCACTTGCCCGTGCTGGCTTCAGAGCGGAGCCCGGTCTCTCTCCCCTGCCGCAGAATCCCACTGCTGCGGCCTCCGCGCCTATCACGATGGTCCTCGTTCAAGTCCGCTCACCATCATTCACAGGTGTCCCTGAGTATTTTTTTTCCTTAACAGCCTGGAATCTGGTTTTATAAAGGCTAGAGACCAAGGAAGCAAGACTGACTTGGTTACACTCTTCAGCTGCAATTTTCAAATTATGCTCCACATCACCCCTGTGGGTTCCTGAGACCTTTTCAGGGCTCCGCAAGGTCATGACTATTTTCATAGTCATACCAAGATGTTATTTACCTTTTCCACTTTCACCGTCTCACGAGTAGAGTTTTCCAGAGGCCACATCATGTGGGATGATGCCATCGTTCTGATGACAGGAGAATCCACCTGTTGTCTAGTATGCGAGACATCAAGAGATTTGCAACACGGTGGAATAATGCCACTCTCCTAATTTTTTTGTTATCCTCATTATGCCAGTGAGGGGAAGGAGGCACAGAGAGATTAAGTAACATGCCCAAGGTCACACAACTAGTCAACTGCAGACGAAGGGTTAACACTCAGGAAGCCTTATGCCAGAGTCCATGCTCTTTATTGTATATGAATACAATTTTGTATACAATATTGTATCAATTGTAATATAATACAAATATAGCATTATATATAAATACTATATTATATACAGAGAATATGATGTAATACCCTTTTCCAGGGAGGCGAGGAGCTCACAGTCTGAAAGGAAGAAGGAGGTCCAGATCCAGGGAGATAGGAAGGGGCAGATGAATGGTGCAGGTCAAATGCACTCACTTCGAGGGAGAACTTGGCCTTGAAGAGGCCTAAATGCAGATGGGAGGAGGCGAGAGGAGGGGGAACAGGCAGGATGTTATGAGCAGATGGGCTGTCCGGAAAGCCTAAGCATGAAGATCCTGGCTCATCTTCCTGGGGACCCTTCTAAGTCCAGCCTGGGGTCTCGTGAGAGACATTCCACCTGTTACCAAAGAGCCGCCTGCCAATGTCCTGTTGCTACAGTGTCTCGGAAACTGGCTGGGACAATCCACGTTCACTAAAAAGTCCGCAACTGGCCTCAGTCCTTCTACCTCCCCCTGCCTCCAGCCAGACCCAAAGGGCACTCTTCCAGCCTATGAAGAGCAGTGATGAAGCCCACCCTGGACAGAGTCGGGTCAGCTTCTGAGAGATGCCACATCCAGAAAGCGTCAGATCCTGAAGTGACATGGAGAGAAACTTCAAATTGTACTGGAGCAAGGCGGGAGTCAGGGCGAGCGGAGGCATTCAAGAATAAAGCTTAGTCAAGCTAAGAGAGACACAGGTGTGAGTGAAAACAGACCCACGGGGTGCTGCAAACAAAGGCCACTCATTCTGGGGACAACAGGACTTCTTCTGAAGACCCAGGGTTCCAGCTGCTCTCGGCAAGTCTTAATGGCTGCTGTGTCCAGGGTTTGAACTGATGCTTCTACCACTTGGGAAAGCATGCTCTCATTTTCCAGTTCCATGATAGTAAAACCATCCCATTGTGCACAGAGAGCCCCAGGAAAAGAATGCCTGGAATAGTCTGATGAAAAGACGGAGCAATCTTAGGACGTTAGCCTGCGAAACAGGACATCTACCTGCCTAGCAACAGAGTTGTCACGTGGCACGCTCCAGGTGCTCCTTTCACCTGGATTCTCTGCTGGGTTCCCGTTCCCCTGTCCGACATGCTCTGAAGCTATGCAGCCTGAAGTCCTGCCCATCAGGCTCCTTGGCTGTAGGACCATCACTCTCAAGTACTAAGTGTTAGAAAATCCCCCTGCGGCAAAAATGAACAATTGGGACCTCATCAAGATAGAAAGCTTTGGCACAGCAAAGGACAAAACCAAACGGCAGCCTACAGGATGGGAGAAGATATTTGCAAATGTCTTATCAGATAAAGGGCTAGTATCCAAAATCTATAAAGAACTTCTCAGACTCAACACCCAAAAAACAAATAATCCGTCAAGTAATGGGTAAAAGACATGAACAGACATTTCTCCAAAGAAGACATCCAAATGGATGCCAACAGACACATGAAGAAATGCTCCATGTCACTTGGCATCAGGGAAATACAAATCAAAACCACAATGAGATACAACCTCATTCTGGTCAGAATGGCTAAAATTAACAAGTCAGGAAACAACAAATGTTGGCAAAATACAGAGAAAGGGGATCGCTCTTACACTGTTGGTAGGAATGCAAGCTTGTGTGGCCACTCCGGAAAACAGTATGAAGGTTCCTCAAGACGTTAAAAATAGAGCTACCCTGTGACCCAGCAATTGTACTACTAAGTATTTACCCAAAAGATACAAATGTAGTGATCTGAAGGGGCATCTACACCCCAATGTCCACAAAGCCAAACTATGGAAAGAGCCCAGATATCCATCGACAGATGAATGGATAAAGAAGATGTGATACACACACACACACACACACACACACACACACACACAATATGGAATACTAGTCAGCCATCAAAAAAAGAAATCTTACCATTTGCAACAACGTGGATGGAACTAGAGGGTATTATGCTAAGCGAAATAAGTCATTCAGAGAAAGACAATTATCATATGATTTCACTCATCGTGGAATTTAAGAAACAAAACAGAGGATCATAGGGGAAGGGAGGGAAAACTAAAATAAGTTGGAATCAGAGAGGGAGACAAACCATAAGAGACTCTTAGCTATAGGATACAAACTGAGGGTTGCTAGAGGGGATGGGTGGGGGGATGGGGTAACTGGGTGATGGGCATTAAGGAAGGCACATGATGTAATGAGCACTGGGTATTATATACAAATGATGAATCACTGACTTCTACCTCTGAAACTAATAACACACCACATGTTAACTAACTGAATTAAAAAGAAATTAAATAAAATTTTTTTAAAAAGAAAAAAGAAAATCCCTTTGCAGTAAAGGAGCTGGGGGGACAAGCACTTGGATTCTACTGGTCCTTTATCTCCAAGGAGTGAAAAACAAACAGGTACCTAGAACTTCATCCAGGAAAGAT
Organism: Potos flavus; assembly: GCA_028534135.1. Classification (NCBI taxonomy): domain Eukaryota; kingdom Metazoa; phylum Chordata; class Mammalia; order Carnivora; family Procyonidae; genus Potos; species Potos flavus. The sequence goes on along the minus strand of CM052890.1, from coordinate 11,431,207 downwards.
GGTCTATTTTTCTTGTTGACACATTTAAAAAAATGAACTTCAGAGACCATAATCACGGAAAAGATATTTTACTAAACTTCTAAAGAAAGAAGACAAGAGCCCTTTCTTAGGACACAGTATGTGGCCAATCTGGAAGAGCAGCCAAGAGAACACTTTCATGCACAATGAAGGTTCTATTTCCATTTTAGGGTGCTATGATCTTATCACGGTTTTCAAAAATAGAAGACAGGAAAAATACATTTTTATCCGTTTTCCATCTGTCCATTCATCCATGCATCTGTTGAACCATCTATCCACTGATCCATCCATCTATCCATCTAACCATCTGTCTGTCCATTCATCCATCCATCTGTCCATCCATCCTACAAATGTTTTTTTTCCCCCATAAATGTTTTTTAAGGCCTACAACATGTCAGGTACCATCCTAGGTTAGTCAGGGGGTACACTGATAAATAAAATAGATACAGACCCTTTTCAGAGTTTGCAATCTAACAGATGAGGATGCTGATGAAGCTATTACAAGTATTTCAAGTACAGTGAGAAGAAAAGAAGATGTTCAGGTTGCTACAAGAGCACGGATATAAGGCAAAGGGGGAAAAAAAAAAAAAAAGAAGAATGCCAGGCACTAAAATGAAAGTGTGTTCACACAGAGATATTCACACTGAATTAATACATGGCTTACACTCTCTTTACCTAAAGATCCAATTAAAATGTGGGAATGCGGTATGTCTCATATCTGCATTTCAATATATGACTTAAGCCTATAATTAAGCCGTGTTTTTAAAAAATGCAACCCAGTGAGATCTCGGACCCAAATCCTGTCTCTCGGGCTATTTACTAAATCCCCAATTAGCAATTAGACAAAGGCCATTGTCCCAAAGGCAGTAATTTGGTCTTCAGTGTGATCTGAATTTGCAAGCTTATGTGAATTGAGAATCAGAACAAACCTGATATTTATCCAAAGGGGGGAAAAATGCTTTCTGATGCCAGAAAAGAGTGACAACCAAGATAGCTGAAGAGGTCAGCGGAAACTCGACATTGAAAAGGCTTTATGCTTCTGACAATTATTCCTTTTCTGTCAAGAAGGTTTGGTGCCTTTTCCTATCAATTCTCTCCACCTTATTTCAAAATTACTCTGAATGAGATGATGAATATTCTCAAAATACTCCCAGAAATTGTGAAAAATGAGCAATGTATTGAAAAGGGGAAGCCAAAAGATTCACATTTCCCCACATAGAACACCAGAATCAAAATGAAGGGACCTATGCCATTTCACACTTCCAACCAATTTTCAGGGGAAAGGGCTGATTCCCTCCTTTGGAATCTCATTCATAATGAAAGATAAAGAGCATGACCGGGGCCCCACATGTGGTGTCCCTGGGCAGAAGTGGCTGGAAACCTAGTGTTTTCTTAGTTGACAGAGGAACCTCCCACACCCACTCTCCAGAGAGGGACTTGTGGCCAAATACAAGCTTTAAGCCCTTGACCCATGGATGCGGTCTCTACCTTCAGTGAAGTCTACTGGACAGGGCGTCAGCAGTCCCTCTTCCCCTTGGCCGCTGAGCATGGACAAACTATGACTCTAAGTCTATAGACCATCTGCGAAGAGACTCCAAGGCTACCCTATGAGTCCAGTATTCTACACACAGCCGAGAAGGCACCCCTCCATCCATTCCCCAATCAAGGAGGTCAAGAGAATGCTGAGTATGGAGGATGTAACTCGGGTGACCAATGTTTGATTGGCTATTGGCGGGGGTGGGGGGTGGTGGGCTCCCATTCTTAAAGGGGACATGTCCTCTTTTTTTCCCCATGGAAAATCTAGGTCTTCTTATTTCCTGACCTTCAACTGCCTATCAACTGCCTATCACACAAGTTCAAGAACAGGACATCTTCTTTAAACTAATAGAGAAGGATGATTAAGTCAAGTTACATTTTGGCTGTTTGGACTAAAAAGCAGATTCCCTCGGGGAAGGAGGAGTATGATAGTATAGTGGTGATGGCAGAGCAGATCAGAAAGGAGAAAAAGGCCAGTGTGGCTCAGTAGGACAAGAACTCAAAATGTTCACACAAAGTTTCTGGTGACTGGAGGGAAAGCAGTTCCAGACGAGTCATCCAGGGGAGACAGATGGAGGAACACTGAAGGAAGAGTGGTGTTATAAGGGGATCACTTTTCATTTCTGGGAACTTGGGACAAGCACAGGAGGGGAGAACACCACAGCTAGGAGGGGAGGAGACTGGCCAGTTTAAAAGGAGAGGGAAGGGTTGAAGAAAGGAGGACAAGAGAAGCCATCAAGTTCTGAGGAGATGGGAGGATAAGGAATCTTGGATCTGGATGACTTTGAGCTTCTCCTGAGGTACCACTTTGAACTGTCCTTCTCAGGCTCCACAAAGAGCACCATTCTCGTCTGGTCAAAGCAGAGGCTGGGAGACTGCCTTCTGGGTGCACGTGTGCAGATCTTAATAGTTCACGTGGTGCCGCCATATGTATTATCTCAGTGCCTCCCATCCCATCCACACATGAGGTTGGCCCGACAGGCACCCACTCCATTTGACAGACCCACAGTCTTGCCCATCAAAACACCACCTTCAGAACTGGGACTTGGTTTCAGACTCCAAGCTCAGGGCTCTTCCTGCTGCTTTGCGCTGCACCTGCCCTTGTCAGAGGTTGGAGAGATGAGCATGACACCTCCTCCCCACCGGAATCATCAGAGAAGTGATGCTTTCCTCCTGTCAAGCCAAGTGGAGGCTGTGCCTCTTCTCATGGCCTCATTCATTCAGAGTCCACTGGAGAGAAAAGAAGTTGATGTAGAGAAGGGAATAAACAGAAACACTTTGCTTCTACAGAGTAGAATGATGTAGAGAAGGGAATAGCAGAAACACTTTGCTTCTACATAGTAGACAGAAGAGGGAGCCAGAATGCTTTCATCTACTCCAGGGGCTGGAAAAGCCACACCTGGGGCCAACAACGTAGGTGACCTGGTGGGGGCTGGCCGGTGGATGGAGGGCTGGGAAAGTAATAGAGTCACACACCCTGGGACAAAGGGGCAGAGCAGGCGAGTGGGTTGGAAGCTAGTCTGGATAAGGTCCTGATTGAACAATTATACCTAAAATTAAATATGACAAACAGCCTGTTCAGTTACACGCAGCATTGGCAAGGAGACGAGCCTCTCCAAGCTCTCTGCTGATGCTCTTGCTTCTTCAGACCCCCGGCACCTTCTCTTCCAGGGCAATGACCCTGCCCACCAGAACCTACCGTGGTGGTACCAGAAGACTTGTGCCAGTCACACTGGTCTTGAAACAGGATGTCTTGGCAGCAATAATCCATTTCCTCCCTAAGAAAGGCTAGCAGCGTGAGGTCAGAAAGGCCTCCAGAAGTGATCTCTTGGCCCTTCCAGAAGAAAACTTGGGATTGGCCCAACATAATATGCACACTCACACACTCACGCACACACACAATGGAAATTAAGGGACTCTTTGTTTTGAAATACTAATTTTGATGGTGATGAGGTTGGATGGTTTTATTTTAAAATCATGAACTAAGAGAACTAAAGTAAAATTAGTCACAACTCCCAACAAATACCCAGAGAGGTTCAGTGACTTTGCCCAGTCCAACAGAGAGCTAGACATGAAAAAAAATCCGGGTTCTTGACACTCGGGTTTATGATTCTTCTGAAATTATGTGTCCTGGAGCCAAACAAGATAGAGAAGTTTACTAAAAATACCCAGACATAACCACTGAACCAGGGGAGGGGACTGCACGCAATGATCTGGAACGCGTCTTCAAGCTCTCGGTCCTTATTGGTCCTCTAAGAAAGCAGAGACCACTCATAGAAGGACAGATGCTGATTTGGCTCATGCACCTGAGAATGACACTGCTTCCCAGGGCTGGTTAATGTAGCCCCTTTGGCATTTTCGCCTTTGATTTCCTTAATGTGATTGCTCTGTTTCCTTGTTGTCTGACAAAGGTCAATTTCTATTTGCCCTCTAATAAATGGGCTGCTTAATGCTGAAGGGAAAAAAAAAAAAAAAAAGAGCAACAGGAAACCCTCACTGCCATCTACAAATAACTATAAAGTAAATCATTTACTACGGTTTCGTCTTTGAACTTAAAAATTTTTATCACATACAAATGTACCATCATTAGCCTTCCCCGGCAGCATCCAGCCCTTTATGGAGTAACTGCCTCTCAGAAATGATCGTGCTTTTCTGAACATGCTGTATTTTTGGCTGCAGCCTTGAATTGCTGGGAATGCAATTGCTTTTTAATTGGAACCAACAACCAGTGCTGGCTTGGATTCAGAACTGAGCCTCCCTGCATTGAAAATGTCTGCTAGGACCTCGAGCTCAGCACGAGAGGGTGGCCAAGGCATCCACCTTGGGGGTTATGACTCCCCAGGGAAGCTCTGTATCCGGGGATGCTGCTGGCTCCAAAGACAGAATTTCCACTCTCCGATCAGAAAAAGAAGTACTTGCCATTCAGGGGAACTGGCAAATAGAGATGGGCAGGAGTCTTCACCTTGCCCAGTTGATGTCTGCAAAACGTGTGAATAAACCAGAAGCTCAGAAGAAAGGAAACAAAAGAACCACCAGGGAAATTTTTAGTGTTTTCCATCAATACGCCAGGACAAAAGGTCCCTTCCTTCCCCAAGGGAAACAACTGCAGGAATGGGTCCTCTTGTCTTCTGTGAGGGGAATAATCAGCATTCCGGAAAAGAACCCAATGCTTCAGGTTCTCATTCTATCAAGCAATTATTTAGAATTTACAGCTTATTAATACAATAGCACATCTCATTGACACAGCATGCTAAAAAGCTTCTACTTAATCAGATATCAGCACAATGACTTGCTAAACACAATCTCTTTTTCATGCATTCTTTTGATTTAACTAATCTTAACGGAACACATGAAGGGCATGAGCTGAAGGCCAGTCATCCATACCGAAATGCAGGCGAAGGATTATGCATGATATAAAGCGACTAATTCTAAGCGTTTAAGGGGCTATTTCCACAGACACAGCCCTCAGGATGGGGTATGTGTTGTAGCAGACTGAGCCTCTGTGCAGCGTGGGATGAAAACCAACACAGGGAAAAATGCAAACAATTCAGTAAAATTCTCTCTTCTCCCACTCGCAGGCACTCAGGTCTGACCTCTAGATTCCTTCATTCTCTTAGTCAAGTTTGCAAACAGCAGATAAAGCCTTCTACATTGGAGGCGGGGGGAGCATTCCCCTTTGAATTTTGTTGAACCAGATAAACAAGGTTTCTAAGAACATGCGAAACCCTATCTTGGTCTGAAGGGTACCAACTGCTTCAATCACGGATGCTTTAGAGATAAGGGATTCAGTCCACTTGCCCCACACTGTGGCTGGGTGGTGGCTGTGGGAATCCTCCAAACTCATGTCCTGTGCTCCTCATCGGGGACTGTCCCCTCAGCTAAGGCAGCCCGTCGACTGTCACCAGAGACACGGGTATCCCCGATGTCCCCAGGACCACGCGTGGTTAGGACAACTACAGTGAAAGCTGTCAACTTACCTTTGAGCCTTCCCTTTAGCAACATTCCTTGGGTTCTGACAAGTACTATTTTCGCTTGTATTATCTTTTAGCAGCCTTTAAGGATTTTCTGGGTGCTCTCCTTTGACCAACGATGCTGTATTTGTGAGCATCTTTCAAAGCCCAAAGCTTCTTTCCCCACAGTGGTCTTTTGATTTAGCCCTATACCATCAATTTCTGGTTTTATTATATTGTGATCAGAGAAAAAGATCGGAAAATTTTCCGCCTCTTAAGATCAATGGCGATTTTGCAGGCTAGGATACAATCAATTTTTGCGACTAATTCACGGGCGTTTGAAAAGAAGTTACATTCTCCTTCTGGGAGGTATTCGAGTTCTAAAAATATTTACCTTTATAATTACGTGTGTTCATTCACTCATTAATCATATAATTGATGAATAAATGTTTGTTAAATATGATTAAGTCTAACTAATTACACCTTTCCTATCAGTTACATAATTTCTTTCTGGTTTTTCCCCTCAGTTTGCCACATGTTATAGCATATAATGGAGGACTGAATATTTCTACTTTCTGTGGCACCCCCCATTCACCTGCCGCTCTGTGCCTGCTTCCTTCTTTGTCTCCACCATAGTTGAGGTGGTTTGCCCCCTTATTCAGAAGGCTCTCACTACTCATGAAGTGACCCCAGTCCTCCTGCTTCTGGCCTGTTGGTACCTGACCTCTCATTCTACGACCATAATATCCTCAGGCAAGCCCAGGCAAAAGATTCAGAACAAAACAACCAATGCCAGGGAAATGGACTAAGGCACACCCTTCAGTGTAGACATCGAATTGTGATGAAGGTCCTGGATGGGAGGAGTTAGATAGGTGGCTTTGATCAGGGAGAAGAAAGGATGTCAGAGGACTATATATAGTTGGGTCAAAAAATGAGATGGTGTTTGGTGTAGACCTAGGTGGGGTGGGTGTAAAAAACCAGGCAGAGTTTGGGTCCCTTATGCGGTTATAATGGATGAACTAAAATAATACGGCTGTACTTAGAAACTTCATTATTTTGATACTGCCTGTATCTGCCTCACTGTTTTCCTTTAATGTCGGATTTTACTAAGGTTGCTGTGACAGTGATATTAACTGCTCATTGACTATCCGTGTGCTCGCCTCCGTGTCCTGGCCTTCCCTAGTGAGATGAAGAATAAATCACTGTGATTCCAATGGGTAGTTGGTAGAAATAATGGGCGTCACACCTGGGCCCAAAGCATTTAAGAACAAAACTGGCCCATGAGTATCCAGTTTCTCTTCTCCCTGTTGCAGTGACCTGGAAGCCAGCTCCAGATGGGGGAACATTAAGATGACTACATAACTTACACACTCATGAGCACATTGTGGGGAGCGAAAGAGGCACTTGCCATAGTCATGCCGGGACACCAGTACTGTGGATGCCCTATTTGAAGTTTGAAGTTTGAAGGAGACTGGGTCCCTGAATGATCACTTGAAGGCCACTGCCTCAGAGAGTCCCAAAGGTTTCACTGGATTTTGCAGGAGACCGAAGTTTTGGGTGAAGTTGTTACTACAGCAGAGCTTATCTTGCCCTGACTAACATGGTTCTTTGGGAAGTATCAGTGTGGCTCCCAATCTGTTGATCATCAGTGAGGAATGAAGGGGTTCTGCTTTGCATTCGATTGGATCTGTTGAGAAAGCACCAGAGGAAGAGTGGAAATCAACAGATGGGAGATTGTTCTCACCCTCTTTTCCTCTGGGGACATTATTGCTTTCTCTTTTTCTTTGACAACTCCTATTCTTCACTGATTACACCCCCATGCTTTATAACCATGTCAGTCATCTTTTCCCACATTCCTTGGGAAACATTTCTTGTTTATCTGTTTATCTTCTTTAGGGCCAGTTTTAATTTTTAATGCAACCGAAAAAAAATAGTACATAGTTTCTTATGGTTATAATTCTATGTTTTTATTTTTTAAGATTTCTTTATTTATTTGTGGGGGCAGAGGGAGTGGGAGAAGCAGAATCTCCCCTGAGTGGGGAGCCTGATGCAGGGCTCGATCCAAGGACCCTGGGATCATGACTTGAGTCGAAGGCAGATGCTTAACTGAGTCAGCCACCCAGGTGTCTCTAATTCCACTTTCTTATGTGCCACCCTGTTTATGGTTAATAGATATAAATCCCCCTCTATCTTACTGAGAATGTGTAATAATTGCTTCCTAACTTTTCCATCGGTTTCAAGTGTAAGAAATAATTCAGGTGCACCTTTAAGCTCTTAATGACTATTCTTTTGTGCTACAAAATGTTTCCATCGGCTTTTGATGTTTTTTCTGTGTTCATATATTTCCTTGAGTTTGATGAATTGACGATAAAACTCTTTTACTCCTCAGGCAGTACAGAAGCATTAAAAAAAAAAGGAGATTTTATTTATTTATTTGAGAGAGAGCGCACATGCACATGCATGTGCCTGTGAGCAGGGGGAGGGGCAGAGGGAGAGAGAGAGAGAACCTCCAGCAGATTCCTCACGGAGCACGGAGTCTGACACAGGGCTTGATCTCATGACCCTGAGATCATGGCCTGAGCTGAAACCAAGAGTCAGATGCTTAACTGACTGAGCCACCCAGGTGCCCTGTATTGGAAGCATTTTTAATGAGCTTCTCATCCTATCACCATCTTGAATAATATCAACTTGTATTTTAATAAGACATCCAGTTGAGAAGCATGCCCCGTACGTATGGGCCATTTATTTCTGACACCAAGTAATTTTATCACTTTGCCTCCCCCTGACCTCTTTGAGGTTCATCATACTCTCCAATAATTCTGCTCGTGGTTTCTTGAATGTATCAGTCTATCTCTCCCTGCTGTAGAGATCTGTGATCCAAGATTAGGAGCAAGATAAGTCAAGACGGGATGTGTGTGTGCGTGTGTGTGTGTGCGCGCGCGCGCGGGCGCGTATGTGACTCAGGGTTACAGTCACGGCTAAAGCTAACTGAAGTAAACTCAGCAAAACCAAGAGACTCCTAAGAAATACTCACCAACCCTATGACCATTTACATAAAAGTGGGGCAGGGGATGGTGAGGGTGGGTATCAGGACAGCTTAGAGACAAGACTGCAATCAAATTACCAGGATACCACAAGTATCCCTTCAGATACTCTATGATAAAGTAGAGATGCATGGCTATTGCCAGGAGAGGAGATCAGAGGCTACAAACATCAATAAAAAGAGGACATTCCTAAGGTGGAAGGAGACAAGAGAAAGGACAATTTCACAAAAACATAAACTGCCAAGAGCTGTGGAGTCTCCTTCACTCTCTTCGTATGAAGTGCTGGCCGCCTGAGCCCACAGCCCGAAGCAGAGAGAGGTCTGGAACGGGGTGAGTGACATTTGCAGGAGTGTCTACCATTAGTTGCAGTCCATAAACATTTAAATTGGGAAGCTCTTCCGATATGATTTATATTAAGGTGTCTCCCTTGATCTTGGAACGTTTCCCTTAGGCTGAAGGGATTTCTCCTCCCTCTGCACCTGTCCTTTCCTTCTGGAACACCATGACTCACAGGTGCCTTTCAAGGTACTGTCAGAAGCGCTTCCAGACCCCCCAGCCTTGGAATTCTCTCCTGTAATCCCAGCGTCTCCTCGCACATCTGTATTATTGTGCTCAGCTCATCAGGCATTATTATAACTAAGGGCGTCTTCTTTTTTTTCCTTGAAAACAGGACCTATGACTTCTTCATGTTTCTAGCCCCCAAACTCAGTGCTCTGCTTGACACCTTTTGGCACTCTGCCACTCTGTCGATACTGAGCACACAGATGGGTGAGAGAATGAGTAAGCAGAACGCTGGCACCAAGGCGGGTCTTCCTGAAGCCTGCATACAAAATGTTGAAGACTGGGTCAAGTTGAGGGTGGAGCCTGGGGACAGCTTTCTGTGTATCCCGAATTCAGGTCTTGTCAGTAGAGCTTCCGTGATTCCTTTGGAAGGGAATCCCCCCCAAACAGGACTTTGCCTGCGGGGAAACAGGTGGGTTTATCCACTCTGTATCCACAGCATCACGTGATCTTAGGCTTCAAGCCTAACTTCTAGAATAAGGAATTGGCCAGACTCTTAGCCTCCCACCTGCTCTGTGCCACATCTGAAGGAAGAGTCAGGTTCTTCTCTGGGCAACGCAAGAAGAGAAGACGCCAGATAGGAGGAGCTTCAAGCGTGAGATTAGAAGAACCAGGGAGGAGAAACTAGGTATGTTTATTCCACAGAAGAAAAGACTAAAGGGAGAAGACGGGGTGCTTGCGTTACATACATGTTTAAGTCTCTCCCAAAAGAATTCTATACAGTGCATCCGGGAGCCTGAAAATGACCTGGTGGGACACCCGCCCCACCCGCCTCCCTGCAACCATGTGGCTGCAGCTGCTCCGGACCCCAACAGCTACAGAGAAAGAGGCTGGAGCGGGATGGAACAGTCTGTGTGCAAAAACTATTTTGGAGAGAACACCACGTAGAGTCAATTACCATAATTCCATTCCTAATTTGAAATGCCCCAATTACTCTACGTTACCGCCACTTTTCCAAGTCGAAACACCCAAGATGCAGCTTCTACTGCCTTCCGAGGTCACCACTGATGAGCAAAGGAGGGTCAGTTGGTTTTGGGGGATGTCCTGGGGTGCTCGGAGCTACCTCCCCAGCAACGGGACCAGCAAGCTGGAACCTAAACCTTTTCTCAGCACAGACGGAGGATAAAAGAGCTCAAATTTCAACTCTGAAAAGACAGCAATATTTGCCAAAAAAAAAAAAAAAAAAGGCATGAAATAGTGTTATTTCTCTGTGTAGATATATAGCTTGGGTGGAAAATACTCTATGCATTTTTGTTTTTTTTTTTTAAATCAGGGATGCTCACAAAATTCCTTTCCTAAAGATCAAGACGAGCTCAGGACAAGAAAGAACTCAGTTTGAGACAGGCCCCAGAGGGAAGTCAGGAGGCAAGTGTGATTTACTTGGCAAGTGTGAAAGGACGTGGCAAAGGCCAGCCTTGCGCGGGTCAGTTGGAAAGAATCCATTTGCCACTGCCCAGCCCACTCCAAAGCCATAATGCAGCCACTGAGGCGGAGAGAGGGAAGGCAGAAGCACGGAGAGAAGGTTGTATTGAGGCTCGCACTGAACTCTGAGGCTGATTCCCTGCATGCTTGTTGGACCCAAGGCTCCCTCCCTCCCTCCTCTCCCTTCTTCCCTTCCTCCGGTCTAATCTCTCAATTTCTCATTTTCTTCCTACTCCCTCCCTCCCTACTGGCTTGCCTCCTCCCTCCCCCTGCTCCCTTCCCTGCCTGCTGTGGCTCTCTGGTCCCCCAGGTTCCCTGAAATCCCCTCTGATGGGCTCTTCAGGTCATGCTCCTCCAGCCACAGGTCGGCCCTGCCCCACCGCGGTACAGGGCACGGTCTCTGGACACCGGCTGTTTACTGTGAATCTGCATGTGCCTCGGTTTCCCATCAGGGCACTGCTGTGCATACTCAGAGCGCCTGCGCCCATGCCCGGCATGTGATTACTGTTAGCTATTGCTGTGATGATTACTTGACCCTTCTGCCCTCTGCTTCCCCATTTCGATTTCCTGTCCCGTAGCCTCCCAGAGAAACTGCCTCTCCCTTGCTCTAGTTCAGTGTTTCTCAGCTTTGTCTTTTATTACCGCCCTCCCAAGAAGCCTTTTCGGACAGGTTCTGTTTTCAGTTGCCTTCCTCCCCGATGCAATTTTAATGCCATGGACATATCTGTTCATGTTATGTGGCCCTCGGAGGGCTATCCGCCACTGTAATAGCCAAGACTGTCACTCCTCAAGAACCACTGTTTTTACCCCACCCCCACCCACGGAGCATATTACTGCACTGGGAAGGCATGGTCTAAATTCCCCACCAAGGGCCGGCTTTGTTTCTTTCCCCTCCCCGCAGGGACATGTGGTGATACCTGATGTTTTCGGTCATCAGAACTTGGTGGAGGTGGCAGGCACCGCGGGCATCTGGTGGGCAGAGGCCAGGGATGCTGTTACGCATCCTACAAGAGAAGGGCAGCCCTCCCCCCCACAGCAAGGAATGGCCCAGCCCCAGATGCCACTAGTGTCCAGGGGAGAACTTCTGCTCTCATGGATGACCCTAGGAGACTGTTCAGGGGGAAGAGCTATCCTAGGGTTAAACTTCTGCCGGCCTCCGACTGGCTCTCACAGAAGGAAGAGCCTTTCTCAGGATCCCACACAGCGACGTGGTGACGTGATAAGGACAAGGCTGGCCTCCCGGAGGTGCTGGCTAAGACCACACTTCCACGGCCCATGAGCTTCCCAGGCCCTGGGGAGCCCCAGATTCTGGCTGCTCCTGCCCAAGCCCTTGTCTCTCAGAGACTCCCAGAGTCTGCCTGTCACAGGGTAGCATCAACCTTTAAATAAAAGAAAGCAAAACCCCTAAGGACATTTCATCCCAGCTTTCCCAGCGCAGTCAGACCAGCCTGCCTCCTCTCAGCCCTGTCTCTACCCAAGTCTGTTACTGATCATCTGGTTCTTCCTTCATCGACTTCTCATGAACTCAGGATAAAGTCCCCAGTGTGCCAGGTGGCCTACGAGGCCACGCAAGGTCTGGCCCCTTCCTGCTTTTCCAAACTCGTCACTCTCAGCCTGATCCTCCTGCTCAGCTATACAGACCTTCCCTAGGGCCTGGAACCCCATGAACCCCCATCTGTCTCTGGAGCTGGAGGCACTACTGCTCTGCTCTCTGGACCATTCTTGGCTGCTCTCTGCCCTCCTCTTTCTCCTTTAGGTCAGGCTTCAATATCACTGCTGAGAGAGATCTTCCCTGACCACAGATGTCCCCAGCCCACCACCTAACCCCCTGTCCTTTCTCACAGCACTCAACTCTCTTCCTTCACATAATTTATGCTGATGCATTACTGTCTACTTGTGGGTGTTTAGTTATTAACACCAGATCCCTCAACCAGACCATCAATTCTACGACATAGGAGACCTCTCAATACTCCAGGCCAGCACACAGTAGACACTTAGTATTTGTTAGACTGACTGAACTCTAGGCACTTCCACAGGATTCTGTTCACCTCTAATTGCATGCTACAATATTTCTAGAAAGTTGGTCAAGGCACCTCACTTCTGCAGATGTATCTCCTAGGATTTTTCTGCCTTAAATCTACTAAATTAAAAAAAAGAATAAAAGAGCTCCAAACAAACTCCTGAAAGTCCCACTGGAAACACAAAAATTACCACCCACTGCAGATAAGAGAAGTGACCGACACAGCTGCTGGGACTTCACATGTGGGAGAGCAACACGCGCATCCCGTGTCATCCATATCCCTGCCCACCAAGAAAAGCCAGCTGTCAACCACAGTCCGTGAACGACACGCTCCGCGCTTCTGAGGGAGTTGGCCGGTACTTCTCAGAGGGCCAAGCCTTTCCAGAACGTGGATTTGTTTCTGCCTTCTGAAGTACAAAGCTACATCTCCCTCCGAGTAAGAAATGAAGCCGTGGTGCCGTGCGTAGGGGACTGTGAGGAAAGATGAGTCCAGGCCAAGCACGAAGGGGTCGGGGGCAGAGGACCCACAGGGCAGTCCCGCAGCGCTGATTCCTGCAATGGAGACGATCTTTACTGTGTCCACCAAGAAACCACTTCCCGTCTCCTCGTTTCCGCCACGCTCTGCTTCCGCGTGATGGACAGCAGGAAATCACATCTGGTCTTAGCGGCAGGTCTGTTGTCACAGCCCGTCACTGTGACTCCTCTAGGCCAGCAACCTCCTTCTTGCAGACACGGGGCTTGACGCAACACTTGGCTCGCTTTCTTGCACACAGGACTCAGAACATGTTTACTAGACAGAATTTAATTCCTCCTCTGGTGGGGGACCGGACCATGGTTGCAAGAACTGTATGTGGCAGCAAAGACACCCCATAAAGGAGGAAACCCCATAAAGGAGATGGCAGAATTGAAAGGGGAAGGGAGGGAGGAGAGACGATCCCTGCCCCCTGTCCCCTCGCCCTTGGATGGAGATGTCCAATCTACCCAAGCTGAGGGGTGGAACATTCTCCAATGTGCGGACTGTATTTTCTCCAAATTGCTGCAATGATCTTTCCCATTCCACGTGTGCTTTTGTAATGTGACCCTGACATCCTGCCCATCAAGAAGTGGGGTCTCTGTCTCCTCTTCCTGAACCCGGGGCTTCCTTTGAATTGTGACTACGGTAGAAATGACATTATGTGACTTGGGTGGCAAAGTCAAAAGTGATAGTGATAACAGTGATACAACTTCCACCTGGCTCTTTAAAGATGCTCTTGGAACCCGGCCACCATGATGCCAAACTGCCCAAGTTAGCCCATCCCAGAGACCACCTGGAGAGGCCCCATGGAGGTGTTCTACTTGGGAGCCAAGCTCCGGTTCCAGCTGACAGCCAGTATCAGCTGCCAGACATGTTCGTGAACATTCCAGAGGATTCCAACTCCCACCCTTTAAGTTCTTCCAGCTGATGCGTTAAACATCATGGAACAGAGACCAACTATCCCCCCGTATTAGTTTCCTTGGATTGACATAACAAAGACCTCACACCGGTGGCTGAAAACAACAGACATGTACTGAGTCCTAGTTCTGGAGACTACAAGTCCAAAATCGAGGTGTTGGCAGGGCCATGCTCTGTCTGAAACCTGTAGGGGAGAATCCTTCCTTGCTTCATGGCAGCTTCTGGTGGTGGCTGTCGATCCTTGGGGCTCCTTGGCATTCCTTGGTTTGTAGCTGCACCACTCCAGAATCTTCCTGTGTCATCACATGGTATTCTCCCTGTGTGTACATGTTCCCTTCTTATCAGAACAGCAATCCTACGGGATTGGGGCAAGCCCTAAGGACCTCATCTCCACTTGATTACATCTGCAAAGACCCTACTTCCACATAAGATCACATTCATAGTTCCTGGGAGTTAGGACCTCAACCTATCTTTTTCTGTGTGTATTGTGGGGGTGGGGGGGACACACACTTCCTAACACACTATACCCTGTCGGAATTCCAGACGCACAGAAGAGATAATAAAATGACTGTTGTTATTTTAAGCTATTTGTTTTGGGGCTATTTGTCATACACCCAGAATCTGAACATTGACCAATTCCCTCGAACCCATCCACCTCTTCTGTCATCTGGTTCTCAAGAAATTGTGTCTCCCACTTTTCTGCCTGGGTGCAGATCTCTTCCTATCTTCCTACAGTTTGTCACAGCTGCTGGTTCTTTAGGTGGCCTGAGCATCTTCAGAGCACACCCCCACCCCGCAGAGCAAGCTTCAAGCCTGTCCCTGTGCTCTCGGACTCTGGCAGGCCGCCCTCATTTGTCCCAGACCCATGGCATGCCTCTGGGATGACTCTCCCTTGAGAACGTCCCCAAGAAAGAGCTCCAAATTTATCATAACCATTCCAAGCCCAAAGAACTGGCTGATTTTCTGGGTGAGAAAAAAAGGAGAACTTCGGGGGCGGGGGGAGAGAAAACGATAGCTTTTCACTGAATGTGCACATTCCTTTGGCCTCTTTTACATCAACAGAATGGACCTTTATCATTTCCTACATGGTTGTCCTTGTAGGGGGAATGGAATGTGAATGTGCCTCAAGAAGGTTTAAAAGAGTCTAAATGCAAGTTTTGAAAAATATGTGAGGTTTTAATTCTTTCTATTCCTGTCACATAGAGGAAACACGGAGTTGCATTTCTAAGCTTGAGTATCTTAAAATTTATGGAGTTGTCAAATGCACAATATATTTCCCATTTAGATTTTCAAAAGAAGAGAGAATTAATTACAAAATAGGCAAACAGGAAGCTGTTTCACACTCTGAAGCAGACAGTAGTTGCATGAGGCTGTCAACTGGAAGAAGGGTCCATACATGGCATTCTGCATATGGATGGACAGTGGCTTCAAAGTTAAGGGTCGCCATTGACAAATCTATCCGCCATATTTCCACTTAGACTTCTTTTCCCCAAACTAAGCCATTTAAATAAGAACCTGCACAATAATACAGGTCATTCGCATAAACAGTTTTCTTGCTGAGCCGGACTGGTATGTGATACTTGGGAAATGACCTTCCAGGACAAATGGTTTCAGTTAGGGAGAGCCCCCAGCACAAACCTTCCAGATTCAGAATATGATAAAGAGAGGGCAGGGGTGCATTCATACTTGAATGTGGATTCCTTAGTGGAGACTACAGTCAAGGGATGAGTCCTGTAAGTGCAGCCAGCCCACCCAAGCAGTGCGCTGTAGAATGCATGGAAAAGCCAGCCCAGAGGTCCAAGCCCCACTTGCCTCAGGTTCTCCTCCAGGATTTCTCTCTGCATCACTTGCCCCATCAGCCATCATTCCTTCCTCTGGTCTTTCTAGAACTCCAGTTCTCTGTCTATACCCTCTGGCCCCGATTCCTGTTCTTCTTCCCGACCTCCTCGTTTTAGTGATTATTCAGGCTCTCTTCCCACTGCCCACTTCCCTGGCCTTGGAAGCATCCAGATTTCCAGGCCTAAACAGCCTCAGTCCACAGGACCCCAAGCAACTGTCACCTGTCATCTTATCAAAGGATAAAACACTGACATTTCCCAGATAGACTCTTCTCTAATACGCCAAAGGACAGACACGAAAGATGGATAACACGGGTCTGCCCAACAATATTTGCTATCCACAGGACAGCAAATATCTGAAAGGCCCCCAAATGTTCAACCACTTTCCTGTCGAAGCTCTGAAATGTAAGTATTTGCAGTGGTGGTCTCTCAAGGCTGAGCAGATCATGGTGCCCATGCATTTGCAGATATCCACCCAACCATGGGATCCAGACCTGAACAGGGTGGCTCAGGACCCTTGGGGCATGGCATTTGACAAGCCTGCATGGTATAGGGAACAAAACAGTGACATCCTAAATAGAATAGGGACAGTCTGATCCCCACACCTTTTTCTGCGGAAGTAATGGAAAATGGCAACAAACACATCAAGCCAGGATGCCACTTTCCAGTCCCCTGCCCCAGAGACACAGAGCTATAAATCACCCACATCGCTGAAGTCCCAACTGGAGAGGATGGTGTAAATTCAGGTTCACATTTATAGAGAATCAAATTATTGCTTTATTCCCAGGGAGATGAATGAGAGTGACAGACTTTTCCGAGTTGTAAAAATAGATGGATGCTTCCTATAAAATAACTCACAGACGCCTACAATAATTTACAATAGATCTGGCAGGCTGGGAGCAGGCAAGTGGAATTCCAGACAGAATACCACACCATTTTCCAGTGGTAGAGTAAATGCTTTGGCTATTATGATAATACATTTCAACACAGCAAATATATCTCCCCTTAATAGAAATACATTAGACACCATTTATAAAAATATCAACATCGCGGTTCTGTTTCTTGAACTATAACTTAGACATAAATATAACACAATTGATGGATGCGGAAATCCAATTTCATGCTGTTTCAAACACATTTTTGTTTATTACATAACTACACTTCTCTATATATGAGATAGTGTATTACATGAAATAGATGTATGGGCATGAGATCTATCTGTGTGTCTACATAGGAATTATGAACATCGTATCTACTACAAATGGAATTACTCTATGATCTGTCTTATATACTAGCAACATCAGGAGCACCTACTATATGATGACATCAGTGCATAATCTGCAGTTTTCACAGCTACCCAGAGGGTGGACGGCTGAGGTGTTTGAGATGAATAAGGACTCCAAGCAGTAGGTGAGCAAAGACCCAGGGAGCTTTAGAGTCAGACAGATGGGGGTTGAGTCTTGGCTCTTCTATATATTAGCTCTAAGATCTTCGACAACTTACTTGGCTTCTGCCAATCCAAGTATCATCTGTGAAATGGAATCGATGATGACTAATTCACAGGACTGTCGTGAGGACTGAATAATCTGATGTTTATAAAGTGCTTAGCACAGTGTTAGTGCCAATCAACAGTAGATATTATTTTTAAGTGCCTCCCTCTCCTGTGTCAATTTAACGACATTTGTGGGAACCCATTATCAAATTTATTATCCACTTGCTTCTCTTCTTAAGCACCGAATACAGGCTATGGTGCCAAAAAGTACCACACGATGAAGGATACAGACAAAGCCTGTGAGCTCTTCTTCCTTCTGTTCTCTGCTCCCTTCGCTCACTGATGATAGTGATGCTCTCTTCCCACTTTTTAGAGTTCTGCAGGCCCTGTTTGAACCCCTCTGTGGGTGATTTCTCCTTTTTGGCTTAGCTTTGGTATGTGAGAATTTAATTTAGCTTTGACAATCAACAAGATGCTTTGGGGGAGGGAGGGGTTATGTTATTCTTATGCCTGTCAGTTCTTAAATTTTTTTCCAAAGCTCTAGCAACAACAACAACAACAACAACAACAAATAATTGCAGAGCCTCCACTTAATCAGATCCAGAAGCTCGGCCACAAGGGAGGGTTGTGAGATGAAGCCCCACAGAGGGCTCAGAGCTCAGTGTGAGTCTGCTTGTCACTCTCCCTACCCCCTCTTGGACTCTCTCTCAAATAAAATCTTTTCCAGGTGATGGGTATTAAGGAGGGCACGTTTTGTAACGAGCACTGGGTGTTATGCACAACTAATGAATCGTTGAACACTATATAATTGAACATAATAATTAAAATAAAATAAAATAAAATAGGAAGTCAGAAGGAGACAAAAAAAAAGTGTTTGGTGCACACTGCTATGACATACGGTACTGCCCAAATTTCCCATGGATGTTTATGGCAGTTTTATTCATAACTGTCAAAACTTGGAAGAAACCTAGAGGTGTCTCAGTAGATAAATGAATAAGTAAATTGTGGTACATCCAGACAATGGACTATCATTCAGCTGTAAAAATAAATGTGCTATGAAGCCATGTAAAGACATGTAAAAAGCCTAAATGCATATTACTGAGTGAAAGACACCAATCTGAAAAGGCTATATATTGCACAATTCCAACTATATGACATTCTGAAAAAGGAACAACTATGAACAAAGTAAAAAGATCAGTGGTTGCTTGGGGTTGGGGACAAGAGAATGAATAGGCAGAGCACAGAGGATTTTTGGGGCAGTGAAAATACTCTGTATGATGCTGAATGATGGATACATGTCATTATACATCTTGAATACATCTTGAGGATAAGACAAACCACAAAGAAGTATTAAATTTCATTAACTAGGTAGTTGGAATTCTTATTTCAGAACCATGATTTACATAGTTGTAGAATCATGCAAATATTACATCAGTAGGAATCTAGTCTTTCCGAAAAAGATAAGTATAAAATAAAGAAGCAAAAATCCTGTAATCACAAACTGAAGCAGAAATAATTAGTGTGAAATAATGCTCTACATTTCTCTGTCCACAAAACTCAATATGGTCTAGCTTTGCTCATTGAAAAGGCAACACAGTAACAATCCAATAGCAATGGGCACCCTGACAGACAAGACTTTGGTCTCTACAGTCTTACTGTTTCCCATTAGAAGGAACTAGGGCTTCTTGGAGAAATGGCTGATTCTAGGTCAGGGACAGGAAACATACAAAATGAGACCAAAACCTCTTATGCCAGAAAGCAAGAAAGCTCTGCAAAGTGGGTGCTCAAATCTCTTGCTATTTTTTACTCCTGATTTTTAGGATTTATCATATATAATCGGGATAAAATTGTTTTGTCAGATATACACACTGTGAATATTTTCCCCAGTGTGTTGATTTATTTACACATTTTTAATGGTATACTTTGATTGGCTGAAATTTTAAATTTTTATTAAGTTTCATTTATCACTTAACAAAAATTGTTAGTGTTTTTTGTGTCCATTCTAAAACAGTCCTGCCTACCTCTATATATCCTCTTATGTTTTCTGTAGGGACTTCATGGATCAAAGACCTAAAGGTAAAAGCTAGAACCCATAAAGCTCCTAGAAGAAAACAGGAAAAAATGGATAGAAAAACCACAGACTGAAGAAAAATATTCATAGTATGTATATACGAAAATAGTATCCAGTATACATATAATGAACCTCTACAAGTCAACAACAAAATCACACGGTATTTTAAAAATGGGCAAAAGATGATTAAGGAGGGCAGGTGATATGATGAGCACACTGGGTGTTATATGCAACTGATAAATTGTTGAATACTACATCTGAAACTAATGATGCACTATATGTTGGCTAATTGCATTTAAATAAAAAAAAAGATACAAAGATTATCCAAAAGCACAAGAAAAGGTACTCAGTGTCATCAGCCATGAAGGAAATGTAAATTAAAACATTGAGGTACCATTTCAAACCTACTAGATCTGTTAAAAGAAATACTGACAATCCCCAAAACAGGTAAAGATGTCAAACTCCTGGAACTCTCACAATGCTGGTGCGAGTGGAAAAGGATACTTTGGAGACCCGTTTGGTGGTTTCTTAAAGAGTTAAACATACGTCTTCCCTATATTCTAGCTATTTGATCTTGAGGTATTTATCCAAGAGAAACCAAAACGTATGTCCAAAAATGACTTTTCCATGAATACTCCTAACAGTTGCAAATTGGAAACCACCCAACTATTCCTTCAGCAGGAAAATGAATGAACAAATTTATCCTATATTCACACAGTAGCGTACTTCTCAGCAATAAGAAAGAAGGAGTTGCTGACACATACAACAACAAGGAGGAATGCAAAACACATTACTTGTGTTGGAAGAGTAAAGTGTCTGAGATATGATTCCATTTATGTGAAGTTCTAAGACAGAAACAAGTCATCAGAAATCAGAAAATGGTTGCCTGGAAGGGGTGGTGTGGGGTAGTGGCAGGAAATGATAGCAAAGGGGCAAAAGGGGAGTTTCCAGGCAACGGAAATGTTCGAACCACGTTTTGAGAGGTGATTATAGGGATGTATATAACTGTGAAATCCATCACACCGAAGACTAAAAATCTGTGTACTTTATTGTATTAAATAACATCTCAAGAAAAACACAGAGAATGGGCAAACAAATCAATAATGACTGTAATGGATTTAGACACATAAAATACATATTTCAAAAAAAACTACGAGTTCATAATATTACTAGGGGGGAAAGACCCCATTGGTCATCTTTGGAGGTGGCTATGGCACCAATTCATTATTCTAAAAATGTTTAGATGAAAGGAAAGAATTAAGCATTTATCCTGCCTTTCCTGTTTGAACTGTATTTCAGAGTATCCAAATAGTTGATGAGGGAAAGTTCCTTTCTAATAGGAGAGTTCCAGCTTATAAATGCAGAATTAATGTAGGTTCAAAAATCACCATTTCACAGGCCTTAATGAAATAATGGATCCAGGCAATGATCATTAGTGGCTGCTAAAACCTTCAGGTGCAAGGTCGATGAGGAACTTCTATAATGGACGAGTCAGGCTGACAACACATGAACCCACTGCTGAAACTTAACCAGATGTTATGTATCTCCTGATGTGATGTGATAGGAAGTTTGCAGCATTACTTGAAGTATTCTTACTGGGAAGGAAAGGAGGGAGAGAGGGAAGGAAGAAGGAAGGAAGCCAAGTCTAGTAAACTTTCTAGGTCTAATTACAGTGGTTCTCCCTTATCCCCAGGGGATATATTTCAAGCTCCTCAGTGGATGCCAGAAATTGCAGATTGTACTGAACCCTAGATAGACTGTGTTTTTGTTCTATGCAAATATACCTATGATGAGGTTTAATTTATAAATTAGGCACAGTAAGAGATTAACAAGAATAACTACTAATAAAATTTAACAATTATAATACACTATAATAAAAGTTATGTGAGGATGGTCTCTCTTGCTCTCTCAAAATATCTGATTGTCCTGCACTCATCCTTCCTTCTTGTGATGATGTGAGATGATAAAATGCCTATGTGACGAGATGAAGTGAGATGAGTGATACAGGCATCGCGACATAGCGTTAGGCTACTACTGACCTCCTGAGGGCAATAAGTCAGGAGGATCACCTGCTTCTGGACCACGGCTGACCATGAGTAAAGGAATCCATAGGAAGTGAAACCTCAGATAACGGGGGACTACAGCACAACTTAGAGAACATGATTAGAAGTGATACATTAAAGACATCAAGAAGAATCAATCTGCTCAGAATCCAGATTGTGCAAAACTTTACCGGACAAATGACTCGGGGTCTTCAACAAATGAGTGGTATGAGAATAATAAAGGTGAGGGGAAAGTTACAGATTAAAAGACACTTAAGAAACCTTTCAACCAGACATGACGTGTGGATCTTGTTTGGATCCTTATTTGAACAAAGCAACTATAAATGTGTGTATGCGTGTGTGTGTGTGCACATGCACGCACGTGTGCTTGTGCACGGAAGTATGGACAGAGAGATTGCACAGAATTTTGAGAAATGTCTTTGAGAAACATGGTCTGGGTATTGAATTTTACTAAGTGTAATTTTATGTTGAGCTTATGTTGAAGAAAGTCTCTATATGTTAGCAACACGCTCTAAAGTTTTTATAGCTGGAATGATAGGATATCTGGGGATTTGCTTTCGGAAAGCTGAGGGGCAGTAGCTGAAAACCACACAGCAAAATGTTGATATTTGTTGAAACTGAATGATTAGTACATTTGGATTCATTAGACTGTTTTATTTTTGTGTATGTTCCAAATTTTCCATAATAAAATGTTGAATTAAAATAAAAGAAATTAACATAAAATGTAATGACTGAATTCTTCATTCTCCAATTTGTTTTGAGGAGAAAAAATAGCAAGAGACAAAATAATCAAACCCCTCATCCACTCAGGGTAGAATTCCCAGCCCATACAAAATTAGCGTTAAAAAATTTTAGAAACTCTATGGAGGCCATTTTATTCTACAACTGATATCACATGGCCAGCTGTCCTTTGGAAGGTCTCTTGAGCAAGATTTTTTTGGTGTGGGGGGTCTGTGTGTGTGTGTGTGTGTGCATGCACATGTGTGTGTTTTTTCAGCTTTCTACATATACAAGCTTATTTTGTCTTCTTTAAGGGGATGGCAATACATTTTAATAAAGATAGCAAAATGGCCTGCTATCTAATGCCATGAACTGTTTAAATTAACTTCCTCTTGCTATTTCCATGTCCTATAAAGCACTATTCTGCACCGTGGTGAGAATACACTTAGCTGTGAGAGCTAGAAGAGCAGGGTGTCACTGGAGGTTTTCAGTCTTTATAGGTAGGTGGCTCATCAGCTGTTGTTCTGATGGGGAGTTTGTGGGGGCCTCACCCTCTCCTTTTGGGAAGTGTCATAGAAACAAACAGGCGAACACAGTGGGACTCGATGAGCAGCCAGGAACTCACGCACTTGCATGAAACTAAAGCATGGAGCAGAGATATGAAAATTCTACACATCTTTTAAAAAACTAAAATCTTTTCCCAAAAATAGGCAGAAAAAGAGATGAAGAGTTCTCGGTTAAAAAAATCTTTTCATGTGTCTGTTGGCCATCTGTATATCTTCTTTGGAAAAATGTCTGTTTGGGTCCTCTGCTCATTTGTAATCAGATTATTTGCTTTTTTGGTATGGAGTTGTCTAAGTTCTTTATATACTTCGGATAGTAGCCTCTTATTGGATATATCATTTGAAAATATCTTCTCCCATTCAGTAGGTTCTTGCCATTTGCAACAACCTGGGTAACTAGATGTTAGAATGCTAAGTGAAATAAGTCAGAGAAAGACAAATACCATATGATTTCATGCATATGTAGAACTTGTGAAACAAAACAAAAATAAAAAAGAGACAAACAAAACCCAAGACTCTTAAGTATAGAGAACAAACTGGGGGTTGCCAGAGGAGAGGTAGGTAGGGGGATGGGTGAAATAGACACAGGGGATCAAGAGTGCACTTAGGATGATGAGCACTGAGTAATGCATAGAATTGCTGAATCATTATATACTTGAAATTAATAAACACTGTATGTTAATTATATTTCAATAAAACAAAAATGACAATAATGCTATTGTCCTAACTCTTCCATAGGCCACTTGCTCGAACCCTAAAAGGAGTCACCATGCCCTAGCTTGTTTAAGTCACTCCAAGCCCTCAGCACCACAGTCCAGCGGACCCCGAGTGGAACAGTGAACACCCAGCCCTTGCACTGGAACCCCCCACCTCCTCAAGCTCTTGGCTGGGACTCCATCCAACTCCTATGTTCCCTTTGATATCTCACTGCCAGGTCGCAGAGAATTGCTGCTCCTTGAACCCAGTGTTTTTAAAATGGAACTCCTCAAGTCCCCACCTACAGACCCTCTTCTGTGCCAGTGTTCACTAAGTGAGCCTACCCAGTTGCTGGGAAAGATGGGAAGCATCCTTCACACCCACTTCTCATTCATTCCTCGTGTTCAATCACCGACCAGGTGCCGTTAAGTCATACCTCCTGAACGGCGCTCGCCTCCGCCCCTCCTCTCCATGCTTCCTGAAGGACCAGCTTGGGGTACCTACACATGCTCTTCTCTCAGCTGCCATAAGTTCGCTCTCCTGGTTTCTCTCTTATTCTGGCCCACTTCTACTAAGTCTCCTTTTCAGTTGCTCCTTTCACACCTTAGATGTTGCTTTTTTCTGGACTTCTGTCTTGTCCTTTCTTCTCCTCTCTCTACATAACCTCTTCCCTCTCGAGACTTCAAATATGATCTATGGACCAAAGATGGCCAAGCCTACTTTGGGCCTAGGCCTCTCTCCTTAGCTTAATCCCTACACAGCCAACTGCCTGCTGGATAAAGGTGTTTCAGAGACTAAACCTTTTCCCGAACCACCTCCAATAGTGTTCCTTATCTCAGAGTAGAACCAGCATTTCCCAGTTGCTCGAGCTAGTAACATGGGAGTTGGCCTTGACCTCCCCACTTCCCACCATTCCTTTCATATGCTCAGTCTTCCTCCTACACTGTCTCTTCTA
Organism: Potos flavus; assembly: GCA_028534135.1. Lineage (NCBI taxonomy): Eukaryota > Metazoa > Chordata > Mammalia > Carnivora > Procyonidae > Potos > Potos flavus. The sequence goes on along the minus strand of CM052890.1, from coordinate 11,406,826 downwards.
CTTTCTGAATTTGTCCATGTCTCTCCCACTATCCCAACCATAGTCCACATTCCCTCATCGAGGCTTTCTTCCTATGAGTCTACTCAGCTTTATAATCCACTTTCCACATGGCAGTCATAATGATCCTTTATAAAAAAAAGGAAAAGTCAGATAACCTCGCTTCCTTTAAATCCCTTCGAAGGAGCTGGGTGATGGGTACATGGGACCACACACACACACACACACACACACACACACACTTATGTGTGTGTGTGTGTGTGTGTGTGTCTTTTTTTTCAAAAAAATTTTTTTTTCAAAATGTGCACAGTGGTCCTTAAGGAAAGGAAAAGCCAAATTCTTGTTTATAAGTCCTCCATAATCCAAGCCCCATCCAGACTGGTCACCACATCCAACATATTTCCCTCTTCCTTTCTCTGCTCCACATGTCTGGAACTCCTGCAGTTTCCACAATATTTCCCTCTCAGAATTCCAAACCTTTGCACATACTATTCTCTCTGTCTGAAATATTTCTCTCTGTTAAGACACCTTATTGAGATATGACTGATGTACAAAAAGCGGTCCTTATTTAATATACACCTTGATGAGTTTGAAGATATATATATACCTGTGGAATCATCACCATAATCTATGCTATAACATATCTATCACTTCCAAAAGTTTCCTCCCACACTCTTTATTTATTATTATTACTATTATTATTATGTGATAAGAACACTTAAATCATATCATCTTAATAGATGCAGAAAAAACACTTGACAAAATTCAACATCTGTTTATGATAAAAAATCTAAACAAATTAGGTATAGAAGAAATGTACCTCAACATAAGAAAGCCCATATATGATAAGCCCAGAGCTAATGTCATACGCAATAGTGAAAGGCTGAAATATTTTCTTCTAAGATCAGAAATAAGGCAAGTGTGTTCACTTTCACCACTCCTATTCAATTCTTGAAGGTCCTTGCCAGAGCCATCAGTCAGGAAAAAGAAATAAAAGGCATCAAAGTGGAAAAGGAAGTAGTAAAATTTTCCCGCTTTGCAGATGACATGATTTTGTATAGATAAAATATAAAGACTCCATCAAAAAACTGTTAGATCTAATCAATGAATTCAGTAAAGTTCCGGGATACAAAATTAACATATAAAAATCAGTAGCACTGCTATACACTAACAATGAATTATCTGAAAAAAGAAATAAAATGATCCCATTTACAATAGCATCAAAAGCAATAAAATAATACTTAGGAATAAACTTAACCAAGGCAGTGAAAGATTTCTACCCTAAAAACTGTAAGACACTCACTCATGAAAGAAATTGATGAAGACACAAACAAATGAAAATACATCCTATGTTCATGGATTGAAGAATTAGTACTGTTAAAATGTTCATACTACCAAAAGTCATCTATAGATTCAATGTAATATCTATCAAGATTCCAATGGCATTTTTTTGCAGAAGTATAAAAAACAATCCTAAAATTTATATGAAACTACAAAAGACCCCAAATAGCCAAAGGCATCCTGAGAAGAAAATACAAAGAGAGAAGCATCACATTTCCTGATTTCAAGGTATACTATAAAACTATAGCAATCAAAGTGTGTGATAGAGGCATAAAAACAGACAGATAGATTTACAGAATAGACTGAGAGCCTAGAAATAAACCCCAACATATATGATCAGCTAATATTTGACAAGGGAGCCAAGAGTACTCAAAAGAGAAAAGACAGTCTCTTAAACAAATGGTGCTGGGAAAATTAGATACTCACATGTAATAGAAAGAAACTAGACCCCTACCTTTCACCGCTCACAAAAATTGATGCAAAATGGGTTACAGACTTAAATATAAGACCTGGAACCATGAAACTTCTAGAAGAAAACAGAAAAGAAGTTCCTTGGCATGGGTCTTAGCAGTGATTTCTTGGACATTGAAAGCACCAGCAACACAACAAAAATAAACAAGTGGGACTGTATCAAACTAAAAAGCTTCTGCACAGCAAAATAAACAACAAAGTGAAAAGACAATTTATGGAATGGGAAAAATATTTGCAAACTATATATCTGATGAGTTAACATCCAAATTTATAAAGAACTGATAAAACTCAAAAGAAAAAAAGTCAATAAATGAGCAAAAGACCTAAATAGACATTTTTCCAAAGAAGACAAGGTGGTGGGTATCGAGGAGGGCATGTATTGCATGGAGCACTGGGTGTGGTGCATAAACAATGAATCTTGGAACACTGAAAAAATAAAATTAAATTTAAAAAAAAGACATATGAAAGGCCAACAGGTACATGAAGTTATGATCAACATCGCTAGTCATTACGGAAATGCAAATCAAACCACAATGAGCTATCACCTCATGCCTGTTAGATTGGTCATTATCAAGAAGACAAGAAAAAGGATCCCTTCTGCATTGTTGGTAGGAATGTACATTAGCGCACCCAGCATGGAAAAGTATGGAGGAGCCTCAAAAAAATTAAGAATAGAACTACCACGTGATCCAGCAATTCCACTTTGGGGAAAATATCCAAATGAAATGAAAATGCTAACTTCGAGAGATACATGCACTTCCATGTTCATAGCAGCATTATTTACAATAGCCAGGACATGGAAATAACCTAAGTATTCATCAACAGATAACCGAATAAAGAAATTAATCACATATATATAATGGAATATTATTCGACCATGAAAAATGAGGAAATTCTGCCATTTGTGACAACATGAGAGCATTAAATACCTTGAGAGCATTATACGACATAAGTCAGAGAAAGACAAATACTGCATGATCTCACTTACATGCAAAATCTAAAAACAAACTCTTGGGAAAAAAGATGAGATTTGTGGTTAGCAGAGGTGGGGGGGAGGGGAAAGGTGGTCAAAAGGTACAAACTTCCAATGACAAGATAAATATGTACTAGGGATGTCACGTCCATCATGATGACTACAGTTAACACAGTTCTAGGATTTATATGAAAGTTGTTAAGAGAGTAAATCCCAAGAGTTCTCATCACAAGGAATTTTTTTTTCTTTCTCTTTCTATTGTACCTGTATGAGATGCTAACTAAACTTACTGCAGTAATCATGTCACAACATATATAATTCGAACCATCACGTTGTGCAACTTTAGTTTATACAGTGACGTACATCAACTATATCTCAATAAAATAAACTAATTAATAAAAAAAGAACACAACACAAGATCTACCCTCTTGGCAAATCTTGAAGTATATAACACAGGCATTAGGCTGTACAGGGGATCTCTAGGACTTACTCATCTCACCTAACTGAAACTTCCTGGAATAGTCCTACTCCCACACTCTACACCCACACCTTCTTTGCTTTTTTAAATTCACCTTATTTTTAAAGTCTTAAACATCGTTCCCTTAGGGAGGCTCTTCCCAGCTCTCTAGACTAAGTTATATTCCCTTGCTAGACTCTCCCATAGCATCCTCCCAGCCTGTTTTTTCATACTGATCACACTAGTAGTTACAAAATGGTTTTTCTGCCTGACTATAAATTTCATGGAGGTAGAAACTATGTCAATCACTGTGGTGCCCCCAGTGACATCCTGCTAGAGCACAGAAGGCACTCGACATGCCCCCTTTCTATTCAAAAGCATTCCACGGAACTGTTGGCCACCTATAATATATGCGTCTTGATCAAACGCCAGTGTGTGAAACCCCAAGGCCGACCCTATCCCCAAATGACCAGGAGCTTCACCCTGAATTTTATCACAGATATACTCGAATCCTGCACAAGGAAGATATTCACATAGCCAGACACCAATGCCTATAGGGAAGCGAGAACCAAGGACTCCTATAATCTAAAGAGTAGGAAAACTGAACAGAGCTGGTGCTCTGGTTTCTCTCCCCGCACCTTTATCCAAATCACGACATTCACCAGATGCAACAAACTTGAGCCCCAGAGTTCCAAATGGAAGGTGAAAGTCACAAGAGGCTTCTGGACATCAGGGCTCTGGATATCAAGGGTCTCAGAGAGGGCAGGGGGAGTTTTGATGGAAAAGAGGGGTGCTGGAAGATGAGTCCCAAATGGATGGAGAAGTGGCTGGGGTGGAGATCACAGCATCAGTCAGAGCCGGTCTCATGTTCCTGTTGACCTAAGACATCCATCTTCTCCTGCTCTCAGACATTAGCACTCCCGGTCCTCAGACTTTCGGACTCAATCTGGGACCATACATATATCAGCTCCCCATTCTCAGGCCTTCAGAGTTGGGCTGAATTATACCACCAGCTTTACAGAGACAAGAGACAAGCCAGGAAGCAAAATCGTGAGCAAGAGACCGGTGTAGTGGGATATTCCATGTTCGTGTGGGAGTCGGGGCTTTGGCCACCCCAGAGGCCTATAATTGCTAAATGACCCCTTTGAAGGAGGCAACCCTTCAAATCTGCTGCTGTTGTTACCCTAATTGGTTCAAGGACTGAGGGCCAGCACCTGTGGGTAACCCTGCAGGTTTTCAGCGTCTTGAACTCAACTGGCCTGGGCTGGGCAAGATGGCAGGGCTGCTACCCTTGGGCCCACTTGGGTCATGAGAATGGCATCCAAATGCCTTAGGAAAATGGTGTGGCCCAGGGACACCAGGCACTATGCACCCAGCAGCTGTGGCGGCCAGATCAAACTCTTCCATTTAAGCACATTATTGTCACTCTGAGCAAATTCAAATACATACATCCTTTGCCAATCACTCACCATGACATGAGTCTGAATCTTAGCAGCCACCATCACAGAGCTGCACTAAGGGGAAGGTCCTGGGGCTCGACTGGGCCAGGCAAGAAGGTTATCACTCCAGTGCCTCCCCACGCCCTCTAGTTTATGGACCTGCATCTTGAATCCCTGGTCTCACAAATATTTAACAAAATGTACACACACAGTCCTTGAGGTTCCCGAACATGCAAAGATGTTTTCTGAGAATCTGAGGATCTCATAGCATCTTTCTCTTGTCCTTCTTTAGGAATGGCTGCCCGACAGGATTCGGTAGACCTGGGTGTCACCCTTTTCTACAAGGCTCCAGAATAAGATAGTGCCTTTTCTTCCCAGAAAAGTCCGATAGATTGGAGAAATCTGAAGGCATCTGATTTTACATCACTTAAAAGTAATCTATCTGGTCTGCTCTCCTTGGAGAATTTTTTTTTCTCTCTTTCCATTTAGACATGTTACAATAATATGCCTCGTTAATAGTTTCTGATTAATGTTACTCAGAACAAGATGAAACCTTTCATTTCTAATCTCATTTATTTTCTCAGTCCTGAAAAGCTTCCCCCTCCCCCGGATTGATAGTTTTGGTTCCAGACAAGCTGCTTTTTACCTAAGCAACAGCCCAAGAGTCAACCCCGCTGGCGTTTTTCCCTGAACCACTTTAAGACTTTGCATTTTTATTCTCGTGATACATCTTTACTTACTGAGGATGGAATTAAAAAGTAACCAAAATTTTCAAAGAAGAGTTAGAAAGATTGGAGATGGACCCATTTCTTGGTGAAAAAAAAAATCACAAAGAAAGATAGTGTTCTCAAATTAAAATTTTCCTACTTAACTAAACCATAAGATTTTGAGCCATTTCTTTTATTAAAAGGTTTTATTTATTTGAGAGAGAGAGCATGAGTGGGGGGAAGGGCAGAGGGAGAGGGAGTACCAGGCCCCCCAATGAGCAGAGAGCCCAACACAGGGCTCCATCTCAGGACCCTGGGATCATGACCTGAGCTGAAGGCAGATGCTTAACTAACTAAGCCACCCAGTTGCCCCAATTTTGCATAATTTCTTATAGGTTAGTTTGTATAATTGTATATGTGTATGCTACATGAAAATTATATATATGTGTGTGTTTGTGTGTGTGTATTAAAGTTCTGGGTTTTTTTTTTCAAGCAATGGGGACGGCCTTCTTAACAATGTATTTATTAAAAAAAAAAAAAACAATGTATTTATTATTCATTTAATGTGTGTTCCGAGTGGCATAAAACAGCACGAAATGAAAGAGAACCAATATAGTAGAACATAGATTATTACTTCACGTAAAGGGATCCCTGCCATCCGAAACCCTATAGTCACCTGGTCCAAACACCTGCCCATGAAGTTCATGAGGAAGTGGGTGCTGATACCCAAGGGGGCCTGGGCTGTGTGGCTGGGGGAGACGGAGAAGGGCCCCCCGTGGGCCTGCGGTGGCTGTGAGCGACACCCAGAGGAAGGCCTTGAAAGACGTGGCTCCTCACCTGAGTTGCTTTCTGAGGAAGGGTATATATTTGCCGGGAAGCAGGCTCAGGTCAGGGTGCAGACCAGTGGCTCTCAAGCTTGGGTGTGGAACAGAATCACCTGTGACGCTTGTTAAAATACAGGTCGCTGAACCGCAGCCCAGAGCGTCTGATGCAGTAGGTGGGAAACGCGGCCCGAGAATCTGCGTTTGTAACAGGCTCCCAGATGAGGCCGATGTAGCTGGTCAGGGACCGCCCCTAGATCCATCTGAAACTCTCATAAAGACGAGCAGAGAGCAGCCAGGAGCTGAACTGAACTGAGGCCGAGGCTGCGAGCAGGCTCCGTAAAGCACTCGCTCCAGCCTGTGTGTAAGCAGCGTGCGGAACAGAACTCACGGGCCCCTGAGCTGGCTGGCGGTACCGGGCTGGGCTCTACTGGGCTCTGCTTCAGGGTGGAAACCGAGGAGCCCCCTGCCCCCCTTCACGGAGGGGGCCAGCCACACAGGACCGTCACCGCCATCACCACCGAGCCTGGCGGAGCTCCACGCACAGACCTTTGCAGGATCCAGGACACTGCAAAGCAAATGTTTTTGCACATGTGGGTAGACCAACATCTTAGCGAGCCTTGGCACTGAATTCTGCTGTCACAGCCTCTGTCTTCCCTGGAACACAGTGGGCAACGGCGATCGAATCTGGGAGCCCCCCTGTCCCCATACCCCCCCCCCCGGACCTGTGCCCCTGGCTGCATTGGGGCAGAGCTCCGCCCATCATCTGGTTCTCCCCTCTGCGGGTGATGTCTTACTCCTCGTGGGCTTCCTTCTAACAGCACGCAGAGACCTCCAAATCTCTGCTCTTAAAAAAAAATCTTAACTCTCTCAACACAGGGCTTCCGTGAGCTCGTTCCTTTCACAGACAGGTACCTGGAACGAGTTATCACAGGTTCCCAACAGACATTCATTCAGATGTGAATCTAACAGACACCTAAGGAGCCCTGTGCCGAGCACGGTTCTACATACTCGGGACACAAAGGGGAGCGCATCAAAGACCTGGGCCCCGTAAAGCTTGCAATCTAATGAGGGCAAGGCCGAGAAAAACAATACTCATAATAAATAAGTAAATTCTGTGGCATGCTAAAGGTCAGTGAGAACTTAAAAAAAAAAAAAGGCAGCAGAACAGCACAAGGAGAAAGGAGGAGAGAGCAAGGTGGAGGTCTAAGTAACAGGCCAAGTTCAGCATGCTGGATCCAGATCTCCTTCCGTTAAATTCCAAACGGATGAATGACAAGTATATTCACTATAATAACATATGCACGGGCTTTTTAATTACAGGGCTTTACAAAGAAATCCTATGCAAATTCCATCGAGGAAAGAACCCAGCCTGACATTGAGAGGAGAGGAAGAGCCTGCAGTCTTCGAAAGGGAGAGATTTGAGGAGGCGGGGAACGGCCTCACCATCCCCTTTCACTCGTGCAGCCCAGATGGCCATTCCATCACAAGCGCGACCTTTCATTCCACAAAGGGGGGATTGAGGGTCGGTGAAGGGCTGATGGAAGGTATGGAGCGGTGAGGGATACACGAGCGAGACAGGATGCAAAAGGAGCAGGCTTTGATTAGGGTGGGAGATCAGTACTGGGCGTCTGATCAGTACTGGGGTAGAACAAAAACAAGAATGTGGCGGAGGGAGGGGAAGCAAAAGAAATTCAGTGAATTTTAAACCTTACAATTGTGTCCTGAGTGGTTTCCAACAAGCCTGCTTCCCAGGGGCTCAGGTATGCAAAGGTTCAGGACAAAGGGCAGTGGACACAGAGGCCCCAGCTGGGGGTCTCCCCAGCACCCACTCTTTGTGGTGTGGATAAGACATACCAGTTAAGTGGTTACTGTGTCATTAAGGAGCCCTCCCACCCCCGCTCCAACTCCTGGCTGGGGTTCATTTATCTGAACTCTACAACAAAGAGGTTGGAATGCATTAATGTGGCCAACTTGCATTTTCTTCTACACTGGAATTCATTTTTTCAAACAAAATCTTAAGCAGAACACAGTACAACTGACCCTTGGACAACACAGGGGCTTAGGGCGCTGACCACCTGCGTGCAGTCAAAAATCCACGTGTAACTCTTGACATTCCAGAAACTTAACTACTCCCAGCCCACTACTGTTGACCTGAAGCCTCGCCGATACCACAAAGAGCTGATGAACACATATTTTCTATGTTATGAATATTATCTACTATATTCTTATGATAAAGTAAGCTAGAGAAAAAACGTGATTAAGAAGATCATAAGCAGAATGGTAAGTGCTGTGAAATGTGTAAGCCTGTTGATTCACAGACATGTACCCTGGGGCAAATAATACATTATGTGTCAATAAAAAATAAAAAAATTTAAAAAAAGATCATAAGCAGAGAAATACATTTACAATATTGTACGGTATTCATCGAAAAGGTCTACATATGAGTGAACCCGTGAAGTTCAAACCCGTGTTAAGGGTCAACCATATAGAAGCTTTCTAACAGTGAGGCTGATCTGGGCTGGGGGCCCAGCAAAAGGACCATTCTGCAACTTTGTCATTCCCCTTCCCCATTCTCCTTCTTAGAAGCATTTCTATGGAAAGGAAGGGTCCCACAGAATATGGTCCTTCTCTCTTCTGGCCTCTTACCGATTCTCTGATGTAAACGAAACATCAAAATGCATACAGTAGAAACACTCACTAAGGAGATAACCTAATTTGAAGAACAAGTTAAGGAAAGAAGAAAAACTGGTTGGAAGTGGGAACCAAATTCTCTGGCTCATGTCCAGAGTGGGTCACCAAAGCATGAAACATTGTTCAACCTTTGGAGAATGGAAAGCCCAGGGTCCCTCTGCCTAAAGAGGGTGACAACCCATGGGCACATTTTCAAGAGTGAGGACGAGTGACTGCTTCTGCCATTCACCAGCTAAGGAAACTTTAAATACACATTAAGGATGACCAGGCAGCTTTGCTCACAAACATGAATAGACCAGGAGGCAAGGATGCCATGCACAAACCTTGATTCCAAGTTCGATGTTTTCTCCCCCGTACACATCCATCCCAGGGTCAAGAAGACCGATTTCACCAAAGAACTTCCTGTTGACCACGAAGGAGCAGCCAATCATGGCTGGGGTCCTGCGGGAGAGAGAAAGAAGTTACAGTCAGCTGACTTATAATGTGATTCAGCCACGGGAAAGAAGGAAATCCTGCCATTTGCAACACCTGTGGACCTTGCGGACGTTAGGCTAAGTCAGAGAAAGACAAATACTGAATGTTCTCACTTATATATGACATCTAAAAAGTCGAATTCATAGAAACAGAGGAGAATGGTGGTTACTGGGGGCTAGGGGCTGGGGGAATTGGGGAGATGCTGGTCAAATGGTCTAAAGGTGCAGTTCAAAGGTGAGTATGTTCTGGAGATCGCGTGCACAGCAATGTGATCATCGTCAAGAATACTGCACCCCATTCTTCAAAGCTGCTAAGAGACTAGATCTTAAATGTTTTCACTACAAGGTGAAAGACAATTACGTGATGGGAAGGGGATGTTAGCATTATGCTATGGTGGTGATCGTACTTCCGTAGATAAACATATCAAGTCAACAGGTTATACCCACAGTTAGGTGTCGATTATATCTCAATTTAAAAAAAAAAAAAGGAGGAGCTAAAGCCACTAAGGCAACACACCAGCAACCCCTCTGCAGGCACCATCCCGACAGGTGCAGAGTTTCACTCTGCCAAATCGAGACTCTCCCCTGAAGTTCTCATTTCCCGCACGCACACGCTCCATGAAGCTCTGTTTTAGCTTCGGACAAATTAGGGTACCCAGAGCATCTAGTAGCAGCCTGGCTTCTGGGTAGCTTACATAGGACGGTCTCATATGACCCGTGGGGTCTGCAAACATGGGGCCGGTTTTCATGGCATGTCTGGTAATCATTCCGGGACAGTCGCAGAGAAGCTCAGAGGTAAGGACCAAGAAGGGAGAACACTCATCCAGGAGACCATCAGTGACTGGGGAGAGACCGCCTCAGCCTACCGAGGAGGGTGCCCAGCGGGAAAGATGAAAAGTACCGGCAGGGGACACCTGGGTGGCTCAGTGGCTTAAGTGTCTGCCTTTGGCTCAGATCACGATCCTGGGATTGAGCCCCCAACGGGCTCCTTGCTCAGCTGCTCAGTGGGGAGTCTGCTTCTCCCTCTGCCTGCTGCTCCCCCTGCTACTCTCCCTGCGATCTCTGACAAATAAACAAAATCTTAAAAAAAAAAAAGGTATCGGCAGGGTGGCCAGTAACCATAAATTCCGGAAACAAAGATCAATACTTTAGTTTGAATATATTAAGACCCTTGATTATTTCTTGTAGTGTGGGCCACAGGCACAAGTTGGCTTAATGAAAATCAGAGGCAAAACCCATCTGAAGCAAAGCATCGAGGATGTAGGTGCAGAATTGATGGAAATGCGGTATTAATCCAGCACGTTCACTGCAATTGCACATGAAGCATAGCAGCATGCATTTCTAATGAGGGACAGCATGCCGAGTTGGAGCTGCGGCCCACGGAGATCGGGGGCCCTGAGTAACAGGGCGGGTGGGGCTCAGGACCCACCCAACCTCAGAAACCACTCCACTCTCCAGAAAAGGCTTCCTGCAGGAGCGAGCAAATGCCCCGGCTGCCAAAGGCCAGAAACGCTGTTAAGATGCTTTGTGGAGGCAGAGATGGAAGGCTAGTGAAACTCTCCTGGGGCCCCCAGGAAGCTGTTCATTAGGTGAAATTCTCTCGAGCTGAACCATAAACCTCTGTGTCAGAGCCTCATTTGCTCCTGATTTTGAGTCCATGGGACCTATGTGGTAGGGCAGCGGAGGAACACACTGGAAAAACCAGTGCTCGGTGCTGATCGGAGCACTTTGGACGCTGGTGTTGCCACTGAGACTCACACTTGTGTGACATTAATGGAATGTTCTGGATCCCAGGTAAGTCCCTATGGAGTATTGATGTGCAAAGAAATGCACCGTGCACAAAGGAGGGGCTCCACGAAGACTGTCCCTCTGCCCTCTCATTGGGAAGCCCACCCATGTTTTCTCCAGAAATCCCATACCAATCACACCCCTGTACATGGGATGCGGCCTTCCACGGGTGCCACGCGGGCCACGCCACGGAGAGGAGGCGCTCCACTTGTTGACCCTCTCCTCCCAGCCCTGCGCCCCTCAGAGACAGGCAGCTGACCCCTGGCCTAGCATGGAAAAGCACTATGTGAGCCCACCACCTCCCCACCACCAGCCCCAGCCTCAGCTAACTGAACCAGGAATGAGCACCAGACCCAAACTGGGTCAATCGAATCATGTTTTTCCTGAAACTTGTGAGTCGGGAGGATGCTGGAAGCGAGAACCACTCCTTCATCTGTAGGGCTCAGGGTGCCATTTTGGGGAGGCTACCCTGGCCCCCGTGTGCAAGTGCACGATTGGGTCAAGGAAGGAAGCAGATGCATGATGGACGTGTGAGGCCGTGATGAGGAACAGCCTGTGACTCCGGCCTCCCGTCAGCTGACAGGCCTGGCTCTGCCCTCTGCCCCCCGGGGTCATGCGGGAGCCCCCCGAGTCTTGGTGTTCTATCTCCTTGACTGAAACTGTGTGGAACAGGTTTCTGTTCTTCGCAACCAAGCAGCGATGAGAACACATGCTATGTCCTCCTACCTGTGATCGGCGGGGAGGGAGGGTGTGTTATCACGCAGCCAAGGGAGCAAACTGCAGGGAAGAGTCATTCCGGGGGAGCTAGGCACCAGGGTCCACCCACGCGATAGAGAAATGCCGGCCACGGGAGGTGACAGGGGTCTGTGGAGGAGGGGGGAACAGGAGGCGGCACAAGGAACACCTCGGTTTTCTTGAGGGCAAGTGCTGAGCACATCGAGAAACTCCGGTAAGCTGGAACAATCTCCCCAAAGCCTATGCTTAGCAACCAGAAATTTCCGGCATTAACATACGTGTGTAATTAAGATCCTGCCCCAAGACACTGTGCTTTCTAGCCCCTCACGGGCAAGCGGAGGCTGTCGCAATCAGATGGCACCGGCAGACCACACACACTCTCGCAGGGGCGGCTTGGGAGGAAAGGATGTTTCTCGGAGACTGGCTCGCGGCCCATTGGCACCAGCATCACCAGGATGGCTTTTAGAAAATGCAGACTCCTGAGTGCGGCCCAGAATCATGGAACCAGGTTTCCAGGGACGGGACTCAGGAGCTTGGGTCTGTACCAGCGGACCTGTCCTAGGGAGCCAACTAGCCCCTCGATCGGGCAGAGAAGTTACCCCCCTAGTTTCTTGCTTATTCCCAGGAGCTGGGGCCTTGCTGGCACGGAGCGGGCTGCCTACTGGTGAACAAATGAAGGAATGTAACACAGCTGGGGGACGGCCCCGGGTGGGGAGGGGCTCCGTGACATCTCAAGGACACACTGGCTAAACTGGCCCAGAACCCGAGGACAGCGGGGAGGCGTCCTGTAGCTCGGGCTGACCAGGAGGGGCGTGGAGGAGAGGAGGAGAGATGGAGGAAGGAGGGGAGGGAAGAGGGGAGAGAGGGCTCAAGAGGAAGGGAGGGGAGGGGGGGTGGGCTTCCAAGCACGACACTTTCACCGTCAAAGAGGGTGCACAGGCTGCTTGTTCCTTCCAGATCCCTCTCGGATTGCCCTTCGGGAAACATCCTTGCCTGTCAGGCAGCGTGGCATTTTAGTATAACTGGCTTTATCTGGGTGATATTTCCCACCTGCAGTGGCAGGAGAGAAGAATTCACAGTAGGAGCTGCCCTGGGTCCCCTCTCTGCTGGTCACAGCTCTGTTCAGCATATTCAACTCGGTTCCCTACCAGGAGCCCAAGGATTCCTCGCCACGGAACGGAGAGGTCCCCAAGGGCCTCCTCGTTGAAGCCAGGCCGCAGCATGGAGACGTGGAACAAACACGTGACCATTATTGTTGGTGGTGGCCTGCGGGAAGGTCCTCCAAAGGCCACGGGGAAAACCGGCCACACTCTCAAGAAGAGGGAACGCACCGTTCCATGTCTTGGCTCTCTTGTGAGGTGGCACCTGACAGGGACAGTGGCAAGAAGAGGCCAGCACTGGCCTGGAGATTGGCCCCCCTTCCGGGGGCCTCCCTGCTGAACCGAGACTCCGAGTGCTCCAAGAGCAGGGCTCCGTGGCCCCAGGGTCCTGGCAGGTGGCCTGCATAGAACCAGGGAACGTGGGGACTAAAGAATTAAAGCATGTGTCTCCACCCCCGGCTAAGCCAGCCAGCATTTCTGGTGAGGTCAGTGGGACGACTGCTTCGCCTTCTGGAACTATCTGACTGGACTGATGAGGAGCAGCTCCCTGAGAGGCTCTGGGAGGAGAGGGTCTCCACCACCACACCATCTCCCGGCTCTCCCTGGGGGCTGCCGCACGGGGGGAGGGGGGTGGGTGCAGGGTTGGCCAGACCCGGCCTCAGCCAGGCTCTGCCCCCCACTTCCCCGCTGGTCTCCCCACCCCTGCCCAGCCGCCGGCGCCTCGGGGCTGCCGAGATCCTGGAACGGGAGCCTACAGCCTCGTTCCTCAAACTCCACCGCGGTTACCACCATTAGTGCAAACATTTCAATTCAAAATCATTCAAAAACGATAATCATATTAAGGGATCTGCCAAAGTCTAATAGCTCTATTACAGAGGAGAAGAACAGAAATTAAAAATAATCACTTTTATTGTTGCTGTTGCACAGAATATGTGCAACACGTAGCACAGTCCCAGCTGGGAGAGAGACGGAGGGAGAATTTCCACCACAGGCAAAACCCTTCTCCGTGTCCACGCCTCCTCTCCTCATGAGTGCCAAAGGGCCCGTCTGGGGTCTAGATATCCGCCCCCCAAAACCCTTCATTAGCTCCCCGTTCTCTCATCAGTTGAGGACGGGCTCTTCCTCAGTTTCCCTATCCCCTCAGTACCTTCTCAGCCGTCTCCCCCACGGACTCCATGCCCGGGTACTCTGGGCTAGTCAGCGTTCAGAAAGCCTGTCCCAATTTATGCCTGTCCCCCTTCTTCCGAAACGTCTTCCCCGAGACCGCCGCCATCTATGTGAATCCTACCCACCCTTCAAAACACCTTTCTTTCTGAAAAAAAAAAATTAATTTTTATGGTACAAAAAACCTAATACCTACCTTAGAAAAAATACACCTCGACAAAAGTAAGACGATAAATCTCATTGCTTTGTGACCGAGAGCGCTCCATTCCCATTAGCATGACCCATCTTCGCAGCTCAGCTCCTTAAGCACGGGGGGGAGGGGGTCACAGTCTTGCTACCCACTGGGACCTCCAATTCATGGCCCCGTGCACCCCTTTCCTACCCAGCCTAAAGCTACGACAGTTGTTGCTATGAGGCCCTGGTTCCTTGGGGGGGGGGG
>CM052890.1:11322547-11391727 GCA_028534135.1 Potos flavus | reverse complement strand
ATGTTCATAGCAACATCATTCACGATAGCCAAAAGGTGGAAACAACCCAAAGGTCCACCAAGAGATAAATGGATAAACCAAATGTAGTATATCCACACAATGGAATATTACTCAGCCATAAAAAGGAATAAAGTACTAGTACATCCTGTACCATGGATGAACCTCAAAAACACTCTGCTGCGTGACAAAAGCCAGACAGAGAGTCACAGGGTATCTGACTCCATTTACGAGAGATATCCAGAATAAGAAAATCCATAGAGATAGACAGCAGCTTAGTGGTTGTCCGGGACAGTAGGGAGGGGGTACCGGGTTTCCATTCGGGGTGATGAAACGTTCTGGAAGGAGAAAGTGGTGATAGTTGCATAACATTGTGAATGTGCTTAATGCCACTAAGTTGTACACCTAAGATGGTTCAAATGGTAAATTTTATATGTATTTTACCACAATAAAAAATATGCAGCTGATAACAATCCTTAAGCTTGCTTTGATTGTTATGTTACTTTAGAAACAGGAACCCAAAATTTCCAATTGCCATTAGAATAGAAGGTGGGGGGTGCCTGGGTGGCTCAGTGGGTTAAAGCCTCTGCCTTCGGCTCAGGTCATGATCTCAGGGTCCTGGGATCGAGCCCCGCATCGGGCTCTCTGCTCAGCAGGGAGCCTGCTTCCCCCTCTCTCTCTGCCTGCCTCTCTGCCTACTTGTGATCTCTCTCTTTGTCAAATAAATAAATATAATCTTAAAAAAAAAAAAGAATAGAAGGTGGGAGATTGGAGGGGTGCCTGGGTGGCTCAGTCAGTTAAATGTCTGCCTTCAGCTCAGGTCATGATCCTGGGGTCCTGGGTTTGAGTCCCAAGTCAGGCTCCCTGCTCCGCGGGGAGTCTGCTTCTCCCTCTCCCTCTGCCGCTCCCCTCCACTAGTGCTCTTTCTCCCATTCTTTCTCTTGCTCACTCTCTCTAATAAATAAAACCTTAAAAAAAAAAAAAAAGAAGATGGGAGACTAGAGGAGTGTTTCTATCTCCAATCTTACTCTCTGTTCATGGAGGCAGATCCTCTAGCACTCTGGAGAGAAGGTCCCAAAATATTTAAAGTTTTAGCCCAAACACCATATTTTCAGTCTGGGATAAACGGTCATATCATGGTGAGCACCATGGTCCTCACTCTAGAATGGGTGGAAACACATGGCCCCAGGGTTCAGGGAAAGCACACTAATCTAAACATCCTGCA
The DNA here is from genome assembly GCA_028534135.1 of Potos flavus. Lineage (NCBI taxonomy): Eukaryota > Metazoa > Chordata > Mammalia > Carnivora > Procyonidae > Potos > Potos flavus. The sequence goes on along the minus strand of CM052890.1, from coordinate 11,390,505 downwards.
GGGCAGTCATCCAACCATAGGTGACTCAGTTTCTTTATCTATAAACTGGGCATGAAACCACCCTGATGACCTTGTAGGATTGTGGTAAGAATCTGAGTAGATAATGAAAACAGATGTGCTCTGTGCTCAATACATGTGAGTTATTGTGGGGAAGCATAAAAGAACAGTAGAAGGATGAAGGACTGAGGGGGAGGGACTCGGGCAGAGGGGGCAGAAGCTGGTGAGGAAGTGTCCTGGCAAATGGTGTCACTCCAAGAAACGTTTCAGGTCTAGAGGGAGATAAGCAGAGGAGGTGGCCTGCATTCCAGGAGGAAAGGGGGATGAGAAAGTCCGGTGGCACGGCATAGAGATGTGACGATCGAGGTTAGTGTTGGGACAGGTGTGTGAGAACACCCCACAGAAGAGTGTGGGGCAGTCAGAGCGGCCCCAAGAGAAATGCCTGTCCAGTCTGCGGTGTCCAGCCCATCCCAAGGCCATCTCTCACCTCCATAACTGAGTGCAAAGTCTATGCCTCTGCATGGACAGTCCAAGAGAACGTGTGGGCAATCCCATTCCATGGTTCTCGCACCCTGAACCCTCATGTGAGGGCAGACTTTCCACTCCGCGTGGTCAGAGTAGGGATCACATGTGCTCACTCACTCACTCATTCATTCGTTCATCTGATCAACAAGCATTATGAGGCCACGGAGGACACCTTTGTTAGCTAAGTCCCAAGGACTTGAGATAAAAGCACATGTGATTCTGTCCTACTGAGCAAGCAAACACTATTTTTTTGTTATTTCTTAGTAAAGATGCTTTCTGGTTGAAGTCATGGCGCCCCTTGTTATTACTGGTGAACAAGGCCCCTGGGGTGGGAAGAGATGCTAGAAAATGCGGACTCCACTGGTCTGTGGCCTGAGGACTAGGTGGTGTGCTGTCTTCAGAAAGAAGCCCCCACCGGGAGGGGTCTTTCCTCTGCCCCTCGCTCTCCTGATTGTCAGTGACCGGGTATGTACATGTCACTGTGTGGCTGGCTGTCTTGGTCACGACGGAGGGACCTGGGGCTGAGGTGTCTGCCCCTTGCTTTGCCCTGCCTGCCTCATACCTCCTGCTGCTTTCATAGGTCCCCGCTCTCTCCTATCCCCTGTCTCTGGTGGCCATGTCTCCAAATTCAAGTGAGGCTGATGGCTCCTAAGTGAGGGATCCAGGGCTAGCCCTGTTTTACTCTTTTCACAATTCCAGCTGGCCTGCCTGCCTCTTTGGGACTCACTGCTTCCCTCTGGTCTGAAACTCAGATATCTGCCACTTCCTTTGGTCCCAGCTCTACCTCAGCTAATGTCCAGGCCTATTTGCAGAGCACCTTTTTTTTTTTTTTTTTTTTTAAGATTTATTTATTTATTGGGATGCCTGGGTGGCTCAGTGGGTTAAAGCGTCTGCCTTCGGCTCAGGTCATGATCCCAGGGTCCTGGGATCGAGTCCCACATCAGGCTCCTTGCTCGGCAGGGAGCCTGCTTCTCCCTCTGCCTCTGCCTGCCACTCTGCCTGCTTGTGCTCTCTCTCTGACAAAAAAATAAAATAAAAAAATTTTTAAAAAAGATTTATTTATTTATTTGAGAGAGTTAGAGACCACAGGGAGGGGGGGAGAGAGAGGGACAGAGGGAGAGGGAGAGAATCTCAAGTAGACTCCCCTCTGAGCATGGAACCTGACATAGGGTTCGATCCCACAACCCTGAGATCATGGCCTGAGCTAAAATCAAGAGCCAAACACATGACTGAGCCACTGAGGCACCCCTGCTGAGACCTTCTAATGCTAAGATCCCATTTGTAGGAAAAGTATATAAAATTCTACACCATTACCAGAGTTATCCTTGAAAGAATTTTTGCAAGTCCCGTTCTCAGGGTATAACCTGCTCTGGGTACCCACTTCTTCAGGAACACGTAGCTTCTTTCCTCTAAATGTACTTATTTCGGGATGCCTGGGTGGCTCAGCTGGTTAAGCGGCTGCCTTCGGCTTGGGTCATGATCTCAGGGTCCTGGGATCGAGTCCTGCATCAGGCTCCTTGCTCGGCAGCGAGCCTGCTTCTCCCTCTGCCTCTGCTTGCCACTCTGCCTGCTTGTGATCTCTCTCTCTCTCTGACAAATAAATAAATAAAATCTTTTTTAAAAGTGTACTTATTTCACTGCATTTGTTATAGTAACGTATGCGATGGGCTCTTTTACACCATTTCCTAATACACAGAAAGGGTGTCTCACAGGGATGTCCCCCTTCTTCTGTCATCCTCTGGCACAGACACTGATGCCCTAAAGGGCCCCAAAGACAGAGCAAGAGTGGGAGAGGAGAACCGGGTGGGTGGCTCATCACCCAGGCCAACGACGCCCCGTATTGAGAAAATGGAGGTATCCAGTGCTGCATTAGGACCATTCATAGCTATCCCTGACCCTCAGAGCGGCTCTCCTTGGTACATACCAGTAGCCCCATTTTCCAGCGGAGGAATCTGAGGTCAGAGGTTAGGGGAACTGGCCAGGTAGACACGTGGAAGTAAGCGCCGAGCCAGGCACAACCTGGTGGCGTCTGACCCCCACACCCTCCTGGGTATCCCGCTGCCTCCTTAACAAGATCATCAAAAACAGGCAGCAGCTAAGAGCTCTCACACTGGGTGGAAGAAGTGGTCCCGCTTTGAAGATTTCTGGGAACTTGCAGCTGCTAAACACTAAAAATACAATTTGGGGGAAGGAGTTGGCTGGCTTGCATAGAATTCTCAACTGGCACAGTAGAGTAATTTAATACTCAGAGTTCCATTTGCCTCTGCTACACATATAAATACCAAAAGGGTAAGTACCGCTGCCTTTTTAAAAATCCAATGCTGTATCCAGCACACAAATAGCTCACAAGAAAATAGGGCCCGGAGGCCGGTGCTCCGTCTGGTAAATGGAGGTAGCACTTTCCCTTTTGTTGCTGAAGAGATCAGTCACGCTGAAACAACAACTTCTTCCAGACTGGGAAGGGAACTGTCTGGGTATGGAGAGCCTTTCCTGGTGGAGGAGAAAGGAAATGCTCATCTCTCTGGAGTGTGATTTTTCACAGATGCAGAAAATGCCAGCGGGGATTGAAGCTGCCAGTCCCGAGCGCATTTCCTTGGCTGGCTAATTTTGCCTGGGCTTGTTTTATTAAAACAAAGACCATATCAAAACTCTCTAGTAAGACGTTCCCTAGAAGTAATCTTCTCAGCATAACACTTTTGCTCTTTGCTAATCATATATTCTGGAGGCTTTGGGAAATTGATGTGCAAATAATCCTTTGAAGACAATTTTTTTAAAAGCACAAAGTTTTTAGAGAAGCGGTAACACGTTAAGTCATTATCAGCCATCAACGCCTCATATATATGTATATTTAAGTGTCTGGTTAGCTAGCTCCTGAGATGAAAAGTAAGTTGGGTGAATGTTTGCAGAAGAGAAACAGAAGAAATTTCTAGAACAGGGGTCAGCACACTCCACCGCCTGTTTTTGTCCACCCCAAGAGCTAAGAATGCTTTGTACAGATGAACATATTGATTTAAAGACGAGAACATCGGCAAAATGTTACCCTTCCCCCGACAAAAATTATCCTTGTTAGTAAACACGAACTCCAAAAAACTACCCTCATTATTATTATACCTTGGATTTTATCAACAAAATATTTGTGGAAATTGGTTTTTACTCTTGTTTATAGGTATCTACAAAATAGCCTTGAATTTGCCTCTTGGATCATAAAGCCTAAAATATTTACTATGTGGTCCTTTAGAGAAAATTTTTGCTGAATTCTGTTCTAGAACATGAGCCCTAGAAGGAGTGCAGACTCCATGTGGAGCAACATGGTACCAGTGATGGGCAAAAACGTAACTTTCAAAGGACAGATAAGGAGCTTGGGGGGAGAAAGACTTGATGGATGGATGAGTGTCCTTCTCATCTGTAAAAGGGGAATAATAGCTCCTCTCCAGCCTCCAGGGCTGATGTGAAAACACAAGTGATGAAGGCTTTGGGGAGGCACACTCAAAAGTAGGCTAGCAACACACGTTCTGTAAGGAAAGTGAAGGGGCACAGGTTATGCCAGCCCAAAATATGCCTCTTTGGTATAAGGATTACCTTGAACTGGTTATTTTTAAGAAACAGCAAAAGTAGGAGAGGCTCCGAAAACCTACCCTTTGAAAGTGAAATTTACATTTATGAGGGGAATCTCCATTTGTAATGGTGCCTCCTTTTCTGTACCAGGAAGAGAAGGATGACCATAAGTCTCCAGAAACCCTCATCAATGGAGAAGGCATCCACTTAAATCACCATAACAAACCTTACCCTTGTTAACTGTGCTTTTCCTGGCCGCCCCCCACCGACAGCCTCCCTTCTCCCCATGATCTTTCTTTTGTCTTTAGCTGAAGACGTGTTAAGGGTGGTGGCTTGGGTCATTTTGGGGAGTTACTCAGTATTCCTTGGTCTCTCCCATGTATACAAAAGGTATACATGTCACTAAACTACTGTTTTTCTCCTATTAATCTTTTTATTACAGGGAAGAATCTCAGCCAAGAACCTAGAAGGGTAAAAGGAAAATTATTTTTCCTCCCCTACCGAAGGAAGAGTATTGAGATGCACACATGGCAGAGAATCTCTCTGAGAAGGTCTAGGACATCCTATAAAAATGTAGGTACGATGGGGTCAAATACAATTAAAAGTCAATGAGAATAAGCAGGGAGATGAGAAGTAAGCAGGATAAGATGATGCCAAGGGTGAGCTTAGTGCCCATAACATATACTTACTAAAGGTGGGTCACAAATGCGGCATAGGCTTTCTGGCAGTTACTGCAAACAGAGTTATTGGAATCATCTGCAGTGCCTAAAAGATTTTTAAAAGAGAAGTAAGGATGCTTGGCCTCTAACACCCAAAAGATATTTCTCCACTGAGTAACCTGGTGAACCATCTCCTTGAAACGCTGCTTCAGTAATACAACAAGCTCCATGAATCTGTTTCCTAAAACGTCCCTCAGCATTGGCTCACAGCATTTATAGTATAGTAAGATGAGCATGACTGTTTTCAAGGCCAAAATGAGGTCAAAGTAAGAACATAGCTTTCCGATGGCCTTGCTTGTTTATGGGTTAGAGGAGTAATAAAGTCGTTAGAAGAATGTAGTCAAATAAAATATATATTTTGAAATCTAGGAGTATGCTTTTCTATTCTGGGTTCACTGTTTCATCCAGAGGCAGTCATAGCTTTGAAATGAGTAAAGACTGTCAGAACTAAGATGAAAAGAAGCAAAGAAGTGTTAATTTTCAGTTGTGACTATAAAGCCGATTCTTGAAACTACTGAAATAGTCTTGAAGCCAGGATTTCAAGTGCATTAGCCATGCAAAGAAGAAAAGTGCTTTCTAAATCTGAACCTCCTTTGAAGTATCAGACAAAGACAAGACCAGGTTGCTCCACGGCCATGGGTCTCAATGCTGGCTCACTCTGGGATCACCTGGGGAGCTTCAACAAACTACCTGTGCTTGCGATCACTCCCAGACACTCGGATTCAATTGCTCTACATCCTTATTTGATTCAAAAATGCATTCAGAGCCTGGGTGGCTCATCTGGTTGATTTCAGCTCAGGTCACATCTCTGGGTCATGAGATTGAGCCCCACCTCGGCTCTGCACTTGGCACGGAGTCTGCTTGGGATTCTCTCTCTCCCTCCCCTCTCTCCCTTCTTGCGTGATGTGTGTGCTCACTCTCTCAAATAAGTAAAAATCTTTAAAGAAATAAAAATAAAAGCAACAAAACCCCAGCAGATTCAGGAAAAGAACTTTGCCTCCCCCTCAACTGCCTAAATTTACACTGGAAAAGAGAGCTTGTACCAGGATGAGAGCTATTCACAGAGACTCCTCTTTACCTAAAAAATGTTATCTGTATAATAGGGCAACCTTTGTTTTCCAAACATCTCCTCTTACCTTCCTGCTAACGGTCTTCCTCCCTTTGTATCCTCAGACCCCCTATGCCTCTCCTTAGCTCATATAAGTCTCATGTTGCCTACTGTCTTTAGACAGTAAGTATAAAACTAAATTTGATTTTCTCCTGTTAATGTCTCATGTCAATGTGATCCTTAGAGCAGCTGGAAGGATCTTGGAGGGCAGAGAAAATTTTTTCCTCCCCAACACTGCCTAGCACTCTACAGGAGGGAGAATGTCTTGCAGACTGCCTGGGCAGTGGGGCAGAGATGGTTGAGTGATGTTTAGGCAGACAGAAGACTTACAATAGTGCTTCCAGTGCCCACAGCTAGCTCTTGGCTTGCAGGAAGTCCTGATATTCCCTCCTTTCCCAGGAGAGTGGTGGCAAAAGGCTAAACAGATTGGATCAAGGGAGTCAGGGGCCTGGAAGGCACAGAATGCGTGGATATCATGCCTGGAGTTCAGGGCCAGGATCAAGGACATCAACAGTGAATACATAGGGGGTAAAACAGAAGATGGCAGGTATGAGACATGTTAACAGGGGCCAGGAAGGTTACAGGGGACAGCTTGCAACCCAGACACCTCTCCCCATCACCACTGTACAATGCCAGCTCCCACTTGCTCCGAGGAGTTCTTCAAGGGGAGAAGCAGGAAAGGAAGATCCTTTAAGAAAAAAGATCAGCCCTTACAGAGAATAGCCTGTGTAATCATGATTTAACTGAGCAACTGACTTCAGAGAAATGGAGTTTTAAATTGGAAGAAACTGAATTCCCTTGAGATGACAAGATTAGTTTTCTTTCTCATCATCAGTGAAAATGGGGGCTAAAGATCAAGTTGAATTCAAATACGGAAAAACAAAGTCAACATTTTCCACATCTGACTTGTAACTAAAATTTAAAACCTGCTACAGGTTTGGAGTACTTAGAAGAATGGATGGACTCTAAGACACCAACAGAAAGCAAATAGGAGAAAAGAACAAAGGAGTCACATAAGAAAAACAACTTTTCTGGAAAGTAATTTTAAAATGTCTCATGAATCTTAACAGCGTACAAGTCTTAGACATAGAAATTCCATGCCAAAAAAAAAAAACACACAAAAAAACAAAAAAACAAAAAAAAAAAACAAAAAAAAGAAATTCCATATCCACGAATTTATCCTAGAGAATAAAAATGATTTCTGCCTCTGAGAATGTTGGATTGTATGATTTGGACAACTTTCCAGCTGAAAACAATGAAAGAAACTGGATTGAAAAAAAATTTTTTAAGATTTTATTTATTTATTTATTTGAGAGAGAGAGACAGCTAGAGAGAGAACACAAGCAGGCGGAGCAGGTGAGGGAGAAGCAGGCTCCCTGCTGAACAGAGAGCCTGACTTGGGGCTTGAACCCAGGACTCTGGGATCATGACCTAAGCCAAAGGCAGATGCTTAACCAACTGAGCCACCGAGGCGCCTCTGGATTGAAAATTTTTTAAAATCTTAATAAAACCATTAAAGATAAAAAAATATAAACAATTGAGTTGCAATCTGGCCGAGATTGGAATAAAGGGAATCCCAGCACTAAGTTTGCTTCTGCCCAGAGCTATATACCAGTACAGAGAGGGGAGCTGCATTTATAGCAACCTCAAAAGACCAGGAAGTTAAAAGTTAGACTTCAGGGCCTACCATGATGGGCAACATGATAAACCACCTTCCATTTTGGGCTAGGACAATGAAAGGCTGACCTAAGAGTAACAGTCTACCGGAAATCAACCTGCCCTCCCACAGGATACAAGTCCACTCCATTTCATTTGAGTAGCCTGGGAACTTCAACTCTTGGATTTTTTAAAGGGATCAAGGTTACTAGTACTCCCATGCTCCTGAAAGAAGTAAATAAAAATTCTCCCTACAGGCAGATAATATCATTCTAGATTTCAAATTCTTTCAGTAAATACTTTTTCAAATCCACCCTCCAACACATAATCAAAGATAATCAGAGGCATCAAAGTCAAGATGTCAAAAGCCAGACCCACAGAAAGAAGAGACAACAGAAAGGTTTTAAGCAAGCTTAAAAATTTTAGCAGGAAACTAGAAACTACATAAAAAGTGAAAGCCGGTTTTGAAAAAGAAAAAAGAGAAGATGTAGGATTGAAAAGTTAAGCAACTAAAGTTAAGAGCTCAATGGACAGTTTAATAGCAGATTAGACACAGAGACAGAGAGTATTATTAAGTGGTAGATAGGTCAGAAGAAACTTTCAAGAACAAAGTCCAGAGAGACAAAAAGGTGAAAACTACATAAAAGAGGGTAGCGTATATAGAGAATACAGTAAGATGTGACATGGGTTTGTGAGATCCTGGGAGAGAAGGAAAAAGGGCACAGGCAATATTGAAGAGGTAATGGCTAAGAATGTCCCAGAACTGAGGAAAGACATCAACATACAGATTTAAGAAGCTCAACAAATCTCAAGCAGAATACATAAAAAGAAATCCACACCTAGACACATCACAACGAAATTAAAAAAACAAAAACAAAAACACAGAGACATAATCTTATAAGCAGCCAGATGGGGAAAGAAAAAGAAATAATCAAAGATTTTTCAAGGTTTTTGTATAAGAATTTTAATCAAAATGTTACTTGTCACAGAGAAAAACTAAAAACCCAAATTTCCACCAACGGAGATACAGTTAGATATATTTTGGCATATCCCCATGATAAAATATATGACACTATTAAAATATCATTTAAAAAATACTGAATGATGTAGGAAAAGTTTTATTTAAAAATATAACACCAGCAACCACTGTCTTCAATTTGAATTGGGGCAGTAGTTGTTTGAGCTAGTAGTTGTTTTGTATATATCACATTCTAAATATTCTATTTTTAAGTGTGTTGGATTTGATGCACTGAAAGACGAGTAAGAGATGGCTTTATATTCAAACATGGTATTAAGTGAGCAGGGTGAGTAGAGAGCTGAGAAAGTGACACATTCTTTTCCAGATGCTTCTGTGGAGAATCTACCAAGCTTTCCCTCTACGCTTCTTTCTCTGTTTTCCCGGAAGACCCATGAGACAGGATGGGATTCTTTTTCCTCCAAAATTCTCCCAGGAGTTTGGCATTTCCCCATCCCCTCTTGGGCTTGGCATCCCTCTTGGGATGACAGAAAAGGACTTATTTTCTAGCACAACTCAAGGAGAAAAAGAAATACTCTTTTAGTATAATAAGACATATTAAATCTTATAACATATTATCAGATTTACATTAAGATCTTTTCTCATGGTCTTACAGATGCTTGGCCAAGAAGCTCATGAAGCTCTCCTTCAATCACCTTCTCAACCCACACGGGTCTATAGCCTCTGGAATTCCACTCTAGAGTTCAATCGACAAAGGACTGGGCACCCAGAAGGACTGACAGGTCTGGCCAAGTAGACTTGTAGTGTGGGAACTCACTGGAATAACAGCAAGGCCACGTGAAACATGAACTGTACCATCCCTGCCCTCCTGGAAATAATGGCATGAGGAAGGAGTAAAACATGGAGGTCACACGGTTATGAGAGGCCAGAGGCTGCTAAGGGACTTCACCCAGAACTCCCAGGAGCTCAAAAGCAAAGCCATGTCTCACACATCCTCATTCACTCCCTGGCTCAGAGAAAGAAAATGCAAATGTTGTCAGTTACTTCCTTAGAAGGCTGATGAGTTGATAATTGCAAGGAGACGTGACATATGTCATTCAGCAATCCTCTACAGGAACAGGACTTTGGCTGCCTTTTTCCTTAATGACATCATTCCTTTCTAACAGCGTCTGTTGTGAGGGAGAAGAGACAGGTCACCGATTCTAAGCATAGGTAGACCAGCTGGCTCTGCCTCAGAACCTTGTCCAATACCCCAAATGCTTTCTTTCCTAAGGTTCCAAGTGCAGAGACTTTCCAAAGGTCATGACTATGCTCAATTTCAAGGTATCCTCAACACCTGCCTGATGAAGTCCAAACTTCTAGGCAATACTCATTCAAGGCCCTTTCTTAGCTTTCCAAATTTCTTTTTTAGAATCCCCTCCCCTTTTCTGAATCCTTTGCTCCTCACTCAAAGGTCAAGATTATTTGTGCTTCATCCCCTGCGTTTAGATCGTCCCCTGCTATCTGCTATTCAAGTCCTTATATTTTATGGGGTTAGCTTTGGCCCAGCTGCCTCCATGAATCCTTTGAGTAGCTCAGCACAGTAGCTCTCAACCTCTAGAGAACCTGTTGTCTGTCGCACTCCTTTGGCAAGTGTATTGTTCTGTTTTTCATTGTCCTGTGTCTCCCCACCCCTACCTCCAGGCCCCAGGACTGGGGAAGCGGCCATATGGCTCTTTTCCCAGTCATGGGCATTCGGCAACGGGAGGGCTTGGGCAGCACAAATCAGCAGCACAGCACGCTTCTGCCTTTAATAGATATGATGACTGCATTGCCTCTCTGCCATCCACACTCATCAAAGTGGGTCCGAAAGAGCAGAATAATTCTGTCACTGGGAGATTTGAGAAGAAGCCAGGAGGGAATGAGCTACTAAGAACAGCTCTGACTCATGATGCATTGGGAGCAGCTGGGTGGGAGGAGGGAGCTTGGCAGAAGGACGCTGGGGAGATCAGGCAGGAGGCTGGCCTTTTGCACAGGGCTGGGTTATACCCGGCAGCCCTGCCAGGTTCAGAGTTTAGAAGACAAAGCACCAAATGTTTTCCAGTGAAGAGATCAGAAAATCCAAGTTAAGCCAGAGTCAAATCCAGACCCAGAGAGTCAGAGTGAAAATCAGAGCAGAGGCATGTTTACGTAGGACTGACTGGGAAGCTGGGATTTCACCTGGTTTTTATCGGCCCAGGGGTACCTCTCCCCATGTGCCCACTATGAGCAGCCTCTGCTGCCCGGCTCGAGGGGCAGAGATTTCTGGGCCATTAAATTTACAGTTTTGCCACCGACCCCACCATAGTTCAGTTTTATTGAGTGCTTGGTAAGTCCCAGGCACTGCTCTAAGCATTTACATACGGTATTTCACTTAATCCTTTCACTTAATCCAACTTATGAGGAGGTACTATTAATATTCCCAACTGAAAGATGGGAAAACTGAGGCACAAAGGAGGTAAATCCTTTCCCCAGCAGCAAATCACCAGTAAGTATGTAGCCAAGACCTGAACCCAGGCTCTCCCAGACCAAGCCCATGGAGCTTTCTCTCCCCCCATCTTCCCCACAGTATGTGTCACCTTTGGGTGGGTCCTGGCCCTAGTCTCAGGGAGAGCCACACTGTTGGGAGTGGTCCACAGTACCTACATGGGTCTGGTCCTTCCCTGTCACATGCGATCCTTCAGGCAGATTCTTCCTGTTTCTCTAGAATCCAGTACTTGTCTCCTGAGAACGTGTATCTTCTCCGCTCTGGTAGCCTCCATTCCTGCTTCAGCCAGACCCACTGCCTCCTGTTCTTTCTCTGAGACACTAGCCCTGCTGAGAGTCGGAGTCTGTGTCTGGAGTCTGCGCAGCCAGGACCCTGGGGAGTGGGGTGTGTTGGGAAGCTCAGCGCAATGTATTATTCAAGCTGCACACCTAATGAGCTTCTGCGTGAGGGTGTCCCTAATACCACTCGCAGGTTTGCTTACTTATTAGGAAGACTCACAGGACTCAGTATATGGTCCTACTCATGGCCTTGATTTATTACAGCGGAAGAACAGAGGAAGTCAGCATAGGGAAGGTGCATGGAACACAGTTGGAGAAACCAACCGGAAGCTTTCAAGATCCTCTCCCATTAGAGTCAGATCAGATGTCCCCCAGCAAAGAGCTGAGCCAACACATGGGAAATGCTGTCTATCAGGAAGGCTCATCAGAGACTCAGTAGCCAGGGTTTTTACTGATTATGGGGGTGCCTTCTGCCTAGCATGTACTAGAATTCCAGTCTCTCAGAAGGCAGGCAGGCGCACAGCATAAACCACATGAAATGAGCCAGTCTCATCAGAAGTCCAAGATGCCAGCCAAGGGCCAACCTTGTAAGTGGGCCTTTGAAAGAATAAATAAATGGTTAGGCCCGCTATGCTCACTGTTTTCTGCACATCATCCAAATAGACAAATAACACCCTAACAGAGTCCCTTTACCTTTCCATTTGTGCCAGATTCCACACTTCCAAAGCATGCCGACTCTGTCAAGAGTCTCATGCTAACCCTGTACAGGAGGCAGGAATCAGTCCCTTCGCAGATGAGCAGGTCAAGGCTGAGGGAATTCTTGATTCGAAGTCACCGCGAAAATGATGGGGAAAGCTTAACCCTAAGACGAGCCAGTCTCCTCCGCCATGACAAAGGAAGGCTGGGTGGCATGGCCACGGCCCAGGGTGGCACTAGAGAGGCCATGTGCACATAAGAAAAGGCTGCTGTCGTTGCTGTCATCTGGGTGTGGAGTGAGACAGGGCTGTGTCTCCACCACTCAAGGAAACAAAAAGACGAACAGAACTCCCAGCCTCCCTGAACTTCTGACTCTTCCACAGTGCTCTCCATTAAGTCAATTCACAGAATATTAGCACTAGCAGTGTCCTTAAGAAATCACTGTGTACAACTCATTTCTTTATTTGAAAAATAGGGAAAACAATTAGCTTCAGCCCCTACTGCATATGGCTAATAACCTATTGTTTAGAAAAGACTAGAGAATGGGTAATGAAAGCCATTATGTGAGATAGCTTTTACTGTACTTCCTTTATCGTTAGAAAATTGCCTTCATTATCCACAAAAACAGTGATGGTCCCTCCTTCCTCAGCTTTGGGTTTCTCTCCTGCTGCCGGCTCAGGCCAGGGACCCCGTTCTAAGTTTGAGACAGAATTTAAGAAAAAGAAAAAGATAAAAAATAAACCCCTCAGGGGCGCCTGGGTGGCTCAGTGGGTTAAAGCCTCTGCCTTCGGCTCAGGCCATGATCTCAGGGTCCTGGGATCGAGCCCCGCATCGGGCTCTCTGCTGGGCGGGGAGCCTGCCTCCCCCTCTCTCTCTGCCTGCCTCTCTGCCTACTTGTGATCTCTCTCTGTGAAATAAATAAATAAAATCTTTAAAAAATAAAAAATAAAAAATAAAAAAAATAAACCCCTCAGCTCTTCTATTGTTCAAGGGCAGGTAAATGTACCCAAATGTGGACAAGTGGACCCGTAAGAGGGTTTATGAGGAAAGGATAATCGCCTGACCATGAAGTAGGGAGAGGGCCCCACCCAGCAGTGAGCTGATTCTTTTTGGGTTTGAGTTTCTTTACCCTTGCAGTGGGGAGATGGAGAACAGCTACCATCGATGGACTGCTTCCCCTACGGCAGGTGTGAGGCCATGAGCTTGACATATATTTGTCATTCCATCTGATTCTCACAGCAATGCTTTTAGATGAGTAATAGTATGTGCTTTTGAGAGCTGGGAACAATGAAGTTCAGAGAACGTGGGTGCTCCGCTCTAACGCAGGGGAGAAGATCCCACCCTGGGTCTCCGTGACTCTCAACCCGGTGATTGTGTAGGCTGTCTGGACTCAGAAAATCTGCTCTAAGCCCAAGTTACATGGAGACGCAAGGAAACCTGCCTGTCTCCTCTTGAGCTCTGGGCATGAAAAAAGTGTCCCCTGAAAAGTCATAGTAACTTGCCCCGAAGCGGGTTTGAGATTTTAATTTACATTGGCTGCATGGTCAGGAAACACCACCCCGACAGATTTACATGAAATACAGCCCCCAGGTGATGACACCCAGCAGTGACTGGCAAAAAGCAGATGCAAAACCTCCCCGTGTAGCATTGTGTGTCAACTACATTTCAATTAAACAAAACAAAACAAAACAAAGAAACAGCACTGGAGAGATCCACATTCAACCCAGCACCAGACAACCCAGAAGCTCCACAGAAGGTGAGCTCACAATCTAAAATTACAAACATATGAGGAAACAATCCACCATAAGTGAGAGTCAGCAAATACAACAGAATTAGGGCCCCCAAGAACTCAAGATAACAGAACTATCAGAGACCATAAAATAAAACATGTTCCAAACATTTTAAAAACCTTAAAAATAGGGTGCAAAACCGTAAGTATGAGATCCTATGAAAAATAAAAAAGCAGATGTGAAAAATAACGATACGAAACTTCTAGAAATGAAAACTATAGCCTTTGAAGCTTAAAACACAGCTAAACTGTGTTTTAAATAATAATAAATTATTAATAATAAACTAAGGCATAGCTGAAGAGTGAAACGGAGTGAACGAAGGGATAGATAGATGAGATTACCCTTAGTGCATATAGAGATAGAAAATAGGCAAAAGAGATGAAGAGATACGAAAGTTGGATCCTGCCATTACGACACTGGCCAGCGAGGTCCTGCACCTTGGGCAATCTCTCCCCATGGCCAAGAGCGGAAATAACTAAATGTTTTATGTTTGAATAAACCTTTATCATTTATAAATAAAGCTTTCAAGATTAATGCATATAATTCATCCGATCCACAAAGAATCCATGTGATGGAATTGCATGTATTTAATTACCCATCTTACAGATGGAAAAATGGAGGCTTTGGAGACATTTAAGGGACTTGCACAAGATCACACAGCTCATCAGTGATGAAGCTGAAAGTCAAAGGGAATCTTCTGAACCCAGGAGCCTTCCCTTACTCCTACATCCCCTCTTGATGAATAATTTTAGCCAAAGAGAGATGCTGTCTTGGTCTGTTGGGACCACTATAACAGAATACCACAGATCGCTTACAAACAACAGAAACGTATTTTCTCGCACTTCTAAAGGCTGGAAGTCTGAGATCAGAATGCACGCATGGGTTGGGGAGGGCCCTCTTCTGGGTTGCAAACTTCTCTGTATCCTCACAGGGTGGACGGAGCAAAGGAGCTTTCTCAGACCTCTTTTATAAAATCATTCATCTCAACCATGAAGGCTCTGTCTTTACACTTAATCACCTCCCAAAGGGACCCCACCTCCTAATACCATCACACTGGACATGAGGACTTCAACATAGGAATCTGGGCAGATGGGGGATGAGGGGTGGGGGGCACACACATTCAGACCATCGCAGATGCCAAGTGGGATGCTAATGCAGTGAACTTGGCAAAATTAATGGAGTCTCCGCAGTGTTAACTCAAGGACAGCCCCACGCCAGACCCAGGGAGCAACTTTCCTTCCTTGGCAGTGGAGATCGCTCTCTTCCTGCGTAGGCAGAATTAACCTACAGCTGCAGAGGATTTAAAAGACAGGACAGGGTTGGCTTGTAAAAAGGGGAACTGCTGGCTCTACCCAGTTCTCCGAATGAACTTCATCATTTTTGGTGGGAGGGAGATAATGCATCATTCATCTCCTTCCTATGTTCGGGGAAAATAAACTGGATAGGAACGATGCTAGGGTCAATTTCACAGGCAGGGCACAAAAATGAGAAATATTCCCAACCAGGGGCCGAAATCATAACTCAACCATGGTCACTGAAACTCTTTGACCAAAAGGACAAGGAGAAATGAAATTCTTTTGGGAGTGTGGGCTCTCTTTTCAAAAGGACGAGCATTCTCCCTCTAGAGACAGTGAAACAAACCGCTCAGACATCTCCTTCCTGAAAACCCCTCCCACCCCAAACAGGCTTGATTTCTCTATTCTGATAGCTCAAATTTATAAGTTATTGGGATTCAACACATCTGCCAGGTGGGATCTTAAATCTGATGAGGCTCTGGATTCATTAACCTTGGCAGAAGGAGCCTGGGTAAATCCGCTTGCAAAATACCTGCTGTATATTTTAATTCTCAAAAGGGCAAGGAAAGTAGAATGCAGATCTATGTATCCTGCTCCAGCGACATCCTTGACAATCTCAATAACCTTCTCAAGATTAGCATTATCTTTTATTAAAGAGGAGTGGCTTCTCCGAGAGATACAGAGCAATCAACAGCAAAGGGAAGTGACGTCTGTGGACTCCAGGCAAGCTTTGTTCTTCTCTTCTCTTCGGCATTCACGGCTTTCCACCTTACACTGTGCTTATTCACCTACGTGCTCTCGTTCTCCTGCTCTAAAAATGTGCCCCTGTTTGAATCCCCTTGTGTATCATCGACAGTAATTAACACAATGTCTTGCATTTAGCAAGTACTCTATAAATTCTTGTTGGGTAGCAAATGCATGCAGGGGCCTGATTAGCACATTCTTTTCTTCAGTAACTCTTCTGCTTAAAGAAGACTTCTCTGAAAAGGCCCTCCATGTGTATTCATAAGCGAGCAGCCATAATTCAGAAAGAAATGATGTGCAAGTCACCAAATGGTCTTATTCATAATTAGGTCGTCCTTCCCGTTTCTGTTTCAGATTTGCAGCTTGATCACGTTGGGCCCTCAAGAAGAATTCCTAGAAAGTCAGAGTTGCACCTCCTCTCTCCTCACATCAGCGAGGGGTGGGTAAGAGTAAGCATAGGTCCACACCACACAGGTAGAAGGGGGCTGTGAATGGGAACTGTGCGGGGCCAGAGACCCAAGCACCCTCTCGCCATACCACCTGGTGGCGAGTGGCCACTAGTCGTTTAGCACAACTCTGTCCTGTGGCTTCGAGAATCCAGGGCAGGTGAGTGCAGAGTAGGGATTCTAAGCAGGAGACGTGGACCTAATGATGAAGCGACTGACAGTCATTAATTAGCCTTGGGTTAAGAAAGAAAATGGCCCATTGATGAACGCTGTCTCGATGGGCAGTTTAAACCTCCTGTTCCAGTTTATGAATTATAATACCGTGATGCCCACAGTATTAAACACAACACTTCTACTTCAGGGAAATGCCTAGATATATACCCAGGTAACGAAATATACATTTAAGGTGATCAACCATTGCATTTGTTGGAAAAGAGGAAAGAACAGAAATAACCAAGTGCCCATAAACAATAGGTCCTGATTAAAATGCTCCACAGGACAGACCGACTCCCATCTGCATGCACAGCTATAAGCCCAGCCCCTAGAACAGCGCTGGCACACAGTAGGTGCTCAATAAAAAGCCTGAGGCAGAACTAAATTCCAGCGATTGATGTGTCCTTGGTGAATTAAGTACAAAAGCAAGTTGCAGAATAATATGAATGAGGCACTCCAAGTTCGGCACATCACAAGTCCCACCAAGATATTTGTCGGAAAAAAGTCTGTTGAATGTACTGGGTTTTGTAGATGACGTCATGTAAGTTTATGAGCAAATGCACATATGCACACATGCATCTGGACTTGCGATTATGCACGCGCACACACAGACACACACACACACACTGGTAAACACATAAAGCAAAGGGTCCAGAAGTCTACATACCAAACTGCTCAAAGGAAGGCAGCAAGATAAGGGGCTTTTGACTTATGTAATTCTCAATGGGTTGAATTTTTTACAACACACGTTTTTCTATTTTTATAATTCAGATGACATTAAAAAAAACTCAGCCTTCAAGAAAGCCTCCTAGAGAAAGGGCAGTCAATCGCCAGGGCTAGAGTCCCTCGCTGCTTCCTACCACCCCTCCAACACAGTATGAGGCGAGCAGTGAAGGAGAAAGGAGTTTCACGGGCTCAGCTCCCGAGCACTTAGGAGCAACGAAGAGTATAGAGACCCTTTACAAAATGAGGGTTAATCTGACAGTGGCGAAGCTATTCCCGCCATCACATTACCAAAAAAGGGAGGTTGATAAGGGCGATTGATCATTTTATCTCATCACTTCAAGGGACTGGGAAGATCTTTCATTGGCACTGAACACACTCTCAAGTTTAAAGGCCTTTAAATCAATTTTATTAGGTTAATTGATGATCTCTTCTGTGCGCTTGTGCTCTGCAATCTGCCATGTCTTGTCGGGGTGACTGGAGGGCTCCAATGGCGTTCTCAGTCTCTCATCCCTGCTGAAAGCTGGAAGCAGAGGGGACGGAGTCGCCCTCATTGTGCTGCTGGCTTATGGGCTGAGGTGGAAGAGGCCCCTTTGTCCTTCATGGAGGAACACGTTGCTCAAAGCAGCTGCGGAAATCTCTGGTTTCCGTGGTGTCAGCTGGACTCAAAGAAATGTGTGCAGGAGACACATCCAGGATTTTGCCTTTTCCACTGAAATATCTTCAACCCTTTTAAATGTTCTAAGTACAGATTTATCAACGATTATTCATTCAGTAGCTAAGCCCCAACTCTGTACCGGTCACTGCGTCTCCTGGTTTCCTAGGCTGCCATGACAAAATGCCACAAGCTGGAAGGCTTACATCAGGAATGCATCCTTTCAGAATTCTATAGCCGCAAGTCCAAAATCAAGACGTAGGCAGGTTGCACACCCTCCGAGGGCTCCAGGGGAGAATTTGCCTTTGTCCCTTCCAGTCTCTAGGGCCACCACGTGTACCTTGTCGTGTGGTTCCATAGCTCCAGTCCTGGCCCTTTCCTCTATGTCTGTGTCTTCTCCTCTTCTGTCTCTTTTAAAGACACTTGCCATCTAACGTAGGGCCCACCTGGATAATCCGGATGGTCTCATCTAGAAATCCCGAACCCAATCACATCTGCAAAAACCTCCCCCCCCCCCACCTTAACATACAAGGTCACAATCACAGGTCCCAGGGGTCCTATCTTTTTGGGGGGGCACCATTCAATCCACCACCCTCTACTAGACACTGAGGATGCAAAGATACATAAGCCACAGTTCTCCCCATTGAAGAGTTCCTAGTTTGTTATGTGTAATCAAATAGCTGTGATACAATGCGATCTGAAATATAAAAGGTGAATGGAAACCATCCTCGTACAGGTGAGAGACTGATTGAGGAGAAAGCTGCATAAAGGAGGAGGTGTTGGGCTGAGCCTTAAAGAACGAATAAGCAATCACCAGGCAGAGACGCACTGAGATGCACAAGGGCTTCCCAGGCAGCAGAAAGATCCTGGACTCATGGAGGAAGGAGGGAGGTTGGAATGGGCCTGGCATGTTCAGGGCGTGCAAAGTAAGCCAAGGAGACAGGAGCACAGAGTCCTCGTGTGGGTGTCTCAGAGGAGGAGGAACCCGAAGAAGGGGTTGACCATGTGGGGGCAGGATGTGAAGGATCTTCTTCTTCCAAGTTCACGTCTTGCCAACCACTTGCCACTACTTAAGCCTTTAAGGGCAGACTCAAAACAACTTCAAGCTTATCTGTATCCGTGCACTCCCCATTATACAAGGAGCTCCTGGAGGCGGAAGGCCCGTCTTCATTGCTCCCGCCTGAGCATTGACCCGTGTCCAGGCCCTGGCTGTGTCCAGGGCTTGGGTCTCACAAGCTGCCTGGGAAAGGGTGAGGCCCGGATGTAGGAGCCTCCCCAAAGTAGAGAATTGGGTGCAATCCGAAATCGGGTTGAACGCATCTACTAATGATGGCTAGCCCTCTTCGGAGTCTCCGGGAAAAGGAGTTCAGTGTGAAGAACAGTGACCAAGTTGATAAACAGTCTCCCTTGCTATGCACGGCCACTGATGCGTGGTCTTTCATCTTTGATAGCTAAATGGCCAAATAGGCTTATTGTTAAGACGGTGAGCAAAGTCATAAAATGAGCTGTTAAACTGAAATCATTGATTTTTATTACTAAACAAGGCCTGATAATGGCCTGGCTGGGGCATAATATAGACACGGCTTCAGCATTACAGGACACAGTCAGAAATTCCAACTGCTGGAAATTAAATGCGTTTATTCCTACAAATTAAATTGCCTTGGGGAAATCCATCTCAGGTGCAGAAGTACTTAATGTTTACCAACTAATATTCCAGTTGCTAAATAACCCTGTTGGGGCTTGACACTTGGCCCAGAAAGGACATCTGTCTTCTTAATAAGCCGATAAAATGAAATCAAGCCCATGTGACCAAGGGCTTCACGCCCACCACTCTTCCTAACACAGATGCTCGCGACGCAAACTCTAGAGACAAAGCCAGCATGGTCATTAGCAGGCCATATGCTGGGAGGAAGCCCCACAGAGTGGATGACTTATTGTTTGTACGATCATCTGTTCATAGCAGGACTTTAGGGGCCCCAAACTGCATTTCTGTACACTTTCACTTCACAGGTAAAAATCCACGGACATTAAAGGAAACGTATTTGATTTGACTCAGCTGCCCTTCTCTCCCACACAGATCTGATCTGGTGTTTTCACCTGTCAGGGAGTAGGATCCTTGGTATCATTTCCGAACAAAGAGATGGCAGAAGAAGAATAGCATGAGCTAGACTCAGACATCAGTTAGCATCTGGCTAGCAACCCCTCGTGCTACCTTCTCATCAGGTGGCAAGATAGATGAAACACAGAAGAGAATAAAAATTACTAACCATTCTAGAGCTTGGATTCAGGCAACCTACTGTCAGAATCTGGAAGAAACATCTACTAAGTACATGTCAGCAGAGCCAGATAGAGAAACACGACTGTGGTTTCCTTCTGAAATATCATTTTTGCCCTCTAGAAGGATGATAAGGAAATGATGTGGCCCTTCCCCACCATCTTCCCACTGGCCCAAAGGCTCCGAGTTGGAGAGAGACACACAGCAGGGCAGCCTGGCACCCATGACCTTGGGGAGCAAGATATTAGGTTGTACCATTCTCCCTTAGGAGGCCGAAGCACCCAGAAAACAAGCTGGAGAGACTATGAAACACAGGATCACAAAAGTGTAATTCCCCCAAGGAGGAGCTAACATCAAGACTGTGAGTCTTAAACGAATCCAGCGAAATCCAAAACAAACCAGCAAAAGCAAACATACAGCGTCCAGGAAGCCCCCAGGGACGGGGTAAAGAGACGACGCCACCTCGGCCCAGCAGAGATGCATGAATAAAACTTCCAGAATATACACCTGTGATCTGTGCACATCCTTCTGTCCTGTAAGAATGGAAAATGGGCTCTGACAGGCAACTCAAGCCTAAGGTAATCAATCACCTGGCCCGGCATTTCTCCTGAGGATGAGAGTCTGTGGAAAAACACTGCAATGCTAGGGAAAGAGAGTAGCTTGCTGAAGCCTCCAGGAATGAGTAGAGCTCTGAAATTATTGGCTACAGAAATCAGAAATTTAAAAAAAAAATATCATCTGCTGCAAGAGACAAGAATATATAGTCTCATGATCATCCCTAATTTGTTTTCTAAAACATTATACTTCGTATTTATTTTATGGGTTCTGGAAGAGAAGATGGACACATTTTTGTTTCCCTACAGCTTAATTAATTCATGAGCCAGTCACTTAAATTACTAACTCGCGCTGGTCCCTGTCTTAGGTTCCTTAGCGTTGCTTCCACGTGAGGACTTTTAGGCCATGGGGATGCAGAGAAGTTCCCTTAGAAAATTCAAATTTTTTATTGAGAAATCTATTTCTCACGGTCTTGGTCTGAGTGCTGGGTAAAAGAGAAATTTGAGCATTGGCGACTCTTCTCCCTGGCATGAGGCTGGAAGTGGAGATGGGGGAGCACGCCATGTCTAGTCCAGCTCCAAAGATAAGGAGCTTAGTACAATTGGGAAAAAGAGGTGGGGGAGACACGGGAGCCAAAAGGAGGGAGACACAGCAACCCTACTAACACAGTGGGGCTTTTACTGGGAGAAGGACAGAAACTTTAAACAGGTGTAGCAAGAGACAGCTTCTCTTTTGTGTGTTTTTTTCACTCTGTTCTTTCTCCCCACTTGGGAGTAGCAAGCTTCGGAGAACTATGGACACGGCTGGACCAGCAGAAAAGGCAAGGGGCCGGCATCTCAGGGTTGGCTCTAGAGCTTCAAGCCCTGCCCACGAGAGCCCCCACGGCTCATCAGAGAGGAGACCAATTACCAAAATAGGGCTAAAGACCCCGTGAACTGGCAGCCCCCTTGTGCACGTACGCCTGTGCGTGCGATCTAGCCGAAGCAAACGTGGAGACTGACAATTAGTCCAGATTCCGTCCTTTAGAGCCAAGCGTCTCGGGAGACACTGTCTGACCTGTGCTGTTGAGCTTGGAAAGTGGTGACGTCATTAACACGGTGAGACATATGCAAGATTAAGAGAAATGCTAACTGAAAAACTCTATGCAGGTGATTTGTCTATATTCTCCCTCAGCGCCAGAGCTCACCCTTCTAAACCCTGCCCTGGGATTCTGGGGCAGGGAGTCCCCAAATGACATTTTCCAGACCCCTTTGCCTGATTATATTCTGATTAGATTTCTGATTAGGTTCTGATTAAATTAGGTTCTACAGATTATATGTGCCATAAAATTAGATTCTGCCAATGGGAGGCACTGGCAGGAGGCCTGAAGTCAGGAGAAGGAAACAGGGTCCATGCCCTGTCTTCAGCCAGCGTCTATGTGTCTCAAGAAGTGAAGGAAGACAAAAGCTCCAAACTCCTGCAAAGCCCCGAGTTCCTGGCTCCACATGGAGTCCCCAGGTGTCACGAGCACTTGCCAGGAATACTCTGTGTTCGAGACTCCCAGCTTGGCTTCTGGGCTCCTGATCGGTCCCTCACCACCCCCACTGCCTTTAGGAAACACCCTAGAATTTTGCGAGGTTTAAACAAGTTCAGGTATTAAAAGTACTTAGAATGGTGTCTGGCATGTAGGAAACTTGAAAGGCCCGAGGGTCAGGTCACATACAGATAGTGGCTATTGGGGCGCCTGGGTGGCTCAGTCGGTTAGGCGTCCGACTCTTAATTTTTTGGCTCAGGCCGTGATCTCAGGGTCCTGGGATCGAGCCCTGAGTTGGGCTCCACGCTCAGCAGGAAGTCTGCTTGAGGATTCTCTCTCTCCCTTTCCCTCTGCCCCTACTCCCACCTGTATGCACACGTGCTCTCACTCTCTCTCTCCAGTAAATAAATAACTTTTTAAAACAACAAGAGGAACCAAATAGCGGCTGTTGTTACTACCAGCACCGCATCTGTCACCGCTGCTGAATTACTATCCAGCTCTACACCATCCAATACGAGAGCCACAAGCCACATGTAACCATTTAAATGTCAGTATTAATTAGTTAAAATGAAATGAAATCAAGAATTCTGTCACTCAAGAGCACTGGCTTTATCTGTAGGCTTGGCCCACGTGGCTACAGATGGTACGGATATGGAGAGTTTCCTTCATCGTGGAAAGCTCTGTTGGACGAGGCTGGTCTAGGTTACTGCGTGCCCAAGAATCGACCAGAGAGCTGGTAAAAACACAATCCCTATGCTCCTCCAAAAGATGCTGATTTCGAAGGTTTGTGCAATTAATGTTGATAACAGTGCCCCTCGAGTGCGGCTATGTTTCCAGAGCATTCTTTAAGAGGAACTGAAGTAGGGAAAGGGGTATTCTCCTAACATTCCTCCTAAAAATGTCTTTAAGAAAGTGTGTGTGTGTGTGTGTGTGTGTGTGTTGCCTAGACAAACACAAATGCCATGAATTCACGATTAACCAGAATTCTAGAAATCAAACTTTTAGAGATGACGCCATCTCAAAACAAAACCTCAGCCAATGCAGGAGTATATTAACTGTGCTGAAGGGACCCTGGACTTGCCACCTTCTCAGCAGAACTCTGTCATCAGAGGACAGTTGACCAGGGAAGGAGGACAAATAAGGAGCCAAGCGTCTTTGCCTGAGTCGCAAGCTAATTATCATTCCTGTTCACCCTACTAATCACAGAGCTCACTGTGGAGTACCTGCTTCTCTGTTCGTTGTCACAATTAATCTTTTTTTTTTTTTAAGATTTTATTTATTTGGCAGAGAGAGAGATCACAAGTAGGCAGAGAGGCAGGCAGAGAGAGAAGGGAGGGAAGCAGGCTCCCCACTGAGCAGAGAGCCCGATGCGGGGCTCGATCCTGGATCCTGAGGACCCTGAGATCATGACCTGAGCTGAAGGCAGAGGCTTTCACCCACTGAGCCACCCAGGCACCCCAAGAAACCAGGAGCCATCCAGGTGCCCCTAATCTTTATTTTTGAACAAAAGTTTGTTTACATTTTATAGGTAATTATTGTTCAAAAGCTTCCCATAGAAAAGCCCGAGCGTCAAACTTAACACTTCTGTAACGACGAGTTCTTGATTGCGTAATTAGCTTTGCCAATACTAAGGTAAACATAAGTACAATTCGTGGATTATTCATTCCCTGGCTGGGCTGTATGTAACACATTCACACAACCTTCCCCTCTTACAGAGCAGAGGCGTGTGACGTGCTTAATCCACTACTATTCTCTATACTATCCTATATTCTATGTACTGCTCAGCACTGCCTTCACACAGAAAGCCAAGCACCAGAGCCAGGGGAAGGTGTCTCTCGAGACTACGTGCACACACTCACCACTGCCAAATGAGACCCAGCTATTCCACTGTTCCCTCTCTGCCCTGGTGACCAGGGGGGCTATTTCAATCACTGATGCTTTGTATTTCCATTCTATATGTAACTTTAGATTTTATTTCATGCTTAGTTTTTTTTTTTTCTTTTTCACATTTAATCTTTAGGTCTTCCATGTCTGTGCCTTTTCTGTAAGTCTTCTCATGTTTTTTCTGTAAATACATGATTGTAAATTCACCCATCCAGCCAAACCATTCTTTGCTGTGGGTGACAGCTACCATTTGGTAACCAAATTCACCAGGATTTCTTTCTTTTTTTTTTTTTTTAAGATTTTATTTATTTACTTGAGAGAGAGAGAGAGAAAGAGCGCACAAGCAGGGGAATGAGCGGAGGGAGAGGGAGAAGCCGCCACCCCCCTCAATGCGGGGCTCTATCCCAGGACTCCGGGATCATGACCTGACTTGAAGGCAGACGTTTAACCGACTGAGCCACCCAGGACCCTCTTCACTAGGATTTCTAATTCCCCCCTGAAGGCAGTGGAATTATAAAGGGGAAAAGATTCTATTCATTGAACATAATTGCTCCCCTTCTTCCCGCTCTGACCATGCTTCCCTGGGAACTTCCCCACCTCACTGACCATCAGCTTGGTCATGTCACTTGTTTGGGCCAATGGTGTGTGAATGAAGGTGACACAGACCATGTTCAAACAAGATCTTCAAGGGCTCTTGTGTCATTTGGCTGTCATTGCTTCTGTCCCCTCTGTAAGAACAGCACGTGCTACATAAATACTACCCACAGGCAGGGTCCCTGAAATGAGAAGACACAGGACAGACATTCAGTCAACCCACAGCCTGGAGGAGGGTCGCAGGGTTGCCTCGAGCCCACAAACTCATGTGACATGAGCAACAACGACCTCTTGTTGGCGAGGCCATTACGATTTGGAGGTCACTGATTATACTGCATAAGTCAACATAGGCTTGGTTCTTCATTTCGCTGTTGCTGATGCAAAGGGCACGATGGAGCACTGGCCACAACTGAGGGAGCACTCCCACAGCAGGGGTCAGCTCAGAAGACCCCATACCTGACATGCGGTCTGAGATGCGAGTGTTACACTTGTCTAAAACCTTCCAGCAAAGAAAATAGAAGAGTGTGGAACAGAAAGAATTCCAAGACAATGAGGTGATACCGAAGACTGCAGCAATGAAATCCCACAGCCCCCAAGAATCTTGTGCCCTGGACTGCAAGGAGGGGTTATGAATCATTTTCAGGCTCTCTGCCTATTTTATACCCCTCCTGCAGGGATGCCTTGGGTTTGGCACACTCGCCTTGATTAGTCCCCCCAGACTGAAGGGAATTTTGGTAAAAACCTTGGTTCAACAATCGTTATTTCAAAAGCGAAGAAAAGATGAATAAATAAGGAAGAGGGTGTGTGTGCCGGGGAATGCGTGTGCGCATTTGTGTGTGTGTGTGCGAGCGCACGTGCACTAGCACACACGTACTCCTGTGTGCCCCCACACACATATGAGATTTAGGCGGAAAATATAGGTCTCTTCTTATGAAGTGCCAAGTTCCTTGTCTCGTGCTTTTTTTGCTATAGACATTTTAAGATTTTGCTACATTTTAAGATTTGCTACAGATGGCAAATATTTATTAACAAACCAACGATAAAATGAGCACAGCAAGAAAAGACAGTTAAAAGTTGACACAAGCCTTGAAGTCAAGAATAAAGTGAGCCTTCAGTGTCAGCCTGGGGAGGACAGGATAATAATCAGGCCACAAAAGAGGGAAAAAAGGATCTCCGTGCAGCTGCAACTTTGAAATCTGCAGGTGGAGAGCTCCTTTCAATTACATACCGGGAAATCTAATGGCATTCTCAGAGGACTGCTCACATAATCAGGAGTAAAACACCAGTTCTTCACACTTTAATGGTGGTGTTACATGACGAGTTTGTTCTAATTTTTCTCTTCTACGGATTTGCATTGCCTAATGATCTATGTGATAGGTTTTTGTAGGATTTTTATATATCGTGCTGAACTATCTTTAGACCTTCCTTTCCTTTTAATATTTTACCAAAGGGATGCTTCCACATATGCTGAATTAAGGTCATTCATTCAGAGTTTATTGGATATCCCCATCGACAATCACGATCGTCACAGCAACAATGGATAGAATGCCTTTTGTGTACCATACATTGTGTTAGATACAGGCTGAACACAAAAATAAACAGGGCCAGATTCTATCTTAAAATTCTAATGAAAGAATCTAATAGGGCTCAGACATTGACAGAGAGGATAGGGACGTGAAATGTAGTAGGTGATAAGGCAAAGAAAATGATCACCGCAGTAAGTGAGATGGGGACGAAGGTGCCGTGGAGACATTACACTGCCTTTGGAGATGACAGCGGGCTTCATGGAGGAGGTGGCCAAGGCTGCTCCTCTAGGCACCAGTGGACGAGGGGGGTCATTTTAACCACATGTGACTGTGTCAGTAAAGCCGCAGAAGCAGGGCAGGGTCTGGAAATATTAAGAGCATGGTGCGGTTCCCATCTGCAAAAGAATATATTTTGCGATTCGTCTTGCCTGGTCCTCTGACAAGGCTCAACCAGTTTGTGAGGAATTGGCTGCAGATTTGGGAAAAGACGTGAGTGTCTGAGAGAGAGAAGGAAATCGAAATAACCGAGGTCCTGTTTCTATTCCTGGCTCCTCATGCAAGCAGCAGTCACATAAACTCTTCTTTGAGAGAAAAAAAAAATCCTAAGAGAAGCAACAAAACGAAGGAAAAGTGGGAACATTCTGGACTAAAATCATCTAAACAGGTAAGTCTAATCATTATTGTAGAGGTGGTCACAAAAGTAAACACGACTGTCAAATCTTATTCTTCAAAGGGAAATAGAAAAGTTAATAAGCTGATAATAATGTAGACCGCAAACCTCAGATTTTATTAAGAGAAAGAAGGAAAGGAGGGAGGGAAAGGGGGAGCGGGAAACATTGAAAAGAGTTAAACATCTTGTATTTAGAGAATTCAACCAACAGAGATTTCCTCTTGACTCCGATCATTTGAAAACGCAGGCTTCACAAGTTTCTAAAAATATAAAAAGGAGTACTAGAATTAAAAGGGAAATGGGCAGTCTCCTGATCACTGGAGAAGACAAAACCAAAGACCTATATCGGAGGAAAAGACGGCAAACGAAGGCCAAGGAAGTATGCAAAGAGGAGTTATGTCCCAGGACATGAAGTTAGGGCGATGGGGAGGTTTCTGACAATAATCACAGAGTTCAGAACGTAAAAACGAAACCCGTCTGCGTACTATGCGCAAGCAGCACGCTCAGAACAAAATGACCCAGAAAGGTTTAAAAGGTGGGCAAGAGTAAAGTACGGATGTCAGAAGGATGAAAGGTAATGCTTGCTCCCCTCACATCAGTCGGAGACCTGCACTGAGAAGACTCTCAACATTCTTCATAAGACCGAAACCCAGAAGCTCTACTCTCGGGAACACAATGACTTCACTTTCTGGGACATCCTTCTCCAAGGGCACTCGCCGAATGTTTTAGGAAATACATGTGGTACACTGTGACCATCTGCTCAGCCAGTGGGAGATTGAAGTTATGTTGGATTTGGGGTATCGTCAGAGCTCCATATGCTGGGGACAGCCTAGAGGTCATGGGTGGCATCTACGGGCACATGGATTCGTTGGGCCCACCCTAGGAGTTTCCTAGTTGGTAGGTTTGGGGGTGGGTGCTGACAATCTATATGTCTAACAAGTTCCCAGGGGGATTCTGGTGCTGCTGGTCTAGCGAGCAAGTTTGAGACCATCGACTTAGACAATATACTCGGCTTAGACAATATACTCCCCTGTCATTCAAACATCCCCAGAGAAGCAAGAAATGACCTCTGGGGAAACCACATTCCACCAGGTAGGGGGGCTGAGCTGTGTGACCCCCCGCTCCGGCCTGAAGAACAGGGCTAGCGGGTGTGGTCCGCCCACACCAGCAGAGACCCCCGAAATCACCTGCATCACCTCAGAAGGGGTGTGAGGGCTGTCTGAAGCTCAGAGACAGCACTGCACCAGGAACCTATCAACCCTTGGGCTTCTGGCATTTTCTGCCTCTTGTCTCGGAGAGAAGACAAAGGAGGAGGCCCCACAGACTATGCAAAGAACACTGGACCGAATGTCCAGGGCCCAAACTTTATTCTCAGCCTCATCACTAACTACCTTAATGACCCTGGACAAATCCCTTAATGTCATGGACTTTCGTTTCTTGGTTTGTAAGATGAGACATTTGGATGAGAAGCTTTCCAGGGGACCTTCTGGTCTAATGTTCTAGGACTCCTTCTAGAATCAAAACTTTAGGGGGAGGAAACCTCTGTGATTATGGGATTCCTCAGTCAACAGTTACACTTCTAACACCAACCATCTGTTCTGGTTTCAGATGTGTCATAAACACGACAATGCCATCCGCCGGCAATCTGCATCCTTTCCTTGCAGTGTGATTGATGACATTCAATGCACCACCAAATGTATCAGGAAGAAACCGCTTTCCACGCCAGCCAGTGTAACGAAGCATGCTGGGCCCAGAGCCGGGGCAGGAGATGCCCGAGAACAGAGTGGAGCAGCCCTCGTTGGCAGCAGGCCCCGAGCCGGGTTCAGCCACTGAGACCTCGCTGAACTGCCGTCCCCACCCGCTGGGGGCAGAGAAGCCACCACGCTGGCACCGGGGTTCCAGAGATTTCCACGGAGAAGTGATGGGAAGCAGCGGTTTATACAAAGATGGGTTCCCAGGCAGGCCCTGAAAGTCTGTGACCTAGATGCTGGGGAAGCATGAGCAGGGGCTTGAGCAGGCTCTCTGGGCCGATGAGCAAGCACGGAGGAAGAAGGCAGTCTTTATTCTCGGCAGAGCCGGCTGTTCTGGCCACCTGGAGACAGGTGTGCTAAGCCTGGCTTCGCCCGACTCGAGAGCACATAAACGCACAAATACACAAATACACACCAGCCCTAGAGGCTGCCTGCAGAACGACAGAGCTGGCACTTGTCTGAGCACCCAGAGTCACAGCTCTGCTGTGCTACAAAGAGGTGTGTGGCATCCCAGAATCCCAGCACCCATCACACGCGCGCGCACACGCACACACCCAGAATCCTCAGTGGCTCCCTGTGGCCCTCAGGAATCTCCCGCAAGCAGCTGTGGCGCTCAGCCCACACCTCCCTGAAGGGCAGCACTGCACCATGGAGAATGCCAGAAGATTGCACACCACTCAGTAAAACTCCAGCCAAGCTCCCGTGCATTCTCTCCTAGTCTCTCTTCTCCTCCTCTTTTTTTTTTAAAGAATTTATTTATTTATTTGAGAGAGAGAGAGAGTGTGTGTGTGTGCCAGAGAGCACAAGCAGGGAGAACAGCAGGCAAAGAAAGAGGGAGAAGCAGGCTCCCCCCGAGCAGGGAGACCGATGCAGGGCTTGATCCCAGGACCCTGGGATCATGACCTGAGCAGAAGGCAGACGCTTAACCAACTGAGCCACCCAGGCACCCTCCTAATCTCTTTTCTTACAGCCCTTTTGCTGGGTCCCCACATCCCTGTCCCCATCCTCTACCACCATGCTTGCTCAGACCTCCTTTTCCCACTTCCTGCCCAAGCATTTTTCTGAGAATCATGTCAACTGAGATTAAGGTCCCGCCATTTACCTGTCTTTCCCACCCTCTACTTCAAGTCTGTTCCTGTAGCCTCCACCTACACTCCATCCTGCCTCCTATCCCCTGCCCTTGATCATGCTGGTTCCTCTGCCGAGATGTCCCTTCCCACCTGCTCTTGCCTAGAATCCCAGCACCGCTTTCTTCAGGGAGAATCCTTGGAGAACCCACATAGGATCGCAAGCCCCAGGGCTAGATCCTCGAGGGACACCATGCATAGATCAGCCATGGTTCGACCCCACTGGATAGAACTCCGTTTCTAAACACACGTCTCCCCCTTGGACCGTGAACTCTTTGAGGGCCAGAACTGCAATCTCACTGATTTCTCGGGGTCTTATACAAATCCCAGCACATAGTAAGTGCTCCACAGTTGCTCACTGAACCAGCGAGGGCTGTTGCCTTCTGCTTGGAGAACAGACCCATCATGTCTGTCTCTCTACACGCCCCACCCCGCCGCACCCCACCTTACACGGTCCTCACGCGAGCCTCCTTAGACTAACTGCTGGACCCACTTCCAGATCACACCTCTCCATTTGTCACACTCCCCGAGCCAACGTGACTGGTCCCTCCTGGCTTTATCTGCGCTGGAGCCACCCCATCCTGATGCTAACTCTTTTACTTCAAACGTGGAAATAGGCCTCCATGATTCTCCGCCGTGACTTTGAAGAATCTTTGTGATTTCCTGAAGAGAAAAAGAACAATGTCTTTCTCCTCTCAATGCCCTCCAGGACCTCTGGCAGAGGGTATGGCTAGAAGATGAATGAATGTGAAAGTAAATGAATGAATTGGCCAGTGCTCGCTGATTAAACCATTTACCCAACCCAAGCAAGACTCAGGGAGAAACAGGCCTGGGACCATTCACTGGAGCACAGAGAATCTTCCAGTTTGTTTCCAGGCAAAGGTTTTAATCTTGTCTGGCAGTGGGCTTTTAGCAATATGTGCTGTTCCGAACATCCATCTTGTCTCCCTTCCCTCCAGGGGCAGCGTGCAAGTATTTCCAAATCATGTTTAGAGAAAGCTGCAAACTTGGGGAGCTGTTCTGAAGCCTCCCCGTGACTCACTGAGTGAGGAGGCATTCTGGAAATAACAATCTCAAGCCACATTGATCTGAGGAGCACATGCTGGCCCTTGTCTCTTGGGTGATTAATGGTACCCTGGCTAAATCTCACGGCGTGTCCAGGACTTTCGGAAACAACGTATTCAAAGCAGAACAGGTGAAGATGCTTTTAACAGATGGCAAACCACCCAACCAGAGTTCCCTGAAGAAAGCACTTTCCAGGCTAGAACTTGGGTCCCAAAGGAAAGGACGAAGGAAAATGATGACGTGAAGATCACATAATTGTCTTCCTCAGAAATCTGGGGAGATGGGAAACGTGCAGAAGCAACAGAGGATAAGAAAGGGAATCCACAGGGTGGCAATTGCTGATAAGTGTCCTCGTACCTCACGGCTATTTTTATAAACTAGATCAGCTCATGCCATGCCCCTGCTCAAAGCCCTCTCAAGGCTTCTCCTTCAGCTAAGAATAAATGCTACCTGCTTGCCCCGGCAGAGAAGGTCCACCGGATCTAGCCCTGGATCCCTTCTCTTCTCTCCCACCGTCTCCTGCCCACTGCCCACCCTCTCCTTCCCGTGAGGGACCACGCATTCCCTCCTCCGAGGTCGTTGATGAGCTGCTCCCTCAGAAAGGAGAGCTCTTGGTCTCAACCCTTTCCCCACAGCTGGTTCTTCCTCTCCTTCACTGGAGCGGTGCCCATGCCGCACTCCCGTTCCCCTTGTTCAATGTCCTATATAACACATGTCACGGGCTTAGGTTTTCTGTTTTCATTTACTTCAGGTCCGACGGGTTTCATGTCTCTCCCTACGGTAGT
Source organism: Potos flavus (assembly GCA_028534135.1). Taxonomy (NCBI): domain Eukaryota; kingdom Metazoa; phylum Chordata; class Mammalia; order Carnivora; family Procyonidae; genus Potos; species Potos flavus. The sequence continues at coordinate 11,358,878 of CM052890.1, read as the reverse complement.
GCGTAAGCACCACAAAAGGAGGGGCCCCCTCTGTATTGTTCACCAATGAAATCCTTGAACCCACGATAGCCCCTGGCATGTAGTTGCAGTTAATAAATATTTTTTATTAAATGATTGATCTTTACTATCCTATATCTATCTCGATGTCTTATCCATCTGAGGTCTAATCTAATAGGAAAAACCACCACCACAAAACTAAAAAGAGAATATAAACAAACAGATTGGCCTGAAGGAAGCTCCAAAGTTGGGTTATTCCTAAAAAGAAAGAAAGAAAGAAGGAAAGAAAGCAAGAAAGCAAGCAAGCTGCCCGTGAAATTCAGCCAGATGGGCCAAAGAGCTGGGGAACCAGCACTCCCGTCCTGAGGTCTCTGACATCCCCACATTACTGTCAGCAGCCCCCGGGGTGAGTTCAGGCACTGAGGAATGGTGACAGAGACAGAATATAAATACTGGCCACGATGACATTCATCCCGGGTGGCCCCGGGCCATCCTGTGCCCTCAGAGCTCGGAGCAACCCGGCCTGAGGCTAGGAGGCTGCAGTTACTTCTAGCTAGGACAGACCCGGCACCTGCAGCCCCAAAGGACAAAAGCCATTCTCTCAGGCAGAAATCAGGCGGAAACAGGGACTCTACGCAGCAGGCAGGCAAGGAGATGAGGAAGGGCTGTTGCTCCAGCCCCTCGACAGCCAGCAGTAAAGGAAGGGGTTCTAGACTTGATCCCACGGCCCTGCGAACACGCGCCGAGCACAGCAGCTACGTCGCTCCTCCGAGACAGTGAGACTCAAGACCTACACCTTCTCTGCTCCTAATCACTGTAGATTCGGAGCAATTACTAAATTCCTCGATTATCAAAATGAGCAGGGTAATAGCGCTCGTCTTCCCGTGGGGAAAGCCAGGGAGGAAAGGAGAAGATGAGCCCAGGAGGGAAGAGCGCCACCAGGGACTGGTCAGAACCTCAGGGAGTGTTCCCAGGAGGCCCGACCTCAGCAGACCCTCCTGGCAGCTCCGAGAAAGTCCTTCTAGACATGAAGCCAGCAAGAGGCAAGGAAGGACATGTGCCCAGGACTGCCTCCTGCTCCCACGACCCGGCTGCATTCTGCTGGCAGGGGGTCTCCTCATTTTGAGTCCATGCCAGTTTCTCTTACCAGAATTCTCCTACATGTTTTTCTCTTTGGGAAGAAATAAAAACCAAGAGGAGACTGCCCATCAGTCGATAATTACGGAAGCTGGGTGATGGGTACACGGAGGTGTGTTACACTGTTCTCCCTACTTTTGCCTAAGCTTGAGAGTTTCCATAATAAAGAAATAAAAATAAAAATAAGCCGAAACTGCCAAGGGAAGAACGACAGACTTCGAATTCAGGGTTCCTTGCCTCCCAGGGAATGGCTCAGTCCGTAAAAAGACAACTCAGCCTTTAGTTACAACAATCATCCTTGAAAAACACCACAAACAGCCTAATCAACCCGGGAACATAGAGAAGGCTGTTTGTGAAACTTAATTGCCATTTTAATGTGTTTTAATTGCATAGAAATGCTATTTAATGTAGTGTTTCAGTTTCCATTTGCCATTTTGGGAAATCGCAGTGCTCAAAAAGAGAAGACCAGGTTGTAGCTAAAGGAATCTTGGCCCATTAGACAAGAATGAAGTATTTCCCTTCACAGGGAACCTGGGCCTCGGGTCCGTTTCTCCCCCAAGTTCCCCTCCATCACTCCCCACCTTCCCCACGCACAGGGAGCCAGGTCCACAGCTGGCTGTCAGAGGGACCAGGGCAGCACCCGGGGCCCAGCCAAGCACGGTGGTCAAGCTGAGAGCCTCAGAAACATGCCCAGTCTCCGACGTCTCCCTTACCAGTCTCTCCAAGGGGTGCCAAGAACAGGGAAACTGAGAGGCCCCAAAGCAAAGCTGCCCACGGAGCATTTGTGCTGATCCCTGGGCAAGCATTTTCTCACAGAGCATTGCCCTGAGAGGCCAGTCGGGTGCCTGCAGGCCTTCTATAAGGCCCAGGCCGCTAGGCTGGCCTAGATGCTAAAGGCAAGTGGCTGTCCACACAGAGAGAGGTGGAAACGCCACCAGCCTAAGTGACTTCTCCCTGTCATGCCGCCTCTAACACAGCTGGGCAAGGAAGGGTGAACTCATGACACAAGGTAGATCCTACAGTTCGGGAGGATGGATCCCAAATTAGCTGTTCGTTAGCAGAGTCAGTATTGAGAAAACAAACTCTACTGAAGATAAAAAAAAGACTTCCTTTCCATCCAGGTAGATGGGACATGGGTTCTAGGAGTACAGTGGCATGTGGCAGTTACTACCAGAAATGTTGAGCAGAAGCATGACTCTGGGATGACAGACAAGCAAGGGGAACCCTGGCTAATCCAAGCAATAGTATCAGAGAAGTCTGTCGTGGAAGGCAGGCAGGGTTGCCATGTACAGTTGTATAGGCTGCACACTGCCCAACTCTAAGGGGCGTACCATCATAGATATGTACATTAATTATGATGGTTTTCCAGCAGATGGCAGTAAAGTGTCTTGTGCCTTTTCCTAATTTGCACAAAGTGTTGTTTGAGCTAGCAAGGGTGCTAGTGACAGAGCCCATGTCATGGGACCAGAGTTCAATGGCCAGATGAGAAACAGGTGGGGTTGGAGAAGGCCAAGTTTCAATCCAATGCTAAAGGACTGAAGTTCTCAGCAAATGGACTAGGTGTCAAGAGGAAATCAGAAGGTCCCATCCTTGCTTAATGTTGTTCAAGGAATACCCTTGCTTTGGAAGAAAATCCAAACTCCTCACCAAGGAGCCCCTTGCAGGATCTGCTGCTCCCACCCTATCCTCCACCTGCTCTCCCTCTCCTCTCCTCTCCACCCTCTCCTCCCACTTCTTTATGCCCCCCCACCCAACTATGCCCACTCCAGGCCCTGGGCTTCCAGTCGGATCCGTGCAAACTCCAAGCCCATTCCTGCTTCCCCCACTTTGCACCTGGATGCTTATCCCCTGGAACTCTACTCAGCTGCTTCATCTCCCCATTTAGGCCCCACGCCCTGACCACACTCTCTAAAGCCACATTACCCTCCCACCTGGGAAGGGGACACATCGAATGGGATGGACTTGGGGAGTAGAGACTTCATAACAGCCTGCTTGGATCTTGAGAGAAAAGAGGTGTGATTTAATGGGAGGAGCAAAGAAGCTTCATGGGTGAGTAGAGGACCCCCAGGTGTCACAGGGAAGAAGTATATTAAGCAGATGCTGTCAGAACCCAACCCACATCCCTAAGGTCCCCACACCGTCTGAGACCTTCCGCTCCTGGGCCTCTCTGCCTGGGTGTGCTGTGTATTCTGGGCAGAAGTGGGTTGGCCTATGAGCCTGCGCTCTAGGCAGGCTGGACGTGCCAGGCAATCAGTCTCAGGAGTGACCCAACTGATGGAGGACAGGATTTAGGGGGACAAAAGTCCCAGAGTCAGGCAAATCTATGGAGACAGAAAGTAGACCGACCACTGGTTGGCTAGGGCTGGGAGGGACACAGGGGCTGGGGGATCATGGCAAAGAAGCATAGGGTTTCTTTTTGGGATGATGAAGTGTTATAAAATCAATCGTGGTGATGGTTCTACAACACGGGGAATACACTAAAAACCAGTGTGTTGTACACTTCAGCAAGCCTTGGAGCTGGGCCTTAGTGGGGTTCTGGCCCCTGGGCATGGCAGACAAAGTAGGTCCTTGGAGAAGAGTAGTTAGAAGAAGTCCACTGTACTGGTGATGCTGAGGCCAGGAGAGAGGCAGCGACCCTTCCTGACTCCTAGTCCAGTGCTCCTTCAGCAGCTCAAGGCTGCTATTAAAAAACACACACAAAATGTACACTTTAAATGGGAGAATTGCATGGCATGGGATTTAAATGTCAATAAATGCTAAAAAAAAAAAAAAAAAAAGACCCAAGTCCTCCCCTCTCTCAGAGGGTCCCCCAGGGCCAAGCCCGCAGCGGCGGCTGGCTCACGAAGCCCCTTCACTGCTTTGCTTCCCTTCCACAGTGCTTTTAGGGGTCAACCCCCCAAGAAAGTGCTTGCCCTAAATCCTAGTTCTGAGGTCTTTGGAGGGCATCTCAGAGACACGGACTCTGGTTTGAATCCTAGCTCTGCCACCAACTTACTAGCTTTGGGCCAGTTCAAGGCTCAGGGAAGCCAAGTGCTTCCTTAGCTACGAAACAGAGATAATTATATCCACTTCATAAACATTCTTGGGAGGATTAAATAAGACCGCAAATGTAAACAGCCAGAACAGTTCTGAGCACGAAAACTAACAGAGACAGGAGTTAGAAGAGTGGATGGGCGAATAGCTGGAAGATAACATAGGCGAGGGGCTGTCCACACTCAAGTACACACGCACGCACGTGTGCACACACGCACACACACGCACAGGTGCTCATGGGCTTCTCCCGGGAATCCCCAATGCTCCGGAACCAGGCAGGAGAGAACAGTAAAGCCAGGGCCGTGTCACGTGGCAGCTTGTGGGTGTGAGGTTGTCACGGGGAGGAGGGACCTGTCCTCCGGGGAGAAGTGAAGGGGGGAGACCGATTTCCTCCCACGGCTTCTGAATCTGCAAAGCCAGGGCCACAGCCCAGCGCCTGGCAAGGCTGGGACCTGGAGGGTCTGGCTCGTGCGGGCGGTTGCAGGCAGCGCCAGGAACCATCCCCCAAACCAACGAGGCCGGCAGCTCCAATCAAACACCGGCTGACGGGCCAGGAAAGGGCCGTGCCCTTTGGTTTTTAATGACTATTCTCACTGTCTGGAGCCAGAAAAGTGGGCAAACACCACTGCTGCTCAGGTGACAATAACCAGGTTTCTGTCTTAAAAAAGCCGATTGGAAATTATACAGTAGCACAGATGCAAAGACAGGACCAGCAGTTTTTGCGTGATAGAATCCTGATGCCGAACTGCTCTGATGTGTCCAAGCTGCCAAAGCCCAGACATAGGATTAGCGGGTTTAACATAATTGCGAAAGAGACATAGAGACCTTTTAAAATTATGCTGACGGATGTCACGCCACTGTGGACTTCATTTATGTTCCATTTCTTTTTTTCCCTGCCTGGAAACAAGGTCTTCAGCTTCACAAATAAGCCCCCCCACGCCCACCCCGGGGAAAAAGCAAAGGAGAGAAAAGGTGAAGCTTGGCAAGGTGGGCGGGGGGCTGCGGGCCCTTGGAAACCAGCACCTCCTGCCCAGCAGCTCAGCCACTTCTCATTAGGACAAGGAAGCCAGGCACGATTAGAAAAGGAGGCTTAATTTCTTTGGGGTGGACTAGTGCAGCTTAAAATAGTTAATATTTTGTTTTATCTTCATTGACTTGTCTAATAATGCAGAAAATATCCTCCTCGGGCATTGAACAAAGGAGATTATCCTGTCACACAAGCTTAGCAAAACCTGTGAGCTGAATACTGATCCCAGGTGCGCGCGACTTGAAATTCCCCCTGCTTAAAACAATTAGGCTTATCCCGGAGGGAACTGCTTCCTCTTCCTCCTGTGTCCTCGTTCAAACACTTCCCAGCCACGCAGACCTACAGCCCGGCTGGGCAACTCTCCTCCAGTGGGGAAAGGTGTTGTCTTCTGGATCACTCTTTTATCTGGCAGGTAATGAACAGGTAGTCAGGAGATGCAAATTACTGCTGCGTTAAAGGGACACAGCTTAAGGATTAAAGCAACACATTGGCTCCGGACCCAGCTGTGCACAGAGACAGAAGCCGGTTTAATTTTCTCGGGGCGTCAGGGCCGGCCCCCCAAAAATTCAGATCTCGGGGTCCAAAGGGACTGTGAATGAGTGTTTCTTCCAGGCAGGGGTTCTAGCAGAACTGTCTTAAAATTATTCTGGACCTACAAGGTTTTCTCCAGAAAACCTCCTTGTGCATAAACACGGCATGTTTTCCTCATTTTGGCTGCATTTAATTTTCACTGTATGAAAAAATAAGTTCCCAGGCAAGTTTAGGATCACAACTGTGTTCCGGCAGGGGAGGGAGGGTGGAGATGGTGCATCAACCACGCCTTTTCAGGACGTCCCTCCACACCCCTGCTGGTGTGTCCTCCTCTCTGGTTCTGATTCTTGGTTTTGCCCCAGCCAAGAAGCAGAAAGAGAAAAACTAGAGCGATGGAGTGTGTGGCTCCCCACCTTTCTGGCATATATTATTAAGGAGCTAAGAGGAGGTTCAGGTTACACAAAGGGAAAAGTAGTCAATGTCACAAAGTATAAGTAATCGCTTCTCTGTCTTCACGTTTTCTGCTAAGTTCTCTGAAGTTAGGCAGCCTTGTCTGGGGGGGAATGGGATCAAAGGTAATACACGATTAACTGCAGCTGGACACGCAGACGGAGCTGCCCATGCTCAGAGCATTTAATGGAGGACTCTGACGTCCTCAAGAATGCCCTGAAGAGGGGCACCTGCGTGGCTCAGTCAGCAAAGCATCTGCCTTCAGCTCAGGTCATGATCTCGGGGTCCTGGGGTCGAGCCCCATGTGGGGCCCCCTGCTCAGCAAGGAGTCTGCTTCTCCTTATCCCTCTGGGCCCTCCCCACCCTGCTCGTGTTTTGCTCTCTTGCTCTCTCTTCTCTCAAATAAATAAAATTAAAAAAAAAAAAAAATTCCCTGAAGATTCTCTAGAAGAGATGAGGAGGAATTAACTGGCAGTAGAGGAAAGAAAAGACATTCCAGCAGAAGGACTAGCATGTGCCAAGGTCCTGTGGCAGGGGGTGATGTAGCAGGAAGAAGAGGAGGAGGGCTGGTATGCTAAGGGCAAAGCAAGGCTGGAAACTGTTCCAGCTGGGGCTGACAAGGTACATAAGGCCAGACAGCCAAGTAAAGGATCAGACTCCTAGTTCTAAAAGCCAAGGGAAACCACTGCATTATTTTTTCGCGTAAGCCCTCAAGCACACGGGCCAGGAGCTGATCTGCATTTTGACAAAAACCATGAGATGGCAGTCTGGGATAGAAGAGCGGGACTGTCAGGAGGGAAAGGAGGGAAACCAGTGTGAAGGCTACAGCCCAAGCCCGTGGGAGACGCAGCAGCCTGGGCTTGGGGTAGCTGCAGCAGGGCGGAGAGAGACCGGAGCCATAGTCAGGACTTAGCGTTGACAGCGGAGCGGGACACAGCGGGTGAGGGACGAGGATGACATTTCTGGCTGAGTAACCAGCTGCGTGGCCGGACCCCTGACTTGCCCTTTTGGCCAAAGGTCCCTGGGTTTCCTCTTTGCTCAATGCTGTTCGTTCTTTATATGTTGGGGTCCTCAGGGCTCTGTGCCAGGTTTCTTCTCTCTATATAACCACCCATTTTCCCTAAGTGACTTCTTCAGCCCCCATGGGTATAAATAACAACACTGAACTCCCCAACCTCAAACCCCAGCCCTGATTTCTGCGGGCTCTTACGTCCAGCTGCCTACACAGCATTTCCCCCTGCATGCCCCACAGCTATCTCAGATTTAACACAGCCGAAGTAAAACTCTCCAGCTGCCCCCGAGTCTCTGCCACCTAGAAATGGTACCACCATCCTCCACATCACTGCTCAAACCAAGATCTAGGGATCATCCTCAACTCTCCTTATGTCCTCATCCCCCGCACTTAATGCACCCACAAATTCTGTGGACTGCAGCTCCAGAACACACCCCGAATACGCCCAGTTCTCCCCGCCACCCCCTTCCCCCACTCTAGTCTGACCACCGCCTGGCCTCCTGCAGCGGCAGCCTCCACACTCATCTCCTTGACTCTATGCGTGTCTCCTACGGTCCCCTCTCGGCCTAGAAGCTGGAGGGCTCTTTCTAAGCCAGATCATGCCACTTCCCTCCTTTGATCTGACCAGAGTTTCCATCCATTTAGGACACAATTCAAATCTCAGGCCCAGCTTTTCCTGCATGATCCACCCGGCTGGTGCCTATCTCTTTGGTCCACCTCCAGTCATCATTCCTCTCACTCTCCAGAGCGCACAACGGAATTCATTGAGCTCCCCGCAAATTCCAAGAGTTTCTTTCCACCTCCGCATCTTTTCATCACTGTTCCTTCTGCCATGAATGCTCCTGCCGCCCAATCTCTATGTGGTGGCTCTGTTTTATTTTAACAAAAGCTTTCTTGGGATATGATTCACAGACCATACGATCCACTTCTTTGAAGTGTGTAAGTCAATGGCTTATGGTGTATTCACAGAGTTGTGCAAATATCACCGCAATCGGGCTTAGAACATTTTCATCATTCCAAAAAGAAATCCCAGACCCATGGGGGTGGCCACTCCCCATTTCTCCCCAATGTCCAGCCCTAGGCAACCACCATCTGCTTTCTGTCTCTCTAGATCTGTCCCCTTCTGGACATGTCCTGTAAATGGAATCATACGATGCGTGGGCTTTTGTGACTGGCTTCCTTCACTTAGCACCATGTTTTCAAGGTTCATCTACCTCACGGCCTGTACCCACACTGCATTCCTGTTTGCTGCACGGTGGCTCTTTTTGTCATTCACGTCTCTGCTTTCGTGTCTTCTCTTTCCGACCACGCGGACTGTCCTCTGTGCATTACCTGTGTAAAATTTGCTGTCTGGCATTTGTCACTTTCAATGTTTACTGATTTACATATTTATAAGTATTCGCTCCAAGTATTTGGAATAAAAGCTCTATGAGAGCAGGAACTTCATCTGTCTTACTCAAATTCTAGGTAGAATGGCATCTACACAATGACCGAATCTCACGACCCTCAAGGCAGAGCAGGTGAAGAGAAGAGCGGATCATGAGTACAGTTTTGAGAACTTGGCCATGTCGGATATGAGGTAACTCTGACATTCCGAAGGGGGAACTGCCCCAGGACACTAGACATAGGGGTCAGGAGCCTGGAGCAGATGTAAATTGTGACTCCTTTGCACAGAAGAGGGGCACAGACATGTGAACATGGAAGAAACTGCCTAGAGTGGGGAAGCACAAAATGAGGACAGAAGAAAGACCAGGCTAGAGTCCTGAAGAATTTCTGTACTTGATAGTTAGGGATAGAGTGATATAAAAAAGGGGGAAGCAGCAGCCTGAAAGGTAGGAAGAAAACTGAGAGTCCAGAAGAGGTATAACATTATATGATGAATCGCAAGGGAATCTGGCATTCAGGGTGGAGTGGTCTACAGTGTAGAGGTTAACTGCCCAGAGAGAGGAGATCTGAATACCACCTACTGGTTTAGCAAGAGTGTGAGCCTAGTAACAGCCATTGTAAGCATGTGATGGGGCAAAGGTCACCTTGGTAGTAGGTTTAAGAGTTGACTGGGCTAACACTGCTGTGTAACAAACCACTCCAAACAGTGGCTTGTAACGGTATCTTTGCTCACAAATTTGCTTGCAAATCTACAATTTGGTCAGGGCTCTGTGGGGATGGCTTTGTCTCTGCTCCCCTCAGTGTGGGCTGGGGCAGTTCAAAGGCTGGGGGCCTGGAATCCTCCAAAGTCTTCCTCATGCCCATGCCTGGTGGTTGAGACTGGGACAACTTAAACAGCAGGGCTGGAGCTGTGGGGGCTCCTTGGGCGTCTCTCTCTGTGTCCTTGTGGCCTTTCCACATGGTCTTCCCAACATGGCGGCTTTGGAGAAGCCAGATTTCTTACATGTTGGCTCAAGGCTCACAAGATGTGTGTTGAGAGAGAGAGGCACCACATTGCCTGTTATGACCCACACTTAGAGGCTGGACAGCAACACTCTACCACATTCTATTGGCTGAGACAGTTCCAAAGTTCCTCCCCAGACCTGAAGTCTCAATGGGGTATCAATGTCACATTGTAAGAAGAGCAAGAGGGATGGGATTTATATTGGTGTGGCTATCTTTGGAAGAGACACTCTGCCATGGGAATGAATAGGAGGTAAGGAAATGGTGAGCAAAACTTAAGAGTTTGGGCCATGAGGGGCAAGAGAGAATAGATGCCAGCAAATATGAGATTATCTGTTTTGTTTTTAATGCAAGTACCCAGGCACATTTGAAGGCCAGTGGGACAGACCCATTTGGGGCAGGGGGAAGGCTGAATATAAAAAGGAGAGCAAAGGGCTTATCAGTAAATACTGCAGAGAGCCCATGAAGACAGGGTACTGAATCCTGAGTTAGGTGAAGGATCCAACTTAAGAGAAGACACAGTTTCTCCAGTATAACAGGAGGGAAGGAGGAGAGGGTGCGGGATATTTCTGTAAGTCTGTGTCTATAGTCCTGAGGATGAGGATGTCTCCTGCTTCATCTGTGACAGGAGGTGTATTTCCTAGGTACGTGGGAGAAGAGTGGTCAGAGGTTTGGAATGGGAGGGGGGCCCAAGGGAAACGCTAACTATGGAGAATTGTAATCGCCCCAACAGTGACACGGTGAAGAGCCACCTGAGGCTGGTGATCAGGAGCCCACCTTCCCTGGGGTAAGGGTCCCTCACACCACTCGGGGCATGAGCTCATCAGGAAGAGACCCACCCAGGGTTGAGGCTTTGCCATGGCAAAAAGATGGAGGAAGTAGAGCGTTTACTCTGTGGTCATGGCGTGCCTGAAATGATGAGCCCTGGAATCGAAACTAGGAAAGGAGGAGAAGAGAAAGGAGGCACACCGCAACAGAAAGAAGAGGAGGTAGTGTGTTACAGCCTTGATGCCATCAAAGAAGGCTCCGAGTGGGAAGGCCAATGGTGCAGGCAAGGCAAGGATGTGGGAGGGGATGAATGTCTGCATTACTGCTTTGTACGTTATGACAAGCTCTGGGGGTATGGACAGGAGAGTAGGTGTATGAAGCCAAGTGCAAGAGGTCAATGGAAAGGAAGAAGCCAAGAATCAGAAAGGCCAGTGGGCTAGAAGGGGGCACCCTCGTAGATGATGAAGTCGTCTTCGTCACCCCCTGGTGATGACGGCAGAGAGGAGGGGCAGGGAGGACCGCCATCAGAGTCTGCCAGGTACAAAATCAACGTGCGTTAGCAATCACGGCTCACCGTCACAATGGTCTTCAACAGAAATAGAATCTTTACCGAAGGCCTACTCTTTTCACAGCACTTTACTTGAGATTGCGAGAAGATACAAGCACACAAAAATGTTTTAATGGACATTCAAGAGTGTAATGGGACATAGCAGATTGCCATGAATGTCAATAAGTGCTCTAGGAAATTTATAGGAGAAAGCAATCAATTGGGATGGATGAGTCTGGGTTGGACTTACGGAGGAAGAATAAGAATTTGAAGTGGCTTTGGTGGAATAGGTTAAATCCGGAGAAGGAAAAAAGACATTGGGAGCACATTTCAAGCAGACGGAGGCCAGAGCAAATGGTCTTTGTCTGAGTTTAAGCATGCTTTTCTTCAGAATCTTTCGAGCGCTCGTGATGAAGTGATAATGTCATTAATGAAAATGCTCCTATTTGCAGCACCTTCTCTTGCTGGCGATCCGAGCCAGCACTCTGGGACCAGGTCTGAATTACGGTAAATCTCTCCCCCTTGCAATACTGTCCATAAATCAAAATTACCAGAGATTGGAAATGTTACTGGTCCCTGCAAAATACCCATACATGGTGAGTCCATCTGCATATCCTGCCCGGACTGGGAACCCGTTATAGGTGATGGTGTTAAGATACAGGTAATCTGAGAAAGAAATGCCATTTCATGAAATGGTTGTTAACGCGGACAGGAGATGTTGAGATGAAAACATAATGCCACACGGTCTTTGTGCCTTTGGATCTCCCTAAAAATATACTTCTGCCGAAAGAGTTGCTATGGAGACTTACAAAGTATTCCAACGTCCTGCGGGTCATCCTTACAGGTAGAGTTGGCCCAGGGCAGATTTCAAAGAAACTATCAACAGATGCTCTTAGCCTCAAATGTCACCGTGCCCTCAAAGACAGCTGAAGTCAGGGGTTTTGCATTTTCACAGAAGCACAGACTCTCAGGGTTAGGAGGCACATTAAATGTCATCTTTCAACTCTATTCATCTCTTTGATGCAGTTATCTGCTCTTGCTCGGACATCCATCTGAGGCAGCCGGGAGCTCGTCACGGCTGCTGCAGAGCCGAACAGACCGTCTTGAATTCGTCCCCTCCACGGACGCACTGTGCTCTTCGGGACCCCAAGCCCATCACTCTGACGGCTGTTAGAATTAAATACAGAAGGGAGACCAGACTCGAAAATTTTCCAAGCAAACAAACCCACTGAAACCACATGAGCGAAAGAGAACCTAGTATTTCGTGGACGTAAGTGAAAGACGTACAGTGTTTCTTGTCAAAGTCTCTGAGAAGCGTTAAGAGAGACTTAAGTCACGTTGCTAAAGATGGGATGAGATAATCACTTTACACCAATCCCCTGCCATCTGGAAACCTCCAGTATCATAAAGGTTCAATGACTTCCTCGTTTTCACTTTATAAACTGCCCTGTAACCTCGTGCCTCTGAGTTTCCCAGCAGTTTTGGGCTTAAAAGCTCCCAGTCAGCAAACTGTTCTTATATGCACAATAAACTCTTACTGAATGCTATTTTATTGATCTGCTGCTTTTAATTTGGCTATTTCTGGGTTTTCGGCACCTTCCAAGTTCTGGCTCACAAATCCACATTCCACTCACTGACTCCACATTCCAGCTCCCTGGCTAAGCGTTTACCTTCTCTGTGTCTCCCTTCTCCTACGTCATGTAGCCCTTTCTCTCTTTTATGTCGCAAAAGTAGTATCAAGTCATCGTAGGAAACATGGCAAATAAAGGAGAGGATTTCTAGAAATGGTAACCAGCCATCTTCCTGCCCACAAGGATAACCTCTGCCCCACCGTGGGCTGTCACCTCAGCCTTCTTTGCTTGCACACATCCAAGGCATGGTCACACGTGCGTGCGGGCACAGACATTCTCTTAAAACAGAATCACGCTATCCTGTCTGCTCGGCAAACTGCCTCTGCCCGGGAGAGAATACACTGTGGATGTCCCTCTTCCCCAAAGTCCCAGCCATCCGTAGGACAAATCGCTGCAAAGACCACCTGCATTCCCAAAGCTAGCTGTTCCTGCTGGAGCCCACAGATGCTGTTCCTGTCACTTCTGACCTTGGCATCCATCCGTCCGCGGCAACGAGAACAGGCATGGGCAGCCGTGGTGGACGTCACTAATCCTGGCAGGCTGTTGGCGTCATTCTGAGGATGCATTCCAGGAAAACGGCGTCCCTCCCACAGAGCCACACTGGGCCCACATTAACAGGGTATTAGGAGCCGAATTGTGTCCTCTCAAAATTCACGCTGAAGCCCTTACCCCCAGTACCTCAGAAGGGGCTGTATGTGGAAACAGGTCTTCGAAGGGGTAATTCAGTTAAAATGAGGTTGTTAGGGTGGGCCCTGATCCAAGGTGGCCATCGTCCTTGTAAGAAGAGGAGACTGGGACACAGACAGGCACACAGGGAAGACCGCGTGAGGAGACGGGGAGAAGGCGGACATCTGCAAGCCAAGGAGAGAGGCCTCAGAGGCGGCCAACCCTGCCCACACCTTGATCTCAGACTTCCAGCCTCCAGAACTATGGGAAAGTTGGTGTCTGTAATAAATTGTTATAGTAGTTCTAAGACACTAATACTCAGAGGAAGGTCAGTTCACTAGGACAGAAACATCAGATGATTTTTTTTTTTTTTTTTTTTATCCAGTCCCTGTTCCCAGTTCAATAATGGGGATCCAAATTTCCCTCCTTGGACAAATTTCCTACCTCTCAAGTCATTTTCAGTTATTGAAACTTAGACCAGTGAAGAACACTGGTCTCATTCTGCTTCAGCCCTCTTACCTTGCACCAGCGCAGCTGGAAGGGTCTAGAATAAGAGGGCAGTGTTGGGCCCTGAGATGCCTATTCCTCTGTCACCCTCCTTCTCCAGGACAGGCAGGTCAGGAAGGCAAGATGGGGCGGTGTTGGGAGGGGAAGCAGAGTCTCATGTCACTGAAGGTCAGCGCTGAGAGGAGGCCACGTCCTCACTTTGGCTCCCTTGCTCCAAACTGTGGCTACTGGCCTCACCAATGTGGTGTGCACTAAGCAGGCCCTGCGGCATGCAGTCTCTTCTAGGGACGTGTTCCCCTCTAATGCTAAGGACCTCCCCACCCCCACCAGAGAGAGGCAGCTCCGTCACTGTTTGTGCCTGTGAACACTGCGGGTAAGGCTCACCACTCTTGGTCCTGCAGCCACCCGGCCATTCCTGGGAGGCCCAGCTCCCCACCTCAAAGCCCCCCACCCTTAGGCTTCTCTATGTACTTCCAGGAACACAGGGAACTCCTCCGGAGTTGTTTCTGCTTCCCAAGCATACCACACATGGCTCCTTCAACTCTGATGACACCCGCTGGCCCCTGGGGTTGCTGTTTTTTTGCTCTAGACCAAAAATGGACATTCCTAGAGCTCTCTCCTTGCTACCCTGCAACCTCCTGCGCACTTGAACAGAGAAGGGGCATTATTCTCATTCCCAATTCAAGCAGAGAAATCACCAGCCTCCAGCACGACCATCAAACACCCTCCAGTTACGGGGGCTGTGCCAAGACACGGCTCCGTTTCCGAGCCTGGTCAGGAGTTGGTGGTTGGAGCCCCATGGGCTGGGGGGGTCAGACCTTGGCACTGTATTTAAATCTAGTCCTGCCATTGCTAGCCATGAGCAAACTACTTAATCTCTTTCTGCCTCATCTATAAAACTCTCTTTTGAGTAATAAGTTATTAATCCGTGGAAAGCGGTTAGCACGGTCCTGGCTCACAGTAATCTGTGCTCAGTAAAGACAGCTGTCATTCTTGTTGTTCACACAGGACATGGAGTATAGTCTTCCCTAGGCTCCTCTCCTCTGCTCTGTAAAAAAGCTGATGGACTTCCTTCTTCCCTGTGTGTAAACAACCCGAAACAGCCATCAAGGCCATTGATAGTAAAGGTATTTTTTTAATGACTAACATTCTATTGTCTATAAACCACACGTTTATCCATCCAATGATGGACACTTTCCATATCATGGCTGTTGTACGTGATGCTGCAGTAACAAAGGAGGGCATTTATCTTTTCAAATTAGTGTTTCTGTTTTCTTTGGATAAACACCCACTAGAGGAATCACTGGAGCGTATAGTATTTCCATTTTTCATTTTTTTGAGGAACCTCCATACTGTCTTCCACATCTTGCCATTCAAGCCAGCATGGATGGATTCACAGGGTATTAGATTAAGTAAATAACTCAGAGGAAGACAAATACCATATGATGTCATGTAGAATCATGGAGAATCTAAAAATCAAACGACAACAACAGAAAACAGAAGCAGACCCATAAATACAGAGAATGGGGGGGTTGCCCGAGGAGGGAGGAGTGACGGGATGGTGAAATAGATAAAGGGGATTAAGACATATGAACTTCGCTTATAAAATAAATAAGTCATAGGGATAAGAAGCATAGGGAATATAGTCAATAACATTGGCATAACAGTGTCTGGTGACAGATCGTGACTAGTCACCATACCGAGCACTGGAAAATGTACAGAACTGTCAAATCACTATGTTGTACACCTGAAACTCATATGACCTTGTATGACAGATCGCCTAATAGATATGAATGGAAATATTTGCACTGTTCAGAGAAGAAAGGCAAAGGCATGGGGGTGGCATGATGAGAAGAAAGAAGGAGAAGGGCAGAGAAGGGAGGCGCCAACCAAAGTTAAGTTCCTTCTCCTTATCAGGTGCACATAATTCTTCAACAAGAGGGTGAATCGGGGCTGTGTCAAGAACATCCAGACAACTGAGGATCCACACGTGTGCCCTGGCAGCGTGGCCGAGGGACCCACCCCTGCACTGGGTGCTCAGGTGGAAAAGGTCCCAAGGGAGCCCTCACAAAGTCTGGCTGGAGTGGGGCTTAGATGGAGCTCCTCGGATGCAAGACTCTCCCGCACTGGGTTCTGTGCCCCCAACACCCAGCCCAGACGACCAGGACCTGTCCCAATTCGAGCATTAGCAGTCGCAGAAATCAAAACTATTTACTCTGGAAACGGACCATTCCAACTAAAATATGTATTTGCTCATGCAATTTATTTGGATCCAAGGGGAAACCAGGGGGCTGAGAGAAACCCATCCATACATAACATGTGAACTAAGGAATGCCATAGGGGGACCCCTGGTCCCTCATCTTCCCACAATTATGGCTCCGGCCCACTGCCATCTCCCAAATCTCCCCATTTGGGTCATTCCTTTGAGGAGGCTCTTGGTAGGATGTATTTTGGGAGGAAAAGGGAAGAATGACAACATGGCGTCAAGTATAGTTGACCCTTCAACAAGGTGGGGGTTAGGGGTGCTGCTCCCCCTGTGTAATGGAAAAACCAAACATAACTTTTGGCTCTCCAAACATGTAACTACTAATATCCTGTTGATCAGAAGCCTCACCAATAACATTAATAGTCAGTTGGCTCACATTTTGCATGTTATATGTATTAGATGCTATAGTCTTATAATAAAGTAAGCTAGAGAAAAGAAGATGTTATTAAGAACATCAAAAGAGAGATGCCAGGGTGGCTCAATGGGTTAAGCATCTGCCTTTGACTCAAGTCATGGTGCCAGGGTCCTGGGATCGAGTCCTGCATCAGGCTCCCTGCTCAGTGGAGAGCCTGCTTCTCCCTCTGCCTGCTGTTCCCCCTGCTCGTGTGTTCTCTCTGACAAATAAATAAAATCTTTTTTTTTTAATAGAACATCAAAAGGAAGAGGAGATACATCTACTGTACTGAATCTATTGAAAAAAATTCGTGTGTAAGTGGACCCATGCCATTCAAGCCTGTGTTGTTCAAGGGTCAACTGTACTTTGTATTACAAAACTGACTTCTGACAGCCGTTCCATGAAACTGTGTTCTCTCTAGTTTACAGATCAATAACCAAGAGGACTTAGGTAACTTGCCCAGTTTCACCCCACCTGGCCAAATTTCCTTCTGAAGCCAAGTCCATCTGCCACCGAAGCCTGCCTCCTCTCCCTCCCTCTCTCCGCCAGGAAAGAGCCACCCAACAGATCATCCAATGTCATCGTGAGAACACAGTTAAATGAGGATGCTGAAAGCCTCTGAAAGTGAGAGCCAGAGGACCGAGGGTTCACACAGGTGCCAAGATTGGAAAGTTCTAGCACACGATACATCTGAGGAAGGTGGGTACAAGTGGGAGGCTCCCGGAAGCTCTGTGGGTGGGGAGAGCAGCGAAAACAGGCCCCCGTCATCGCTGGAGGGTGGACACGGTATCCAGCTCACGCTTTTAGAAGAAAGATGTCAGCATAAGTTTCTCCAGGTCAGTGCTTCTCGAAGTGTGACTTCCCAGCCCGGCAGTATCAGCAGCATCAGGTCTCTTAGAAATGCATATCCTCGGGGCTGCCTTAGACCTAATAAATCAGGAAATCAGCGCGGGGCTCGGCAGCGTGCGCGTGGACAAGCCCTCCAGGTACCTACTCTGGGTTCTCTTCCCCAGCCTGCAAGGTGGTGCTGGAGTCTCCTGCTAAGACCACTCGGCCAAGCCCACCTGCCCGGGCTGATGATGGAACTTTGCCTCTCCCCGCGGGCACTGATAGTGGATTAATTTACTAGGGTGTGCAGCTGCCTTAAATCTTCCGGGAACAAGGCAGGGAACAAACATATAAATAACGCTGCGTGCTTTGTGGCCATGACGGGCCTCACTACAAATCATAAGCTGTAAAATGCAACTGGTGGAGGAAAGCCATCCCGACAGCCTCGTACATTCCCTGCCTGGGGAAACATAAAAATCACCTGTACCACCACCCTTACCCCCTGATCCCACCCCCTCACCCCCAGCTACTTAATACTACCGTGCAGGCCCAGCAGAATGGGCATGATTCAAGAGCCCGGGGCACCAGAAGGCCAAAATTTGGGGCGGGGGGACTGGCTCCCCTTGTGCATGGAACCCAAGCCTGGTCATTCAAGATGACATTCTCCTCCACTGGCATCCCCTCGACCCCTGCGCACTCTACGCACTATACAGACACTTACGGACGTCTTGCCATCATTCCACCATTCTATCTAATTGTTCTATCTGGCTCTCATGCTGTCTCGGGAGGGCTCATTCTGGCCAGACTTCATGCTAGCACCTTCCATACGTGATCTCGGGCAATTCTTACAAGAACCCTATGTGATGGCTGGTATTATTCTCTTTTGGAGTCGGGTCACTTCCCATAGTGAACATCTGACTCCACAAAGTCTACTGATGAGATCAAGCTGTCCTCTTTGCGTGAGTCTCTGACCTCCCGTCGGGTTTCTGTCCGTGCCGGTAGGAGCTGAGTGTGAGTAAGGCGTGTTAGGACCTCTTTTCGGGTGACCTGTCTTCTGGACTTGTTCTATGTCAGGGTTCTCGGAGCACAGCCCCAGGTCAC
Source organism: Potos flavus (assembly GCA_028534135.1). Classification (NCBI taxonomy): domain Eukaryota; kingdom Metazoa; phylum Chordata; class Mammalia; order Carnivora; family Procyonidae; genus Potos; species Potos flavus. The sequence goes on along the minus strand of CM052890.1, from coordinate 11,340,595 downwards.
GTGGAAACTTATTAAAAATGCAAACCCTCGGCACCCCACCTCCCGCAGCCCTGACCCACTGAGTGAGAAAATCTGGGGGCGAGCCTGGGAAGCGTTTCGCCCTCCAGGTGATCCTGGTGCCACTCAAGTTTCAGAACCTGGGCCCCAGCTTGTGTTGTGACGAGGGATGAGGTTCTGTCCTGCTCCTCGTGCCGAACCCCCTTCTCAAAGTTTCTTCACATTCCTCGCAGCAAAGACTGGATGCCCCCCGTGGATTCTGGTCCAGTGGGAGGCTGGGTCTGGCTCTCTGCTATAGGACTTCCTAGTCTGTCTGCCCAGACACACTAGGTTTGCCTCCCTGGCAGGTCCCTTGCCTCTTCCTCATCCCACTGCCTAAGGGCTTGCTTTTTGCTTTGACTCTATTGCTGCTTGGCCCCCAGAGATTCCCTGGACCCTGGACAGGCTTTCAGTACCATCACCAAACTTCTGACCCTCCTGCTCTGGTTTCCAGATTCGAGTTTCCTCCTGGTCCGGCCTCCTCTACAACAGTTAAGCCTGGCCGAGAACGTGTGTGAACAGACTTCTGTTGTTCATGCTCCAGCAGACTTAGCAGGAGATGGAAAAAGGCCTGGGGAGGAGGAACTCTGCCACCCAGATGGAGACGCCAGCACGTGTCTGTTCCCCGAGAAGCAGCCTCTGACACGGAGATTGGGGTGCAGGGAGGGCGGGAAGCGGGACGGGGATGCAGACAGGACAGGGATCCCAGAAGATCCCGTGGGGGGCGCTGAAGCAGAGCTGCCCTCCAGAGATGCCCCGAGTCAGGCAAGGGGGCTGGACCTTCATGCCCCACCCTGACTAGTCTGGGAGGGGGCCTTACTTGGGGAGGGGGTGAAGGGGGGGTGGACCTGGACGGCGGAAGTGGAGCTGGAGGCCTATGGCGTGGCGGCAGGGGTCGGAGCGGACGCCACTGTGGGAGCGGTCAAGCAGACTCTGAAGGCTCTCGTCTCCACGTCTGTTGCTGGGGCTTGAATTCCACAGGGCACAGGGTCAGGAAGGGGAGATGATGGATATGAGGAGAAGGATCGAGAACAAGCTGCAGCTAACAGACACGCGCTGGAGCCCAGGCAGACGAGCGAAGCTTGGCCAAGGGTCTTGCTGCCTCTGACCTCGGTGCCTCTGCCCCAGGGCGGCCGACCTGCAGAGCCCCAGTATGTACGGTACAAAATGGCGGCTGCTTCACCTCCACCCTCCTGCCCTCCCCCAGGAGCTTGAGGTCCACTCAGCAGGAAACACACCGGAAGGGGGATTCTGGAAAGTGTAGGTCAGCCAGGTCAACTGTTATATCACCAAGCTGCTGGAAGGACTCAGCCCGTGTTTTCAGGAGGGTCCCCAGCTCCCTGCAGAGACAGTGCACCGGTCCGGTACGAAGCTGGGGGAACCACAGTGAAAGGAGACGGGCGACTGCAAGGCCAGGATTCGGGCTGTGTGACTTATGATCCCCACAGGCAAGCCGCTCTCCAGCTCCGTGCCGACTGGGCTGCTGTGAAAGGGCTCACTGAGGAAAAGTGGGACACACAGCGGCCCTTTCTGCAGTGATCAGACACCAGGGGCGTCACGGTGAACCGCCTGCATCCCCAAAGCACCTCGGGTGAGTCTGGACGGCTGTGCCTGTCTCCGGGGGCATGTCACCCACGATGCTAGCATTTGGGGCATCAGAGCAAAAGGCGACCTCACACAGGAGCAGAAGAGAGAAACGGACGCACTGTGCTGGGACCCAGGAGATCCTGCCCAGGAAAAGACACGGCCAGGCCAGGGCGGCAGCCCTCGGATCTGTGACTGTTACTACGGACCGAGCCGGAACATCAGCCCAACTCATGTCGCGTGGCCTGGAAAACCCGAGACAAAGGGGTCAAAGGTGAGGAAACTCAGCAGAAACCATCCTCAAAGGAAAGACCTGCTTGATGGAGAAGGGGTCTACTTCAAAGCCAAGAGAATACGGCTCTGCCAGCGTCATGAAAAAAGATGAGACAATCTCACGAGGGCTGCTCTGCTGTAGTATTTCCATTTGAACACTTTCTGGAAAAACGGCTGGAGTGGCTACAAAGTGGGTCCCGCAGCCTGAGAACATCAGAGCGATCCTTGACTCAGACACCATTAGCCGCTCCTCCGGCTCCGGCCCATTCAAATGCAATTTTATTATTCATCTGAGCGTGAGCCTGATGCCATCTCTGCAAACATAATCTTTGATTTTACAATCTCTGGACATTTCCACAGACATTTAAACATCTTCCTATTTGCAAGTGAACGAGTTTCCAGCAAGAGAAAGAAAGTCACCTGCTGAGACTGAATTAGGGGGCCTTAGTTCTCACTGACCAGCTGAAAAGAAAAGGTCTGTGCTGTTCATCACTCACACATTCTCTCGCCTGAATCAATGAACCACCTGAGTGTCATCTGAGGCCGGGCTGAGCCACAATCAAGGCCATTCCCTGAGCCTGCCACGGCCTCGTCTCTGTGGCTTTTTCCAAGAATCTGGTCAGAATCCACCTGAAGTCATATGCGTTGAACAACACAGTAAAGACGGGGTGGGAAAAATGGTAACTTTTCATTTTTACTTGACTTGAAATATTTTTAGAAATTTAAGTCCAGAGATTGAGTCAGTCGCACATAGGGTCGCCGTGAACTGTGCGACACCTCTCTCCTAAAGCCAGTGGCCTTGAACTCAACTGTAAAGGGTGATTTCTAGTCTTAGACAAGATACTACCGAGAGTTTTTGCCAAACCTGCCTAATTAGGGTGGGCAACACAGAGGAGATGGGAATGCTGACAGTGGCTTATGTTGGCAGAAACACAGAAACGCCAAGTGATTGGGTCTCTGAGAGAGTTCTATTGTCCCACTCTCCTTCTGCCTTGGGGGGAGGGGAGGTTCTGAGTTGGACCCTAGCTAGTTCAGCTGCGTGGGAATTTATTAATGGAGACCCCTGGCCAGCGGCCACTCTGTCTAGGTGGGCACAAGATGCCCCGACAAAAATAGACACCACGTTTGCCTCCCTGTCACAGGAATGGATTGGCTGTGACAGATCCGCTGTCAAGGTCTTCTGTAACCCTCCCCCAGGTAAGTCCGACTGAAGAAGCGGGTTCCCACCTCTGGCCTGAGCTGCAAGGGAGGCAGCAAGGGAGTTTCCACTTCGACCCAAGAAAGGCTGAACTAGGGGCGCCTGGCTGGCTCAGATGGTTGAGCGTCTGCCTTCGGCTCAGGTCATGATCTCCAGGTCCTGGCATCGAGTTCCTCACACTGAGCTCCCAGCTCGGCAGAGAGTCTGCTTCTCCCTGTCCTTTTGCCTCTCCCTCTCCCTCTACCCCTGCTTGCGCTCTCTCTGTCTCTGTCTCTCTCAAATGAATAAATAAAATCTTAAAAAAAAAAAAAGAGAAAGAAAGGCTGGACTCACGGTGGAAACCCCCGCAGGTGCCGGCGGCCAGGTGCCGGCGGGAAGACAGGACGACAGCACGACACTCAGTGTGTCCTTTTTTTTTTTTTCCTGGTCCTTACCAGTTTCTGTGTAGAAGAGGCCAACATAGAAACTCCAGCTTCTAGAACGTGCATTGGAATTGGATAATTTCAGCTATAAATTTAATACCCTCTAAATGTTCAGGGCCAAAAATAGGGTAGGCTGGTAAGTGCTTCAGTAAACAGTCTCAATAAGAGCCTCAATAACTATACTTTACGGTCAGAAGTGAAACCAGTTCGTGTCTGAAAGATTTTCTGACGATGTTCTGAAAGCCCCCAGGTTTTTCTAGCAGGGGCAGAGGGGATACTTGAGCGGGTCTGGCTGTGGTACCGGGGAAGCCAGGACACCGGGGTCCCCAGGGTACCATCACTCACTACCTGTGCTCCGGCCACCAGAGTTCTGCTTTTCAGCTCCAAAATGAAAGGACTAAAACACTTCAGTTATTTTCCAACTTCTGTGGAGCGGCAGTAGTCCCCAGCAGAAATGCCCAGGCCCACGTCAGAGGGTCCGGTGAGGTGGTGGCACCCAGGGACAGCCTCACACACCCTACTGGGCCTGCCGTAGCTCCCAGAGCCTCCTCGTCGCCCCCGTGGGATCTGAAGGATGTCATCTGGAAATGACTCAACTTCGTGATCTCTGGAGTCCCTTCGGGGACTCCGATCCCATGAGTCCAGAACTCTCCTCCCAGACGCAAGCTTCTCGGCCTTGGCACTACTGACCTTTCGGGCTGTGGAATATTTCTGGCAGACGAGCCTGTGCAGCATATGTTAGCAGCCTCCCCGGCCTCTACCAACCAGACGCCAGAGGCACCCCCAGGTGAGCTGACTAAAAATGTCACCACACCTTGCCAAATGTGCCCTGGGGACAAAAATCCTCCCCTACCTCCTTGACAGCCACAGTCCTAGATTAATTCAAAATGCCATTAAACGCCACACTCTATTCTGATCAGCCTATGGCTTTTGCTCATTCGTTAAAAAGAAATACAATCTCCTTTGAAGCTAGCAATAAGGACTTCCTTCTGCCGTTCAGGGGGTTTGCCGGTAAGCTTCTTTATATCCGACTGGTACTCTCCACGACTTCTGTTCACTGAAAACCACACATCTTGCCAGCTAATTATCCTTTCCGGTATCTGCATCTCCCCAGACGCTCAGGACTTCAAGCTGGGGCGGCGTAGATCACACTAAGCCCATCGTTGCCCACACCTTACACCTTTGTCCTCCCGCACTTAAGAGCTGAAACACAAATCCCAACTAGAATGACCACTGTTTCCACGCGTGATCCCATCATTTTCTTCCAGAGGACACGGATCCCAGTTAGTCCAGTGAATCCCTGGTCCTCATCAACACGGCCCACACAGTGAAAAGGACCAGCTGGGAACACAAAGGAAGGTGACCACGATGGTGAGGATCAAGGTAATTAACCAGCAGTCGAGGTGATGGGAGGAGTAGCAGTAAAGCTACGCCACAGTACTGGGAGTCGGATGCTGTGTATATATCCTGAGCACTTTAGACTTCACGGCTACCCCAAGACTGTCAGGAAGAATTGTCCAAAGAGATGCCCAGAAATCCCCTCGGTGGAGTTCTGGGTGCAGGCCAGCAGACCCTCCAGGGAGTCTGGGCTTTTGATGGACTCATTGAGGAAGCTAGTTTACACCTCCGAAGCCAACTCCTGGGGCTGCTGTAACAAACTGCCGCACACTGGCTGGCTTCAAACAACAGAAATTTATTCTCTCTCAGTTCCGGAAGCCAGCAGTCTGAAGTCAGTTTCACCGGGCTTTCAGATCACGGCGTCTGCAAGGGCTGCGCTCCACCCAGACGCTGCAGGGGACAATCTGTCCCTTGTCTTGTCTAGCATTTGGTGGCTGCCGGCATTCCTTGGTTTGTGGTCATGTCACCTGCACCTGAGGTCACACGGCTTCCTAGTGCGCGTGCATGCGTGCACACACGTGTGCGTGCCTGCTAAGTCTCCCTCCGCTTCCCTCCTGTGAGGATGCACGTGATTCCATTTAGGGCCCAACAGGATAATCCAGGATAAGCTCTTCATCTCAAGATCTTTAATTTAATCACATCTGCAAAGTCATTTTTTTAACCATATAAAATAGCAGTTTACAGGTCCTAGGGATTAGGATGTGGAGCTCTTTGAGTGGGTGTGTGGGGCGTTCACTGAAGGGGTAGCTGTGACATTCTAGACCACCGGGAACAGTCCAAATGCTACTTGTAATGAATTTTTTCTGGTAAAGACGACACATCACTGTAAATCAAACTTTAATTTGAACTGGACTTAGCTCCTTATGGATTCTTCTGTGAATTAATAATGTGAATGAAATGTTATGTCCTCACTTTATACTTGCAGGCAAACCATGATTTTGAATTATGATTTAATAATATTAATCCTCTCAACAAGCCCATGAGAGAAGATAGGTGCTGTTATCTATCCCCATTTTAAAGACGATTAAGACTGAGCCCCAGAGAGGTCAGGAGAGTTGTCCAAGGTCACACAGCTAAGGAAGGGAGGTCTGGCTGGAGGGCCCACTGCGTTGTACTGTCATAACGGGATGGCTGGACCAAGTGACCTGTCTTGTCCCATTAAGCTGGCTTTGCCATGATTCCATAAAGCTTATAGTTTGCTTTGGGCATCCTGTAAACACCTTTCACAATAACCCACACAAAAAATGAAGCACTGATCAGGCTCTCTGAGGGCAGACACAGCGATGCGCCCAGTTGAGGAGAAATGGGTTATTTTCAACGTTTCAACGATTTCAGAACACAATCATAAAATGCAAATATTAGGATTGAACCAACATACATATGCAAACTGAAAAACATCTGTGATAGAAAAGCATTATTTGTTGTTTATAATCCCCAACTGCAAAGGATGGAGCCAGAAGGGTCCTTTGTTTGCTAAAAGAGATGATGGACTTGAGAAAAGCAGATTGGAAAAGCTACCAGTTACCGTGCTTAGCATAAGAGAAGAACTACGGAAAGATCCGGGGAGGAGAAGGAGGTAACTGACAGCCAATGAGGAAAGAAAGGGTGCAATCAGGTATTTTAATAATAATTTTGTTAGGGTGCCTGGGTGGCTCAGTGAGTTAAAGCCTCTGCCTTCAGCTCAGGTCATGATCTCAGGGTCCTGGGATCGAGCCCCACATTGGGCTATCTGCTCAGCGAGGAGCCTGCTTCCCCCTCTCTCTGCCTGCCTCTCTGCCTACTTGTGATCTCGCTCTCTGTCAAATAAATAAATAAAATCTTTAAAAAATAATAATTTTGTTAAATTTTACTGGGGCATGTGACATAGTCCTCTCTGCTTCCTCTTGCATTGATTGCCTTTTAAATCTCTTTTATGCAACACATGCTTCGTAGAGATAATTTTTTTATTAATTAAATAATTCGAGAGAGAGAGAGCACGCCTGGAGCCAGGGGGAAGGGCAGAGGGAGAGGGAGAGAAGCAGACTTCCCGATGAGCGCAGAGCCCCACAAGGGCTGGATCCCAGGACCCCAAGATCATGACCTGAGCCGAGATCATGACCAAAATCAAGAGTTGGCTGCTTAACCCATCCAGCCACCCAGGCACCCCATCGAATTTGTGTTTTGAGCAAAGGATGCTGAGCCCTACTTCTAGAAGGGTGCTGGGACAACAACAGAGGCCGTACCCACAGGGGCACAGTCACACTGGGGGTCACACGGTTATATTTTAAAACTGCACGTACGCTTTCAAAATGTCCAATGGATTAACTGCGGTTTGGGGAATCAGATGGGAAGGATTAAGATGCTACTGCATCTTAAACAATGTGCACGGAAAAAAAAGTTTACGAAAATGGGTGGGGGAAGCAGGGGAATCCCATGATCCCTCTGTATTAAGAAAAAAAAAACAAAACCCAACCCAAATATTATTCAACATGCAAAACACATGCTGTCACTCTCTGAAATGCAAGCATCAGACAACTGACTCCGTTCACGATGCTGAGTCACCTGTTTGCAGCGTTCCGGGTCCCCATGGGTGTCTTAGTTAAGCAAGGTCTCCAGTCTGTTCATTTTCTGATATGCTTTAAATCTCTGCAGTGGTTTTTACATCACCTCCCTCCTCCTGCTTGGATCAGTCTTTTCATTTCTAAAAGCTAGCAGTTTAAAAAGGAGTTTTTTCCTTTCTGAGTCTGGGTCTGAACAACCAGAGAGAGACGTACACCTACTCCAGAAGGTCACCATTGGGAAGGGACATTCAACGCAGGATGCTCCCTTCGATTTGACCTCCACTGGTGTTCCTCCAAAGCCAACCAACCAATTACCAACCAACCAACTAACCAACCAACCAACCAACATCCCCCTAAAACTTACTGTATTCATATCTTGTCTTTTATTTTTGGACATAGATCACTGGCATTAATTTCCGAACTAGTCTACAATATTAAATGTAGACTCCAATCTTGAGACCAACATTTTTTTCCAGGGGACAACATCTCAAATTACATGATAAAGTCACGTTGGTCCTCTGGTCCCTGGCCTCAGTCTTCAAAGGCCACAGACACACATTGGCTGGTATTACTGGCAACTGCCCTAGGTGATATTTACTACTGGTTTTCTGTTCTGCTTTGTTTTCTTTGGCTTTCTTGAGATACGACTGACATACAGCATGGTGTAAATTTAAGATATATAAAATGATTATTTGATACACATACACTTTTTAAAAAACCTTTTTTATGATTTTATTTATTTATTTATTTTAGGGAGAGAGAGGGCAGGCAGAGAGACAGAATCTCAAGCAGACTCCCTCCTGAGCTCAGAGCCTGATGCAAGGCTCAATCTCAAGACCGTGAGATCATGACCTGAGCTGAAACCAAGAGTCAGAGTCCTAACTGACTGAGCTACCCAGGTGCCCCCATATATTCTTTTTTTGTGGTGAGAACATTTAATATCTACTCACTTAGCAATTTTCAAGTATGTACTATTGTTATCTAGTCCCAGTGCTGGTACCACTGTTAATTTACAAAGGACGAGTCTAAGGCTTAGAAAGTTTAAATAACTTGCCCAAAGTGACAGAGTAGAGTCCTCTGCGAGTCCAGAACCTTCTTTTACATGGTTCCATCCCTCCTCCCTACCTCATCCCTCCAGCAACAAGCTCCTAGAGATTTCCAGGAACCTGGGATACTGCCTCCCAGCCCAGAACTTTCACTGATCATTCTCTGAGCCCAGGACATTCTCCTCTCCTGTTCCTTTGCCTATTGGACTCCCCATTCCATGGGGACCACATTCCTGATTACCTTCTCATAGCACCATGTTCCTTACTGGTAAAGCACTTATGTTAGTTCGTAATTGTGAGTTCATTTGTGTGATGACCCGCCCAAGCTCCAAGCTCCTTCAGGGGTAGAAATGTCTATTTTGGCTTATGACTGTGACCCTGAACCCAGCAAGTACTAAGAGCTCAATAAATTGTTATTGGGCCAATAGAAAAATGAACAAGTGACCGATTATAAGACAGATGAATGAAAGAAGGCAAGCAGCCCCAGGTAGAGAAACCAAAGTTTCCTGTGCTGGGACCGACACTGCAAGCTCCTAGGTCAAGATGGGAGGAACACAAACCAGTGAGAGTTTGGGGAGCCCATCCATCATATCAAGAACGCCCTTGGGGCACCTGGGTGGCTCAGTTGGTTAAGCACCTGACTCTTGGTTTTGGCTCAAGTTATGATCTCACAGATTGTGGGATCGAGCCCCGTATCAGGCTCTGCGCTCAGCAGGGAATCTTCTTGAGATTCTCTCCCTCTGCCCCTCCCCCTCTGACCCCAAAAAAGGGCAGCGGGTCCAGGTTTCCATGCCACCTCCTGCCCAGTCACTGTCGCATGAGCCCTGCCTGCCAGCCCACCCCAGGGTCTGGGGCAATACCAGGTCCCAGGGGAGAGGGGTCAAGCCAAGAGGTGAGGGTGCACATCTCCCCTCCTGTTCAACCCCCCCCACACACACCCCAGCCTGACATAGAGGTCCTTGTGAGGCCACTCACACACTCTCTCTCTTAAATAAATAAATCTTAAAAAAAAAAAAAAAAAAAAAAGATTGCCCTAGAACATACCCACACTCTCCCCCATGTGTCAGTTCACAAAATCCAGATGCAGTCCAGCTGGTGTAGACGCCCTCCTCCAGGACCCCCGTGTAATTTTTCCAGTATGCCTTGGCTCTGAGGCCCCTTGGTCCCCATCACAGCTGTTTCCACATCTAATATTCCCAGTTTTTGGACCTCAGGTTCCCCTACAGACTTCGAGCTCTTTCTTTGACTATGTTTCCTGCCATCTGGACCGGAACTCTGTTGCATGAGCCTCAGGCCTACAAAACCCCAAACCTTCCTTCTGTTATTAAGGGGGTAACTCACCAGGCCAAGTCCTGCCATGGGAGAGAACTACATAAGTAATATTAAAATGCAGAAATTACTTTCAAGGCCATCTTTTCAAGCATACATCTGTTGTATAGAACAAGCTTTTTTCTGTACTTTAGATGAAAAATAGGGCTCCTGGCCTTTGTGTTTCTCCATGGATCACCACCATCTTCCAGGCATAACTGTATTCCCCCTCGCCCCAAATTAACCCAGTTGTTTTTAAAGAGTAATGTTTTTGTAATACAGTCAGCAGTTACTCAATCTCACGTGGGTCTTTTGTGAATAAAAGCATATTTTGGGAGCGCCTGGGTGGCTCAGTCGGTGAAGCGTCTGCCTTTGTCTCAGGTCACGATCCTGGGGTCCTGGGATCTATTCCTGCATCAGGCTCCCTGCTCAGCGGGAAGGAGTCTGCTTCTCCCTGTGGCTCCCCACCTTGTGCTCTCTCTTTCTCTCTCTCTCTCTCTCTCTCACAAATAAATAAATAAAATATATATTTTTAAAGCATATTTAAAAGGCCCAGCTGCCCCTACTGATCTATAATAGTACAGCTGACGTGCTAGTGGTTCCACCACGTTGCCGAATCCCTCTCCCATTCCTTTCCAACCACACGGTTGTCCCTAAACCTCTTCTCCATAGATTCCAGAGCCACTGCTGCTGTCTTCCCTAGAACTGTTTCCAGACATAAAACTAACTTGAAAGAGGTTCTAGACGCAAGGATGAGAGAAAGCAGGTGAGGAGAAGACATCGCAGGAGCAAATGCTTTTACTCAACAGCCTTTACAAGACCAAGGAACTGTTCTGGAACTTCTTCCCACCAGTGTCGGGCAGGCGTGGCTCAGGCCCGGGAGGAGGACACGAAGATGCGTAGGAAAGCTTCCTCTCTTTTGTACGTGGTGTGCCAGGCAGTCATCTTGGGGGGAGCAGAGGTGCTCCAACCCACCACATGAGGAAACACATCTGACATACTCTCCAGAGAACAAGCCAAGTAGCTAAAGTTACGTTCCTTCCATGTTTTTCTTCTTCATGTTACATTATCACTCTCGAACTGAAGTGTGTGTAGGAAGCTGGAGACAGCAGCAGTAGGGAAGGGAAACAACCAGAAAGAAAGCAATCGCCTCTCAGTTTCTTTCAAGACCCAGCACCAGGATTCTAGGGACCTGATCCCATCCACTGACCCAAGGGAGTCATAGACAAGCAATGTGAAGGGTTCGCTGAGGAATGTTTTAACCCCTGTTCTTTTTGTTTGTACAAGGAGATGGAAAAGAATGTAAGATCATTTTCAAGCAAATCTTTGTGGTCTGCAGGTTATGGTGGGGGAGAGGAATGGAGGGACAATAAATAGCTTCATCCTGCTTCAGGGGTATCTCCAAAGAAAGCCCGCACCCCTTCTTGTTTAGAGGTTAGGTCCATCAAGAGCGTGGAGGGGAAGGGGAGTAGAAGGGCATCTCTTGGTGAAGACTCTCTTCTTTACCAAATTTCAGTAAGGTTCCTCTGAGCCCTCTTCTCCACCAGGCTTTGACCTTGGCCTTCTAGGTCCATCCTTGACGAGTCCAGTTTTAGTAGGGATCCTGCAAAGTCAGTTTAGGGAGAATCCCCCACTGTTGGTATATGATCAAGTTCTTGATGCCTAAGCACTCGGCCTCCCTTCAGCAAGAATCCTATTAGGTCAGTTTAGTAAGAATCCATCCCCCCACTCATTAAAAAACATGGAATTACTCTTAGTAATTTTTTTTTTTTTAGAGAGAGGACATATGCGCACATGTGAGGGCAGGGGGAGGAGCAAAGGGAGAGGGAGAGAGAGAATCTTAAGCAAGCTCCACACCCAGCATGGAGCCTTATGCGGGCCTCGATCTTATAACCCTGAGGTCATGACCTGATCAAGAGTCAGATGCTTAACTGAGCCCCCCAGGTATCCCCTCAATCTCAGCAATTTTCTATCCACTGACCCTGTCATCCTGCTCCCTTGGCTATAAATCCCCACTTGTCCTTGTATTTAGAGCTGAGCTCTCTCTCTCTCTCCTATTACAACAGAGTTAAGCCCTTACAATCGTCTTGAATAAAGTCTTCCTTATGGTTTTAAGTGTCATCCATTTCTTTAAACCCCCTTTGAGTGGAGGACATGAATGGCTGGGGGTGGAGATAAACATCTTTGATACTGAAAGGAGGATAAAGGGGCTGATACCAGGATTTCCACCACAGAGGAGTCCTATGCACAGGTCCCCACGGTGCCCCAACAAGGCGTGGCTGCGGGAATGACTTCAGAAGGCTCAAGAGCAGGGAGGACCCTCTAGATCTACATATGGGGTATACCTGTAAGGTGGGGTGGCTCATATCCCCACCATCACTAGCGCAAGGATCTGCTCTGCCCACATCCTTCTTGAAGTAGGTGGGAAGAGGAGAGCCGAAGCCAGCATTCCTGGACATCTAGCCAATTACACCAATTTCCACTTCACTCAAAGGCTAAAGACATGTATTATTTCTTGTCCCAGAGGGTCATGCAACAAGTGTACAGCAGTTACATAATAAATCAGACCTGTTGGGACATCTGTGGGAGAAGGCACAGAGATGAGGGAAGCCACTGAGAATGACACTCCAGAGCAGGATCTCAAAAGGCAGAGGACGATTCCGCAGGGGCCCGTCTGGTGGCGCAGCTCAGGGAGGCACCAGCATCAAGCAATCACAGGGGAAGCACTTCTTCCCCCCTGAGGATATGTTAATGGAAGTCCTATTTCTGGCTCTTTATGTTAATTTAAATGCTGTATGTTTATGCCCCACTGAGTAAAAAGGACACTGAATTAATACACACATGAAAGAAAACCACAGCCTTCAGCAATCACTCTCCAAATATTCTGAGAGGTCCTTTTGGATGAAGGACTGCTTTCTTTACTCTGCTTCTAAGAAATCCTTCCATTATCACCTCCCTGTTTTGAATACTCACCACGGAAGTCATTAAATACCCGGCTTCTTAATGAGAAGAGAGTGCAGTAGGTCAACAACTTATTTCAACGCCTTCTGCTTTAGGAAAATGAAAGACTCATTCCTACATCCTATCTCCACTTTTTCTCTCAAGTTCTGTTCCTCTAACATCCACGAGGTATTTCCAGTGTTCACACTCGGCTTTCCCGTTACAAGTCTATGGTGTATCTCTAAGATCTAGAAAAACAGGGTGGTGATAGTCTGGCTAATACTAATTCTTAAATGGCTGGGTTTCACTCAGAGGCATGAGAGACCTTCCAGGAACGTAAAGTCTTATGTCTCCCTAATTTCTCTCTACTTTTTGTTTTAGTCCCAAACCCAATTCCTCAGTGTGAGCTCTACTTTGTCCCCTTATCCCTTCAAAAGGTCTGGCCCTATATAGCAATCACAAGTGGACACTTTCCAATTAAACAGTAGCTCTGCTCGTGGTTGTTGTTGGGATGGTGGTGAGTTAATTTTGTAGGAAACTCTAATATGCCACCCCAAAATATCACTGTAGGGGACCAGAAAATGCCACCCCAAAATATGCCTCTTTGGCACAGAGATTCTTCTGAGCTGATTATTTTGAGAAATAGGAGAAGCTCTGAAAACACAGTAGAAACTTCCCTTTTGTAAGGGAAATTAACATTTATAAAGGAAATTTCCATTTGTAAGGGTGCCTCTCACTTTGTACCAGGAAGAGAAGGATGACTCCAAATCACAATAGATTCTTATCCTTGGAGAAGACACTAGTATAAATCTATATTACAAACCTTATCCTTGCACACAGTACTATTCCTGGCCCCCTTTCCATAAATGCTTTCCTCTACACCCTTCTTGCTCTGTTTTAGCTGAAGATGGCAGTTAAGCCCAAATTCTAAGCCACCTCTTGGAGTTTACCCATCCCTGAGTTTCTCCCAAGTATATGAGAGATCTATATATTAATAAGCTTCTGTTTGTTTTTTCCCTTGTTAAGCTGTCTTTTTTATAGGAGCCCTAGCTGAGAACCTAGAAGAAGAGAGAAGAAAAAAAATGTTCCTCCCTACAGTTTCTATTTGTTTTTATCTGCCACATGTGACCAAAAATTCTACCCAAGAAATAGGAATCTCGTAATAGTTACTATTGCCCCCCGGGCTGTGGTCCCACACTGACATTCTTGTCTATTTGATGGAAATCTCTAAATCCACCTGTGTATCTGACATGTCCATCTACTGCTCCATGCAGCTTTTCGATCAATGGGAAAACTCTACTTTCTTTGTTCCTGGAGCACCCAAAGATCAATCAGATGTTTGTCTGCTGCTACAGAGAATAGAGACCACCTGTGGTGGAAAAGGATCAGCCCACCACTGAGCCTGGCAGCAGGACTGGGTCAACTCCTCAGCTGAGCTTTGCCTTGGCGCTCCATGGCAGGATGGGGGTAGGTAAGAACAAAGGCCCTCTGGGGGGGGGGGGCACAGCGTGAGGTCACAGCGTGACTTCACAGAGTTGGGGGGCGGGGGCGGCTGTGTGCCCTGCCTTCTGTTGCTACCTGCTGTTGAGATAAAATGTCATTAGCTCCTTTCTACAAAGAGGCTTATTTTAAAATGTAAATGCAACAGCACAAACATCCCTCCCATCCCAGGCCTCACACTTGATTTTTTGAAGTGTAGGAAAGAGCTAACAGTCCACGGCTCCCACCATATGGCCTACACTCGGTAAATAGAGTCTGACATGTCATCCACCTCAACCTTCATCGAAGTCCCAAGAGGCAACAATCTCTCCTGAGCCTTCCAGCGGGGTCTGAAATTAACCCACTGAAATTAACCAGGACAAAAAGCTGACAAAGCCTAGGCCAAAGCATTATCCAGGTCTGCTTGGTTTTGAAGGTCTGCCTTGTTCTCTTATGCAGACAGGACTACCCTTGAAAGAGAAGTCATTACCTGCCCAGGGTTGTATTTGCCCAGCGGGATCTGAGGTTCCAGATGGGAAGCCCTTTCCCCCACCCCAGCTAGGGAGCATGGTCAGCAAGCTTGAGAGACAGCTGTCTTCTCTGGGAGCAGAGCTCTCGTTGGTCCCACAGGGCCTGGTACAGTGAGTGCCTCAATCGTAGTGAGATTCAAGAAATGTTTGCTGAATGAATAAATGAGAAGATGAAAAAAGACTCTTATTAAAATGCAAAAAACCCCACACCCAAACCTAGAGTAGTAATACTCATGGGATATATTAAGTTGTCATTTGATCTTTTAAAACTGTAGCATGAATGAGTTTTCAGGAGATCAGCAAGTCAGTCATGGAGAGGGGGTGGGCAGAAAGAGGGACGTGGAAATCTAAGTTAGGAGTTGGAACAGCAGAAGCCAAATGAGCCAATCAGTGTGTCTGTGGACACTGACAGAAGGAATCTGATGATGATACTCAACATCCAGTGATGATTTGTGCAGCAGGGGAGAAAGCGCTGCCCGAGGAGCTGAAACGGAATCAAGGAGGAGGACAGGAGAGCATCCACCCACGCTGCTTACTTCCCAGCCATTTCTGCACCTGTCCCCACCATGCCATCTACATGTAAAGGGCAGATACTAAAGAATGCCAATAGCATGTATTTTGGAATCAAGATTGCTGGGTATTACTTCAGACCAAAACAAAACAAAACAAAACAAAACAAAAAACCCATGGAATATAATTAAGAATGAAACCGAGTTAACACCCACTCCTCCCCACCCCAACCCAGGCAGCCACTCTTGACTTGAATTCATGCAAAAAAATATTTACTTACTACATTTCGGGCAGGAGTCTATACCCTGGAGAGAAGACAATGAACAAAGAGAGCATGACTCCTGTCCCCAGTCTGGGACTCCCTGAAGCCACAGTGAGAACAGGGAAAGTGATAGCCAGGACAGGGAAGAACACTAATAGTGACAGAGAATTGAGGGTCAGGGTCTGGGCAAAGTTGGCAATCATTTTAAAGCAGATGGAGCAAAATTGGGAAGGAGGTACTTAGGATTCAGCAGGAGTGAATACTCTGACTATACTTCATGAAATAGAACTTGCCAGAAACAAAACAAAAAGTGCAAGATACTTTATGCTTGCTCCAGCGTCCCGGCGCCTGTGCTTGCCAGAGATTCCCCTTCCCATGAGACACTGCATAGAAAGTGGACAGAGATCCCCTCTGCCCAGCCCAGCTCACACCACAACCTGAGGAGGCAAATAACAATAACTGAAAAATGCATACCACATCCTACCCCATGCATAACACAACTTCTTTTCCAATAACCATTACAAAAGTTGATCATATAGTACACCCTCCTCCAAAAAAACCCTTAATACTTAAAAAAAAAAAAAAAATCAGCACCATGCAGTTGAAGCAGGAAATTAAGAATAAAGGTTTACATTTCTAAAATTTAACCACTGGGTTATAAAAAAGAAAAAAAAGCTTCTAAATAACTCTTCGATCAAAGAGAAAATAAAAACTGAAATTATACACTATTTAGAAAATAGTGACGACTCTAACACTATGTATAAAAACTTATGAGCTGTGGCAAGATCTGTTCTCAGAGGAAAACACATAACATTAAATGCTTTTGCTATTAGGCAAGACAAAAGGAAAATAAATGAGCTGAGGTTTCAACCCAAAGGGTAGAAAGCAAGAAACCAAGGGGAAAGGGGACAGGACAAACAAGTTGTAGAATTTGAATACAGGGAAAGAGACGAATTGATACATCAGGAGCTAGTTCTTTGAAAAGGCCAACTAAATAGATTATAAAATTAAATCTAGTTTTAAAAGGAGTGAAAAAAAAAAAACACACATAAATGCCATTAGGACTGAGAAAAGGGCTTTGACCACACATATAAAGAAGCTTTTACATGTTTTAATGATAAATTAATGGAAGAAATGCCAATCCAGAAAGCTTTCTGAGACAGAGCTGAAAACTGCTAGGGGCCAACCACTTAAAATCCTGGAAAAGTCATCCGGGATTACTACCCAAAAAGGCACTCGACCCAGATTATACTACAAATAAATTGTCAATTTTTTTTTTTTTTTTTTGAGTAATAGAAAAATACCATATAATCTGAAGTAACACAGAACATAAAAGAAAATGGAAAAGTTGGTCATTTTTTCCACACATGTACAAGGCTCACCATAAAGGCAGTAAAGCGAACACACACGCACCTTGAAAACATCAGGCTAAGTGAATACAGCTAGTCACAACATACCACTTTATTTCATTTGCATGAAATGTTCAGATTAGGCAAATCTATAGAGACAGAAGGGAGATCAGTGATTGCCTATGGCTGTGGGGGTCAGAGGAAAATAGTCAATGATTTCTTTTAAGGGTGATGAATATGTATTAAAATCATGGTAATGGTTACACAACTCTGTGAAGATACTAAAAATTCATTTAATTATACATTTTAAATGGATAAAATGTATGACACATGAATTTTATTTCAATATATACAATCAAAAGGAAAAACTATATACACGTGTCACTGATCAACTGAGGACTGAAAATTTTAACAAAAAATCCTAGCGACTAACACATGAGAACCAATTGGAGTTTATGCTAGGAATAAAAATATGGCCCTATTTTAGACAATCTATGAATACAATTCAAAATATTAATAAATCAAGAGAAAAATAATCACATTGATAAATGCCAAAAAGACATATAAAAACATTAAGTATGTATTCTCAAGGACAATCTCCTACAAAATTAGAAAGTCAATTTCCTGAACCTGATGTCTTTTTTCAAACAAACATCCAGTATTAGTTATAATGGTGAAATGCTCAAAGCATTTCATTAAGTCAGAAATGAGATAAGGATCTGCTGTTACTATCAATATTCAATAACGCTCTGTAGATTTCAGTGGAGGCAATAAAAAAGGTAAATATAATGAAAGGAAAGAAAAAAGTAAAGCTATGTTTATTTGTTCGTTATGTGATGCTCTACCTTGAAAAAAAAAGTCAACAAAAATTATTAGAACTTATAAAGACTCCAGAAATGTGGCCAGTTGTCATTTCTAATGAAAACTTTTTATCAAGGGACGCCTGGGTGGCTCAGTCAGGTTAAACATCTGCCTTCAGCTCCATCCTTGGGATTGAGACCTGCACTGGGCCCCTTGCTCAAAGGGGAGCCCGCTTCTCCCTCTGCCTGCCGTTCCCCTCCTTGTGCTCTCTTGCTCAGGTTCTCTCTCTGACAAATACATAAATAAAATATTTTTTAAAAAAGAACACTTTTTATTAAAGTAGAGCGCACATTTTTTAAAAAGCACGCAAAT
>CM052890.1:11170014-11322047 GCA_028534135.1 Potos flavus | reverse complement strand
TTCCAGTGATGACTACAAGTATCAGGGATTTTTTTCCCTGTGTGTTCTTACTTTTAAGATACTATAGGGTTTGGTGGCGGATAGGATGGATGTCCCAGTTGTGTAAACATTTATAATCCGTCAAACCACCATTCTTCACCATTCTGAGGCCTGAGAGTGTATTCAAAGAGATATACAAAGACAAGGTGGAAAGGTCAAGGTGGCCATTTGAAGTCAAGGAATGTTGTCCCAGCCACAGAAGCACATAGGTAGGCTGGAGCTGTTCAGCCCTTCAGGCAAAATCATGCATTTAAGGGTTCCAGCAACTTATAATCAGAGCTCATCCATCGGGTGACCAGAAATCCAAAGGGAGACATGGAGCTGGGGCAAGGGGCGCAGCAGGCCAACGGAGATGTGGGATTCAGGGTGGGACTCCAGGGCGGGCCCAGCCATGACCTCCAGGAGCCTAGGACTCTGCGTGGGTGCATCCCTGAGGTCTGGCCAAAGAAAAGCCCCTGGCTTTTGGGAAGCTGGGATTCTAGGAGAGAGCACACTGGTGGAGTAGAGGGTTTCAACATGGAAACCCTACTCCAGGAGCCTCATGAACAAAACAGAGGCCTATAGGAGAGTGCTGGCTATGGGAGGAAGAAGAGCCTCAGTGATGCCTGGGGGCTTGAGATTCAAGATGGGAACACTGCTTCTCGGCTCATGCCCTGCGGGCCGGGACTGCAGCTGGGCCACTAGATCGGACGCCAGGGCCCAGGACCAGAGCAGGACCAAGTCTGCAGAAGACGAAGTAGGGTATTGATCTCAGGGGAGCTGGGGAACGAACAAGCCAGGGAAAGACAGAGGTCTTCGTCGCTGTCCCCAACTGTCCTCCAAAACCTGAAATGGAAGAAGAGCCTCGAGGAAGCTGTTCCTCAGAAACCCTCTTCTCTTTGCTCCAGAAGAGGCCAAACCCCCGTGCTAGAGGCCGCAGTTTGGAAACCGTCCCTGTGCTTTTCTCCTTTGGGCTCCATGACCTCTGCTCCCCTGCTTGAAGTTGCCAGGCGGCCAACGGGGCAGTCTTCCCAGCGCTTTCACTGCCTTTTTCAGGGGTGAAGCTAAGCTCGGAGCTAGTGGCGCTCTCAGAATTGGAAGGAAACCCTCTCACTCCACTAAAGCCTAGCACTGGGGTGGGTGCTGAGAAGAATGAAGGCGTGCTCTAAATGAAAGCCTGTGGTTTCCTGTCTCCGGTCCCATGGGAAGAAGAGAGGGGAACAGGAAGGTGATGAGAAGAGACGAGCGCCCAGTTGCAGCCCAGAGAGAGGGAGCGATGTGCTCCCCAGTGAGGCTGGTGCACAAGGCACAGACGGGCTTTTGCCTCCATTCTTCCTGGGGCCTCGGAAGGAGCGTGCCTCACAGGTGGCCCCACGTCCATGCGGGGCCCGCCTCATCCACAGGAACACGATGGCGCATGTGGCCATGGGGGGAGGGGAGGGAAGGGGGGAGGCTGAGTGGAAGCCAGAAGAGCAGCTGAGGGTCTCTCCTGAAGGCAAGATGGGCCCGCCGCTGAGGCTGGGATGAGTGGGAGAAAGAAGACCAAGCTCGGGTGCCTGCCACCAGCACACGCCATCGGGCACTGAGGGGTCCTGACCAAGCCGAGAGATGAGATCACAGTTAGGCTGGCTCTCGTCCCCTGCCAGCAACTGTGGCAGGGCCGGGGACCCTGCAAGGGAAGGAGAGACACACACAGACCCCGAGGCTTCCACTCAGCTGCCAGAGGGATGAGCCCACCTGTCCCCACACCTGTCCCCACACCCCCACTGTCTGAGACTGAGCACTGAGACTGAGGACGAACTGCCCTCAGTAACCCAAACCCAGCAGCAGTCCCCAGATTTCTGAATTGGGTGAGCCTGGCATATAGTAAAGGTTCAATAAATATTTGCCGCTATGTCAACGATGGATTCAACATTCTGCATTTTTCTGTCCACGACAGAGGAAGGAAACAAAAGCAGTTTCACAATGACTCAATAGCAGATGTTCTGTTTTATCATTCATCTCCACATTAGAGTATTTACTTGAGGCTAGGGGGCCAGACACAGGGTGGAAAAATGCACATTAATGGCCTTTCTCTGGCTTCATTGCCTCTTTGCTTCCATTTACTTCATAACAGCACGTGTCAGTCACCACTGGGAGGGGGGTGGAGGGTGGGGGGGTATCTACAGAAGTCGTAATAGCAGCTCCTGGATTCCGAGTTATTATCCATTTGATTCTCAGTACAGGTGAAAGCAAACTTGCCATCGACCTTTCTGAGCGAGGGCAAAAAGATGCAGAAGTGAATTCACAAACTACACTCAGTGGAGTCAGGACTGGAGACGAAACCGCCCTCCAAGGTGAGAAGCTGTGACCGGCCCCAAGCAGCCCTCAGACTTGGTTCGAGACCACGAATGATTCACCCGCCACGGGTTCTGTCTACAAAACCATCTGCAGCCACCTCGTACGCCACAGTCGGAAATTCAACATTAATAAAAGACGCTCAAGGAACATTTCTCTAGTTTTTTCTTTAAGTTCAACTTCTTAGGAACCTGGGGGTCCAGTGAACTTCACGCACAGAAGTCAAACGCCAAAATACTGACTTGCGCGTCCTACTGGGTCCATAAAGGACCTCCCGTGCAGGAAAGCTTTCCCAGACCGCAGATGCTTCCTGATCTCAGAAGGCTTTAAAGGGGCCACTGCTCCATCACACGCTACTCATACTGATGTTGTCCCTAAGAGCCAAGCCAGCTTGTCACCGCCTCTCTGCTGCTGTGAGGGTGTGAGACTCGCGCGGTTTAACGACACAGGAGCCTGGACTTCTTGGGGGAAAATGAAGCCCGATGCCCCCGACTTCCTGTGTGCCTGGGCTCCAGAAGCTATTTTTAGAGCCCTGCGGGAGTCAAACCAGTGACGACCCTGACCTAAAATTCCGGAGAGAGATTGCAAAGCGTCAACCTGAACTTCCCTGCTTTGGGAAAGTCTGGGGCGAACTCCTGCAGCCACAGAAACCGGGCTCAGTCCACGGGATGAGGAATGCCCGCGTGCCCACGGAGTTAGGAGCAAACGGCCACGTGCACGTGCTGCACGGCGGGCTGGACTTGGCGGAGAAGCCCATCACAGGCTATACTCTCAGTGCTTATGATTAATTTCCCGGGCTCTCACAGAAAACTCTACTTGCTTTCTCCCCAGTCCAAGAGAAATGAAACAGTCACGTGTCCCTGTATTTCCATAAAGGAGAGGAGGAGGTGGAGAGGGGCTCGGCTCCAAATCAAGCCTCAAATGGAACAAACATCGCACCTCTGGGAAAGCCAGATCGAACTGATCTGTCATGGAGGACAGTAAGTCTGCCGGTGCTAGCAGGGACGAATGGCAAAGGCTGGCCGGGCTTGCAGACGAGTTACGACCCGTATCTTAGACACCGCATCCAGAGGGTGCCCTACAAAAGACAGGGAGCGATAATGCACCATGGACACGACGCGCCAGAGTTCCAAACTTCACCATAGAGAAAACAAAGGGGCATCTGGGAATAAAGAGAGAAAGGGCATTTTCCACTCTGAACTCAGTCTGAGAGTCTTCTGTAGCTCTTTTGGGCTCTGAAGGTGGAGTGGAGAAAAGAAATGGCAGGGAAGGGCAGGAGAAGGAAAACATACGCAAGACTGGAAGATGGCACATTCTGGAATCATATAGAAAAGGGCACTAAAGCTACCAAAGTAATGGCTGGGAGCCTACCCCCCCCACCCCTTCCCCAACCATACCCATCCAGCTCCAACCGGTAAGGAATCTGAAGCCCCGCCAGATCCATTTGGCAGGATTAATGGTACCACTGCTCCCCTATTTATGTCCAGCAATAACTCAGGACCTGGGCATTTAACTCAGAGGCAAAATCTTCTATTTTTAAAACCCTTAAACTTAAAAGGAAACTTATCTGCTGTTTGGCAGCCCAGCACAGAGCCTCTTCATAAGCGAGGAGGAAAGCCTTCCCCACGTTATTCAGATTTACCTACTTGCGCTCTGGGCTGTCATCACGCATGTTGGCTGACGGAGGCAGGTGTCTACCTGTCATCGCCGTGAACGGTTGCCCTGCAAAGCCTTGCTCTAGCTCCGGGGCACTGCCTGGGAAGTCTGCTTCCAAAAGAACGGCATCCGGCGGCGGTTATCAGTGTGTCACGCAAAGAGAAAAACTGATCTACTCAGGCTGGCACTGCAGGTACAGAAGGGATGTCAAGAAATACCATTTATTTCACCCAAAAGCGGTGTGTTCACCAATGTGTAAGCACGCTTCTGTTTTATAATGAACAGCCTCCCGGAAGGGACTGACTGGAGGACTGCAGGCCTCTTCTTTTCCTGGGCAAATGCCCTTTTGTTAAAATTGCCACTTCTTCATTAGCACATGGAGTTCTGCTCTGTATGCAAGATACGAGGGAGGGCTAATCCAATGATCAGGTTATCTGTCCTAATCATGCAGAGTTGGAGGAATGGACCAACTGGGTTGTAGGGCCCCTATAGGGAGAAACAGGCTTGCCACTGCAGAATACAGAAGAGCCCTGATAACAATAGCAACAACTAGCATTTTAAGCAGTTTGCATGTATTCGTCTTCATAACAATCCTATAAAATAGATTACTGTCCTCATTGACATATGAAGAATCTGAGGCACAGACATGTAAAGTGGCTTGTCCGAGGTCTTTCAGAATGGGTCTAGGCACATCTACCCGTTTTACAGAGAAGTAAACTGAGGCTCAAAGCCAGTGGTCAAACCTGATCCCAAAACAGGTCTTGGCAATGTTCTCTCTCTCCCATCGTGCTGCTGACACATGGAGTTGTTGAGAAGCGCTTGCTCCTTTTTTTTTTAACATTTTATTTATTTGACACAGAGAGCACATGAGCAGGGGGAGTGATGGGGGAGGGAGAAGCAGGCTCCCCACTGAGCAGAGAGCCCGATGCAGGGCTCGATCCCAGGACCCTGGAATCATGACCTGAGCCGGAGGCAGATGCTTAACCGACTGAGCCACCCAGGCGCACCATCCCAGCTCGGAGCACCATGAGAAGGCAGCAGTTAGCAGTGGATGGCTATACAGAGCACACACATGCCATCCTGTGTTTCCACGTGGGCTGGACCTGCTGCTTTGCCAGGAAGTGACAAACTTGAGGATGATGCTGTCTCAAGGTCTTGGTCAACTGTGATCACTGTGAGGCATCCTTTCCAGCTAACTGACCAAACATCAAAGGCTTTAAAGAAGTGGGCATGGCTTCCACTGGACACTCTTCTAAAGGACAGAAAAGCAAGAATGCATTCATTCCTCCTCCAGGGGTCCTTCTCATTCACTGAGTTCTCACTTGGGGTCTCAAAAATGTGCAAACATGGAAAAACTTGAAAAGGACCAAAATACAAGTAGAGTATCCTCTATCCTGCTTAGAACGGAGTTTTACACACAACAGGAATAGATGCTCATGAAGCAAAGAAGTGAGGAACACTATATGCAGAGCAAGCCCCTGTCCCTGATCCTACTTGTAACAATTCTTCCTCCGGAGGGAGATGAAACCCACAGTTGACCAGGAGTGACCAAACCAACACACCTTCTATCAATGGGGCTCCTCCAGGACTGTCCCCTGAAGAAAGCAAGCAGAGTTTTGTAGAGGGTTGTTATTTTTAACTGTAAATTGCCTCACGTCTTGGATCTCCAGTAAAACTCTATTTACTGAACCTGATTTTCTACAACACCTCTTGCCTGAACTTCAGAGAGTTTACACTGAGTGCTTTTCATCTGAAGGACCAAAACCTTTGTTATGGAAATTTTCTACTCCTGGAACAATACACCTTCACATGCTGGGTAAGATGTGTGGCTTAGAAAATGAAAAGCTCATTGACACAGAGGATGAGTGACCTGTCTAATGACACAGACCCTAGGGGTGGCAAAAATCGACCACGTCATTCCTCTGTCACTGGACAACTGCAAGGCAGGAAAAGAAGGTGGAGCTTTTCCATTGTGATTTTTCTCTTCCTGAACCAGGACAGACTTCAGTTGGCCCCTGAGCTAGATTCCACTCCAGACTCTCCTTTCTGAGACCCCAAGGCAAGTACAAACCACTGTGGTCTTCAATCTGTCCTTCCCCACATGCTGCAGTTGGCCAGCAGATGCACAGCCTAGGTTGGCCAGCAAGACCAGGCTGTGACTCTGGCTGATGGTCAACTTCTTCCCAGGATGCTCCTTGTTTTCTGAATCCCTGCTTACGACTCTACCATGACATTTTCCTGCTCTGGGATTTGCCCCAGTTTAATTAGCTGTGTACTCTGTGTTGTCCAGCCACGTCCCTCAAAAGGGGACCACACAAGACTAGAAGCCAAGAATTAATACCCAGCTGTCTTCATCTTGTTGCAAGATTGGCCATCTGCTGATGGCCATCAGCTCCTAGGATAGAATTCACATTCCACTCAATTCATCTATTTAAAATGCACAATTCTACAGTGTTTGGTATGTTCACAGAGTCGTGCAATCATCACCAAAGTCATTTTGGGAACGTTTTTATCACTCCCCCAAAAAGCCTTGTACTCATCAGCAGTCCCTCCTCTCCCCGCCCCTTTCCCAGGCCAAGACAACTGCTCTTCCACTTCTTGTCTCTCCCAATTAGTGTTTTATCCATCTTCAGATCTACCTCATTCGACCGCTGGATGGACTCTGGGCTCCTCTGTTTGGGTTTGAGAACTCTCCATAAAGTGGACTTCCTGTTTTGATCTACTTGGTCTTGAATCTTTCCTCTCATTTTTAATGCACATTCCCTACCTTCAGCCTCCTCACCAGGCCCAAAATCCCTTAACCTCTTGGTGTGGTAAGTGTTTAATTCAGTGGACTTGGACTGCCCCAATCCTGCACGTTCTAAAAAAAGAACTAGCTCTGGCCAGGGTCCCGGAAGATAACTGATAAGCCCCTGAGTTATCCTTCCTGATAAGAGTGTTTCTGCATGCCTGAGGCCCTGGACCATGCTAGTTTAAGCCCTGCATGTGGGGAGCTGGAGACTGCATGGTCAAGGTTAGTCACCTGGCACTCCATGCCTACAGGACTGACCCCCACTAAAACTGTGGATGCCAAGGCTCAGGTGAGCTTCCCTGGTTGGCAATGCTTCATACCTGCTGTTCTATATCACTACTGGGACATGAAGTGTTGTCTATGCAACCCCATGGGAGAGGACAACCCGAACCTCACGCCTGGTTTCTGCTAGACCCTGTCCTATGCATCTTTTTCCTTTACTGATTTTCATCTGTACCCTTTTACTGTAACAACTTGAAAACCGGAAGCATGACTGCTTCTCTGAGTTTTGTGAGTCCTTCTAGTGAATCATCACACCTGAAGGCAGTTTGGGGACCCCAAACACACTCATTTTTCACTCCTAGCCCTCTAATTGTGCTGTGTCCCACATATTATGTCAGCCTGCAAGGCCCAGAAAGTCACGCCTTTTCCAGGAGAGACAGCACCAAGGGAAAGAGTGCAGACTCTGGGCGAGGGGATCGGCCTCCTAGCTTCATCTCTCACTAAGCCTGTGACCTTGAGTAAAGTGTTTGCCCCGGCCCTGAAAGGGAGACCATAATAATACTCACTTCCAAGGGCTAACATCAGATGTAAATGGATTTGGGATGTATAAAGCATAAGATTAATGCCCGGCACATAGAAAATTCCAACAATAGTTATGGTTTTTATGAGCTCTCCCATCCGCTCCACTCGCAAAGTTAACCCCCCTCCCATCAAGCCACACTTCCCTGTGCTTAAATGCAATTGTGCCCACTTGGGTCCTGGGTCTCCGACTAGCCCATGACCTCCTTTGGGAGGATCATGTCATTTACTGACCCTGTCCCCCCAAAAGTTCCTACAAAGCTGAGCACCCAATTGGTTCCTAAAATATATTTGTTGACGCCTAGGGAAGAGATCTCTGTTTAAAAGTTTAGAAAAATCTGATTTTTCATGTAAGGATTTCCCTTCTGCAAGCCAGTGATATTCCTCTAGGGAGGAAAAAAAAAAAAACAACCTTCTTTATATACATTTGTGTATAGAATCTGAGATACCAGCAGCCACACAGCCCTTTCAGCCAAAAGAGTCTAACAGCCTCTAATGGCTTCTATACCTTATAATTACTATCAAATTATATGTTGGATTTAGGATGGCTAATTATTAATCATCAGCCTGAATTAGTTATTAATGAGTAATGCCACTAATTACAGGGTCACCTAACACAGAGCCGGCAGGCACCCCCGGCAACCTCACAGAAGATGCCTAATTCAGCTGCAGACAGTCCCCGGAAGCAACATGCTGGAAAATGTCCCATCTCTGGTGACACAGGAGACCCTCGCCTCCTGGTCAAAGTCACGGGATTTTACAGCTGGAAAGAACTGGAAAGCTCAGCACATGCCGCGCTGTGAGCTACATACCTTCCTGAAGGCTGCTGAGCTCAGTGAGGTTTCCGTGAATTCGTGATGCACACAACCTAGGTGCCTCCAGGCTGCGTAGACTAGATCCCCTCACGCTTCTTTTTGCTACTATTTTTCACATACGTTGACATAATGTTATAAATCTAAAATTTAAGTTTATATCCAAATACAACTGAATTCACAGTAGTTCTTTTGTCAAGGAATCCTCACGGAAGATTTGTGGAATGTGTGTTCCCAGATCCTCAAAACCGCCTTGTCGATTACTTCTTTGTTCTTCGTCAGCTCACCCATTCTCATTACTTCTGGAAAAGATTCCAGACCTTTATGACTTTCCCATAACCTCCCATACAAAGGCCTCGCTCTCACTTTTAAGGGTGATTGCTCCTCCTCTTTCTCAAGGAAAATGTGGGTCATAAAGCATGAGCTCTCTCTTCCCGCTCTTCATGACCAAATTACCATGGGTGTTCTTGACCTGACCTCTTCCCAGCACTCCAGGGTCCTTCGTTCCCAACCGGCCCCCTCCCTCCTTCCTGTGTCTTCAGACCTTCCCTCTCCTTGCTCCGTGCCCTCAACTGTATGTACTGTGTTCAAACAGCAGTCTTCACGTCCTCACCTGGGAAGAGGATGTTCAAGCAACAGGTGACAAATTCAAGGAGATCATGCAGAAGTTTCAAAATCGGTAGCTAAGAAACAGCTGATAAGGGAGTGGCGTTTAGGGGAAGAATGTGTGAGGAGAGTTTCCCTGGGGCAAGGTGCTCCCTGGAGCAGTGGGGGATCCTACCATCTGACCCAAGCCTGATGGCCACTGCTTCCGGCAGCAAAGAAACCTCCTCACTGCTCCCCAACCCAGGTTTAGCACAGGGAAAGTGGCCTGTGGAGCAGAGCAGAGCCCTGGGTAGCGGGGAGTCACCTCTCAGTATATGAATCCCGGAAGAGCAAATGTTGGCCCGTGACCACTTCCAAAGTGGTCATTGTGAAAGCTCACTATAAAAAAGGAATGAAGTACTCACTCGTGTTACAACACAGATGAACCTCGCAGACTTTATGCGATGTCAAAAAAGCCAGACACAAAACCCCACAGAGCGTATGGTTCCACTTGTATGAATTGCCCAGAACAGGAAGTCCAAAGAGACAGAAAGCAGACTGGCAGCTGTCAGGGGCGCGGGGGGGCGGGAGGGTGGGGAGGGGCAGAGTGGGGAGGAGGGATGAAGGTCTACTGGGGAAGGAATCAGTTGGACAGGAAGTGTTGATGGGTGCACAATAGTGTGAGTGTACGTAATACCACTGAATTCTATACCATAAAATGGTTAAAATGTAAAATTTGTGTTATGTGTACTTTACCACCTTAAATAAAATCATCAACAAAACAGAAAAAAAGGGATGTCCAAGATCGTAGCCTGTAAGATACAGAAACAATCTAAGTGTCCATCAATGGGTGAACTGGATCAAGGTGTGATGTATCTATACAATGGAATACTATCCACTCTCAAGAAAGAAGGAAATCCTGCTATTTGCAACAATATGGATAGACCTTGAGGGCATAACGCTGAGTGAAATAAGTCAGACAGAGAAACACAAATACGGAATGATTGCACATACATATGGAATCTAAAAAAGTCAAACTCGTAAAGAAGCAGAGATCAGCACAGTGGTTGCCAGAGGCTGGGGGTGGGGGAAATGGGGAGGTGCTGGTCCAAGAGCACAAACTTCCAATTACAAGATGGGGAAGTTCTGGAGATCTAATATACAGCATGGTGACTGTGGTTATTAACATATTATATACTCGAAATTAGCTGAGGGACTAGATCTTAAGGGTTCTCACCATTCAAAAGAAAGTAACTTTGTAAAGTGATGGATATGTTAAATGGCTTGATTGTTGTAACTATTTTGCAACGTGTACCTATAGCAGAACATCACACTGTCCACGCTAAATATATACAGTTATTTGTCAATCATATCTCAGTAAAGCTTGAACAAAATAAATGTTTAAAATGCATTATGTAAATTAATGAATTAATTACCTGGAAATAAAAGGCAGCTCTGGAGTACAGGGACCCTAGCAATAAGAGGGCGTGGGGTGGATGCTAAGGCAGAGGTGGAGGGAGCACTGGGAGAGGCTCGAGGAGGGAGGGTCCCTGCCACCTTGATAAAGCAGGATGGAGGTTCAGATTCCCCACGCACTACACTGAGCAACTGGAAGATCCTTCCTCCTGCACCTCCCGAGGAACAGATGAGCGAGTAACAGGAAGAATAAGGACTCCAGCCGCTCTCCCACTGCAAAGGGTCAGTGAGGGATAGGAGATCTTATTTAGCATGGAGCCCAATGCAGGGCTTAAACTCACCACCCTGAGATCAAGACCTGAGCTGAGACCAAGAGTCAGACGTTTAACTGAGCCACCCAGGTGCCCTGAGGAGTTCTTAATTTCAAGTTCAAGTTTTTATGATGACACCAGATGAGACAATTTCCAAAATGGACTGAGGCTGACTTGTGACTTAAAGTGACCCTAGGACTTGTCTTACCCAAGAGTGATAAGAAATGTCATGAGGTCTACTGGGGCAAGGGAAGGGCTCATTGCACTGAGCAAGGAGAAAACCCAAGACAGTTGGGGTTTTATCAATATACCTCAGGAGTTCTTTTTTTTATAATTTTTTTTTTTAAGTAATCTCTGTACCCAATGTGGGGCTCAAACTCATGACCCTGAGATTAAGGGTCGCATGCTCTCCTGACTGACCCAACCCATATACCCCATGAGTTCTACTCACTCAGGGCCCCAGAGGTGCATGCTCAGTCTCTCCCATTCCTAAAAACACATCCCTTGATCTTGACCGATCCTCCTGTGCAGTTTCTACCCCTCAGCTCTCCGAGTCCAGGCTGCCCCAAACATCTCACTCACTTTTCCAACTTCTTCATCTTCCATTCGTCCCTCCGCTCACCACCAACTAGCTTCAGACTCAAATGCTCCCTTAAAATCGTTTCACCAAGGCCATGAGGAGCTGATCCCTTAAACCCACTGGTGCTTTGGGTCTTCCTGTTATTGAATCTCTTACTCCACTGATTGTCTTCATACTTCTCTGACCATTCATCAAGACTTGTCAGTCTCCCTTATGAAAGTTCCCTCCGTCCCAGAAATATTGGGGTTCTCTTTGTCTTTCTCTAATGGACCTCTGGGCACTCTCACTCTCTTTCTAATCGCTAGCCCTGATGTCTCTTCAGAGCCTCAAATGTCACTCACCCATTCGTTCATTCGCTAAAGATTTTCAGCAAACTATCAAGTGCCAGGTAGTAATTAGGCATGGGGTCTATAAACATGATCTAGCCACAGTCCTAGCTTCATAAAGCCCATGGTCTAGTGGGCGATAAAGATGGTAAAGAGAGGCTCTCCAACTGGGAGAGGCAAGTAGAAACGCTTAGCAGTGGTTTTTAATATAAGCCCTGTGAGTCATTAAGGCCTTCATAAACTTTATGAAATTATATGCAAAGTTCTGTCTGCTTGGACATGTTCAGGGTTGATACAATCTATGCCTTTCATTAGGTTAGGCAAGAGGTCCTCGACTCAGAAACATTACTGATGTGACGCCGGACATGATGTCACTCTGGAGAAAAATGAGGGCTTAAGCATAGATGTGAGACCCTTCTGTGAGAGGCGAGAGCTGGGTCAGGGCTCCTCAATGTTTCATTGAAGAGTATCAGCAGCAGAGGGCAGTGACACACAATGGAGGCAACATGGGGACCTTGTGTGTCTTAACTCAAGCTCCAGAAAGTCTAACTATGCTTCTCCTGTGGCTCTGAGTAACCCTTTCCCAAATCCCCCAGTCCTGCAGTAACACCACATAGCGCAGATGCCCACAGCTCCTGGTGTGAGAAGCAGGGGATCCGGCTGTCCTGGGAATGACAGAGGTCTCTCGCATAGCTTTGAAGAAGAGGGATTTTTTGGCCAATATTTAGAAGTCAGGAGATTTCATGGAATGATCTCGATTTGTGTCTTCTCTTCAAAATCTGAGGACCCAAGAAAGGCCAGCCCTGGTTCCCGCCTCCCACGCCAGCACCATCACCTGGGGCTGGCAGTAGCTGCCTCCTTGGCGGGGGGTGGGGGGGTGGTCTTCAGTCCCCACGCCCCACCCTTATACTTAGACTCTGCTCTCCTTCGTGGCACCTGCCCACTCTCCACTCCAGAAGCTCTGGTGGAGACAAAGAGAACAGAGAACAAATGGAAAACCATTGGAAATAAACTATTTACCAGGCAGGAAAAAAAATACATATAGAGGAAGAAAAAGAGAAAGAAGTAAAACAGAAAAGATATACATTTTCCTTTTTTTTTAAGGATATAAATTTTCTTAATGCAAAGTCTCCTATATTATGCTGTCTGCTGGGAAGACTCAGTATCTATAGCCTCATCCAGTCAAATGCCATTTGGATTGTGAAAATGTTCTCCCCATCCTATCCTTCACCAAAATAAAATCACTGCTATTAAAATATTAGGATCACAGTGGGGGAGTGGAAACTACCATGTCCTAACATTTAAGAAATCATACTGTATCTGCATAATAACATCAGAAGGGCCATAAAAACTCTGTCCTACAATTAAATGGCTCCATCCACTATTAACAAATTAAGCATTTCATAAGTTATGATACATTAAAAATAGATCATTGGTATCTGATTCTGTTTTGTACATCAGAGATACATGTAATATTAATGACTCATGATCACGACTCTATTTTCTTGTCTTCTTAGAGTGCGTATTAATCATCTGTTAATATTACCGTAACTCATAAAATACAAGCTAAATTTTCACTTGGTGCCTTTCATATGTAGGAATAGCAGTTTTCTGGGTATCTTACAGCACGGCACTGTACCCACCGCTAACACCGCTGTCACACCCTCATTCCCGTATCCGTCACAGCTGGAGATCAGGGAGGAGTACTACGTGTGTTCAGTTCAGCAATGTTAATTGCATTCATGTTATTGTTTAACCGATCTCCAGAATGCTTTTCATCTTGCAAAACTGAAGCTCTACACCCAACAGATAACAACTCCCCACGCCTCTCTTCTCCCCAGCACCTGCCAACTACCATTCTTCCATCTCCAAAAATTTGGCCTTTCTAGGTACCTCATATGGCTGGAATCATACAGTATTTGTCTTTGGTAACTGGTTTATTTCATTTAGCATAATGTCCCCAAGGTTCATCCATGCTGTAGCTTATGTCGGAACTTCCTTCCTTTTTTAAGGCTGAATGATATTCCATTGTATGTATACCCCACGTTTTATCCACCCATCCATCCGTCAGTGGACATTTGGGTTACTTCCAACTTTCAGTTATTGTGACTAATGCTGCTATGAACATGGGTGTGCAAATATCTCTTTGAGATTGAAATACCGCTTTCAATCCTTCTGGGTATGTACCCAGATGTGAGATGTGAGATTGCTGGATCACATGGTAATTTTATTTTTTAAAATTTTTTGAGGAACTATCATACCATTTTCTATAGCAGCTGCATGATTTTATATTTCTACAAGCAATGCTCAAGGATTCCAATTTCTCCACGTCCTTGCCGACACTTGTTCCTTTCTGCTTTTTTGTTTGTTTGATAGTAGCCATCCTAATGGATGTGAGGTGGTATCCCACCCATTAAATTTAAATACTCCTAAGATTATGCTTTGCTTCCCAGGTGACATCTTAGTGATGAGTCTATGTAAGTATTGGCAAGGAACCAAGAGTATGGCCCTACAGCACTGCACAGCGGCACTGAACATCGAGTCTGGGATGGAAACTGAGTCACAAGACATCTCTGGTGGAGGAAGCTACTGGCGCAAAGCATCGCCTTCCTTGGTGCATAGATCCACCGATGGGCAGCTCTACTCTGATGCAGTTAGGTCCGCAGCTTTCAATTTGAGCAGGAAAATAAGAGAACACGAGGCATCTTAGTTACTGAAAATGTGACAACTATGAACTTCAGAACTACCTGTAGAAACTCCTCATCCTATTCCACAATTCCTTCTTGCTACCCTCCATTAGATCAACAAACACTGCCCGAAAACTAGGCCAAGGTAGGAAAGCCTCTTACGCCTCCCCTAACTTAAGACAGAACCCTGAAGATTTTAAGTCACTTTGGCCCTTCAGCAAAACTCACAGGAAGTACTGAATGACAACTCAGGTATCATCTTGGTTAAAAATCAGAGCATCTGTGTGGGCTGAACAATGCCCTCCCTCAAAAAAATCCACATCCTAATCTCCAGAACCTGTAAATGTTACCTTACATGGGAAAAAGGACTTTGCAGATGGCATTCGCTGTGGGCTAGAGAATTATCTTTGCTTATCCACAGGGACCGTAAATGTCATCACACGGGAGGCAAGAAAGTCAGAGGCAGAAGAATGGCATGTGATGAAGGAAAGGAGGAAGGAAGGATGTGATGTAGCCACAAACCAAGGAATGAGGACTTCTAGAAGCTGGAAAAGGCATGGAAATGGATTCTCCTCTACTGCCTCCAGAACGAACCCCTCCGCTGAGCACACCTTGAATTTAGCTCAGTAAAGCTCATTCCCGACTTCTGACCTTCGGAACGTAAGAGAATACATCAGCCACCACACTGGTAGTAATTTGTTACCTCAGCCGTGGGAATATGGTATCACCATCAACCCACTTTACTCAACACCCCTTACACGAGAACTTCCTAGCTGGCATGCTCTAGGGTACCGATCCCCTCATCTCTGTGGGCAGCAGGGTGGGACGTGGGCAAGAGTCACACAGAGCTGCGCAAAGGCCCTCTAGGTGCCCCCCGGGGTCACACAAATATGGTTCTTTTCTCCGTGTTCCCACATCACGAAAAAGGGAGGGAAGACTGCAGGTATGAAAGAGCCGTGGGAATTAGCACACTGCAAATGTCATAGGTCAAGTCCTGAACACAGCCCATCATTTAGGAGGATGGATAAAAGAAGGTGGACATTCCCATCATTTCGATCTTTCAGTATTGTTGTTTGATAAGCTGCACTTGAAAACTTTAGCTAAAGACAAAGGCAAGAAAGCTCTGACGGTAAGACCCCGTGAAGTTCCAAAGCAGCTTCTGCCCACTGCTGGCCTGCCCCAGGTGGCCTCTCCGACACTCCCTCCCTCCGGGTTCCCGTGTCCCTGGGATCTGGGGATGCGACAGCCTCCAGAGCTAGCCTGCCACCGACCTGATGGGGAGAGAAGGGTCTCCGGCGTCCCACCAGTCTTTCGGGGGGCTGATGTACATGCACCACAGCTCCCAGCTGTAGCCGTGGGCCGAGTTCTCATACCGCTGCACCTCAAATGTGTCCTGCTTGATGTTGTCGATGGACGGGAGGATCACTCGCTTCCGGTTCTCCTGGATTCGGGACAGAACCGGCTCAGCCCTGAAACACAGGGAAGGAGAAGTAAAATCTTGCTCCTATGGCACGCCCACCCCTCCACTGGCACTGACCCCCACCCCACGGGGAATGAACAGAAGTGACCTATAGCTAAGGTAGGGGGCCTTGGGTGGGCTAGCGCTCAGGTGGAAACTGAGGCATGTGAGCGACCTGCGCTGGAGTGGATTGTGCCGCTGGGAGCGTGCTCTGGAAGGCAGTCCAGTGTGGCCCATGCCCTGGCCCCCGGAGGATCATACGGTGCTATCGCCTGGGCCCCAGAGGCCGGGAGCAAGAATTCAGAACATGGGGGCCTCTCCCGGCGAAAGCCCCAGGCCTGTCTTTTGTGCTAACAGTATAAACCAAGGCAAGCCCATCTGACTCCAAGTGGTTCACCGTTCACACTGCACTCAGGCTTCCCAGTGTTTGCAAATTCCCCTCGGGCACTGGTTGATGCCTCTTGTTTCTTCTGCAGGAGCTGAATTTTCTCTCCCAAAATGGGTCACTTCTGCCCTTGATGGCCTGGTTTTAATAAGCATTTTGCTAGCTTCTTGGTGTGTGTGACTATCTCAGTTGTCTTAATTGATTATTTAATTGATTTTTTAAAAGGGATCTAATTGAATTGGTTAGCAATGGTAGGAGAGAACTAATTAAATGCAAAGGCAGGCAGAATCCTGCCTCCCAGCTAACCTGCCCCCTCAGAGCTGCAGCGGGAGATAGGCAGGGACCTGGCTCGGGGTTCAAGGTGCAGCCCTGCCCACTTAGGAGAAAGCAGATGGTCAGACTCCCCCACTAGTGTGTGTCTCCAAGGCAGATGTAGGAAAGGATTGTTTCCCAGATTTGAGAAGGAAAAGATGGCTCTCATAAGCCAGGGTATTAATGTCCCTGCTTAGAATAGCACTCCGGCTTTGGAAAAGAGTCAAGTGAAAATCCCATTCCTCTGCATTATTTGGAAGAATAATGAGAACGCTCGGCCTGCCTCCCATCTCTTTTCATTTCCAGCTATTGAATTACCTGTTGGCTCATCTAATCTTTCTATTTAAAATGAGCAATAAAATATACCCTGGGCCATTTACTGCCTCCAATGCTTTTGCACACACCATATAGTCTGAAGCCAAGTGGGACTGACTCACCACGGCTTCCAGATACGCTTCGGGGCTTCACCCCTCCAAGCACCTGCTCATGCTGTTCTCTCCCTTGGAGGAATGCCCTTGGCCACTGGCAGGAAGTCTAGTTACCCATGGAGTCTTACCAGATCAAGTGCCACCTCTCCCAAGAAGCCTTCCTTGATTCCTCCTGGTAGGAAGGCTCTCTCCTTTCTCTCAGCTCTTGGACCATCTTCTCCATCTTATCAAGTCACTCTGACTACACCTTGTCTTTGCTAATCTTAGAACACACCCTATTTTTCCTCAGGAGCCGTGAGGATCAGCATTGGACAAATGAGGTTAAGTGGCTTGTCCCGGTCCACACAGCCAACTGGTGGCAGAGCCGGGTTTCTGACCTGGATGGTCTGGCCTCATGCCCCACCCATAATCCCCACTGTGTCCTTGACGGGGCCAGCCTCCACCCCCACCCCCGCTGGCCTGGTGGCCTGCTGCATAGAAGCATTCCGTCACCCGTCACTGTGGTGAACTTGTAAGCTTGGGTGCAGGAGAGCTTCGTTCCATCAACGCTTCTGACGCTGCGGGGTGTGATCGCCCACTCTGCGAGGGAAGGTATACCTGTTCCGGGTTATTTGCACCTCTCCCCGGGGACATCCCACCTCTCACCAGGCTGCCCACTGTGTTTCCGAAGAGCGGCGCACTCCTTCGCGCAACCTGTTATCATGTGACCTGCTCTGGCCAATGGGGAGTGAGCAAAGGAGATGACGTCACATCCAAGCAGGAACTCGCAGAGCCGTTCCCGAGGCACAAAAACGGGATGTCCTCGACAGAGTTCTGCTTCCTGTCACTTCAGACTGCAGAGACAGGACACGTGTCTCTCATTTCAATATTGAGTTGTATTTGTTATTTTTAAGTTGTCTGCGTGTTGCCGTTTGTGAACATCTTCAGTGAAAGATCCATTCTGGGAAGCAGCCTCGGATTCCCAGAGACTCGGGAGCGTCTCTGCGGGACCTGCTGGGCTCAGTCACTCACACCCTTCGGTGGCACTAAATGCTCTTGCTGAAGAATGCCCACCACCTAATCGTGTTTTCAGATAATTCTCTTATGTTCTCCAGACCCACAGCCCATAACTAAAATGCCTGGATTTGAAAAACAGGGAGAACTGTAGCCTATCTAGGGTGCTAATATGACTGCATCAAATAAATAAGTAAAAACAGCCTCACTTTAGCAATGATCAGATTGTTAATCCACAGACTGTATTTTTTTTTAATTTGGCTTTTCTTGAGGTGGTTGTCTTCATACTATTTATTAGCCCCATGACCAGTGTAGACTCAAGTAGTCCAAGGATTTGCCCAGTCCACTGAGCAAATCCTATTTCACACCTCCCAGTTAACAGCTTAAGGCATTTTACTACAAGTTGCCACAAGTCCTGAATCAAATCTCTAATCTTTTCACAATAAAGTAGATTGGCATATAAAATAAAATACATCACTACTCCTTTCCTACATGGTCTCTTACAGCCAGATTTCCATTTTATGTACATGGGATGACAGCCTAAAGACTATTAAATATCAATGTTCCCTTCCTAAAAGGGAGAACAAATTCCAGTTCTTTAAACAAAAAGGACATAGTCTTAGAAGAACTTTACCTAAGTGAGCATGTGTGTAAAATGTCCAAAATTAAGCTGTTTTAAAGTTACAGATTGTAAGCAAATGCACTCAAATGTCCTGTTTTCTCTGTACTATGTTTCAGCTAATATTGCAAAAGTAACACCAGTTTTAAAAGTTGCTATGACCAATTCCTTTGACTTTAGCAAGGTACTTTAAGTTACAAAAAACAACAACAACAACAACAACAAAACAACCTCCTTGTGGTCTCAGAATGCAGAGGATGTTCGGAGAAGAGCTACGGACAGAGAACCAGCGGCTGACTGGCCCCCAGACAAGATGAAAATCTTTGTTGTCATAAATCACTGAGGTTGGAAATTATGACTGCAGTATAAGCCAGTGAAAGTTGAGACACAGTGTCTACCTTGTAACGAGGAACCACAAGGGACCTATATCACTCCGGTAGACATGTGGAAATTGAGTGTGATGGGCTAAGGCTGGCACAGAGAACAGGTAGACTACGGGCTACTCGAGGGCAGATAGCAAATCCTACCAGATTCTGAACCCCAGCTGAGTGACCAGCTGAGTGCCCAGGACTTCTGGTTTTACTGATGAAAGTCCTGCATTTGGGGAAATCCCTTAGCACTAGGCAGATCTGAAGAGTCTGTCACCCCACCCCTGGCCTAGGACAGTGTTTGGGACAGTGGTAGGCATCCGGCAAATATTTATCAAAAGGATGATTCAGGCAGCCACTGTGCTAGTTTAGGTGCATGATGATGGTGTGAGATGGGAGTGGAGGTCAAGGTCAAGGGAAAAGGGCAGACGTGCAAAATAGAAGGGAAAATCAGCTAGAGCTAGAGGTTGATGAGAGCTAGTGGTTGACTGGATGAGTGACATGATGGGGAGGGAAGAATCAAGTGAAAGGAGACATGAGTACAGCCACCAGTTTTGACAGAAAAGAAACAGGGAGGCAAGGATGTGTCAAGAAAGACAAAAAGTTCCAATAGAACATTCGAGTGCATCTGTTGGGAAGGCTTCCAGCTCAACAGTTCTTAAACCTGAGTGAGCATCAGAGTTACCTGGAGGGCTGGTTAAAATAGATTGCTGGACCCACCCCTAGAGCTTCTAATTTCAGAGGTCTTGCAGGAGCCCAAGAATCTGCATCTCAAACAAGTTCCCAGATGCTGCTGCTGGTCTAGGGACCAGACTTTGAGAAATGTTTACGAAAGATAAAAAACTCTGAAGCTTAGGGGAGGTCAGGGCTGCAAACATACAGCTGTGTGTCACCAGGTCTGATGGCAGCAGAAAAACCAGGAAAGGAAACTAGCGTCTGAGATGACACCAGATACCTATATGCCCTTGAAAGAGCCAGTGCTAACCCTGACCTCGTGTTCCCAATCTTCATGGGCTCATGCAGATAGTCATTCTCCTTTGATCCAGCCATTAAAGAGATTCTAAAGTGTGTTGCAAATGAAGATGAACAGATGTCTTAATGTTTCGCTGGTGATGGGATAGTGGCTCTTCCAATCTGGTATCGTGAACAGCATTTATTCAAGATGGTACCAGTGAGTTGACACATGTTACAAACATGGTTTGTGAAATTAAAGACTCTGCTTCTTAGTAATTAGCAAACTGAGCACAGGTTATTTAACCTCGGAGCTGATTTATCACTGGGTAGTCAGCAACCACCACATGATGGTGCTTTTCAGCTGTGAAGTCCTGACCCAATGTCAGCATGCTCGTTGAGTGATTTGGGCATTTTGATGCTTTACTACTCTTGCATCCTAAGTCTCCTCCTCTCCCTGTGGCTCCCCACCCCCCAACTTCTCCTAGATTGATCTTTTCACCCTTTGGGAAACAACCGGGGGCCGCATGTGCAGAGCTAAACTCTTCCCTTCCTGCAAATGATGCTACAGGGAATCCCATGGATTCCGGGAGGCCTTCCCTAAGTGGGCAGAATTATGACTGGATCTCTTTCCTCCAGATAGCACTCAACCATCCTCAGACAAGGGAACAAGCACGTGGGAGAAGAGAACAAATATGGCTGTCTTGTCCCCTTAGCAAGGGTTATCTTGAGTTCTGTCCAATTAATGTGTCATTTTTCCTGGGAATTTTGATGATGATGGTGATGGGGACAACCACAACAGTGAGGAACAGAGTAGACAGCAAATTTTTTCCAGCTTCCCGGTTTTGTCCCAGATTATCAACCAACCCTTCTCCATTATTCTAGCAGCCCCAGAGGAAACAGGCAAAGTTGCCACCTCCCAGATTCTAACTCCTCCTGACCACAGTACTGTGGGTCCTCAGGGCCCCTGGGGTCCAGCTTGTGACCTACCAGCCAGCGGTGAACTCCACGTGGGCATCAAAGAAGCCAGTGACCTGGCCCGTGGCCACCTTCCAGCCCTCGATGCGAGCTCGGATCAGGCCCTCTCTTTTTTGATTGCGCACCACCTTCACCAGCCCTGGGTAGCGCTTGTGGACGTACTCCTCCAAGGGGGCCTTCAGCTCCTCTACAAATGATAAAATGCAAGAAGGTCCATAAACATGTCATTTCACCTGTGTGTCCGACCCACTGCGATGCCAAAAGACCTTCAGGGACTTCGGCGAGGCAGAAAAGTTGGCATGTTAGTAATATTAGTAGAGGAGACAACTTGGTCAGCATGAGAATCAGAAGACATTGCTGACACACCAACCCAGAACAGCAATGTTCATCCCATGTCCAAGGTATACAGCTGGACAGAATCCGCATCTGGCTATAACGTTCCAACGGCCACAAGCCAGCAGATGTCGTTTGAGGTTGCTTTTCTTTGTAGCCTTTCCTCCTTTCTATGCCAGCATCCCTACCCTCCCACCATCCCTGGGTCCTGTTATTCAACTTCTATATAAGTTTTCCCATCAGCACATGCACTGGTTCTTAGAGTACGTGTCCTGGGTTGTCCAGACCCATAGTCACGCACCAGATACACAGTTAACAAGGTTGTTACTGTGGTCTTAGTTTAACAAAGGAATCTTTGCCTAGTAGCAGAAATGCTGCCCTACCAGAGATTCAACACCCTCCCTTCTGCAACAAGCAGGTGGTATATAGTGCGTTATTTATATGATCTAATTTAATCCTTATGGCAACCTAGGAGGGAGCTAGATTAATTCCATTAATTAACTGGATTCATTCCACTTTGCAAATGAAGAAGCAGTCTTGGGGAGGCTAACCTGTCCTGAGGTCACGCACCGAGTAACGGAAGGGCTAAAACATGAACCAAATATGTCTAACGCCATAGACAGGACAGTTGACCCCTTTCTGTACATGAGAATCACCAGATATAGGGGGAGGGACTCCCAAGGAGGGGACTCACGGATCTGCACACTGCAAGGATCCACCCTTGGAGAGGATGTTATGGGTCACTCATGGGCTTGGGAGCATACAAGCAGGCCACAAACCATACTTCAAGAGACACTCTTACCTCTGGCTTCACTCGAGAGAAACCCGAAAAGGCTATATTTATAGATGTTGTGTAGAACCCTCACTTCCTAGTTATACAGAGCAACTTTGGGGAATTAAAGCCATAGATTTGAGCCTAGGTAGAGGCTAAGCTCTCTAGGTCACAGGTGTCGTCTCAGGGAATGATGCTGTCATGGACCCGGGAAGAAATGCAGGGCCCAGGGTGTGTAGCTGGATGGGAAGGAAAGAGTGTCCAAGGCACGGAGACTTGGAACAGTTCCTATCAGTCAAATGCAGAGATGGGGAGGGGATGGGAACATGATGGGCTGCACTATGCACTCCCCAAAACCTATCTGTCAAACCCCCTCCCCCCAGGTCCTCAGAATGGGATCCTATTTGCAGAGAGGGACTTGAAAGAGGTGATTAAATGAGGTTGTTAGTGTGACCCTAATCCAGTATGACTGGTGTTCTTGTAAGAAGAGATTCGGAGCCACCGGGGGCTACGCACGAAGCGAAGGTGGCTATCTGCAGACTGAGGAGAGACCTCCAGAGAAACCAACCCTGCCCACACCTCGATCTTGGGACTTCTAGCTTCCAGAAATGTGAGAAAACAAATTTCTGTTGTTCAAGTCACCCAGTCTGTGGTCCTTGGTTATGGCAGCCCAGGCAAACTAAGGCGGGGCGTATTCACTTGGAAAGGGGGGAAAGCTGGAATCTGGGCGGGGAAGGGGCATAAACCTCTAACAAGGAGCAGCATGTGCTTGGGTACTGACTCAACACTGGGGTCAGGCCGCCTGGAATTCAGAACCCAGAGCTGCCACTTATCACCTGAGTGGCCCTGGGAGATTTAGCCAATCAATTCAGGCCTCAACTTCCTCCTCTGCAGAAGGGGGATGATAATCACAGTATGGGCCTCATAGCATTGTGCTGAGGACCGAATGAGTTACTGTAGAGAGAATGCCAAGAATTATCGCTGCCACAGTGTAAAGGCTCAACCTTGAGTAGCTGGCATTAATCTTCCCTCTTTCCTTCCACATAGGTGGAGGGCACGCGGACAGAGATTTCAGCGCAGCCCAGGAAGCCTGAGGAAGCTGCCCCCAAGAAGGGAACGGGCCTACACGCTAGAACAATGGCTCTCAAACTGGAGGGCATATTAGCACCTAGTGGGGGGGGAGGGCTAAAACAGCTTGCCAGGCCCCTCCCCCACAGTTCCATTTTCAGAAGGTTGGGGGTGGGGCCTGAGTTTCTGCGTTTCTAACAAGACCCGGGGGTGCCCATGCTGGAGTATGGGGAACCACTTTGAGAACCACTGAGCTCAAAACACATAGGGCTTTCTTGGTGTGTGCTTGGTGCACTACCCACCCTCGAGAAGTTATTTACTGTTGGTGATTTCACCAACTGGTTTCACCAGTACTTGCCATCCTCCCAGGGCTGGCAAGGGGGCTGGTGGAGAAGCCAGGCTATGGGGACCCTCTGCTTCTTCACTCCCCATGAGTGAAGGATGACCAAATACATGGCATTTTAAGCTTCTAGAAACCATCTACTGACTGAATGTTGGCTGGATTTCCTATCTGTTCATTAGATTTCTTGGAACAAGAGTTCTAACAAGAGTGTTGGGCAGGCCATGCCTGCTGGGGCTTTCACTTTTCCTCATGAATGCCAGGTGGGTGGGCAGGGGATGAAGGGACGTGCCATGGATCGCATGTGGGCACCTCACCCACGGAATGGTACAGTGGGAAACCTGCCTGTTCACTAGGATTGGCGCATTGCAGTAGGAATTTGGGGAATGTCCATAAGTGCAGGGAGACTATCCTGAGCGCCGAGTGCTAAGCACTACACCAGGGCACCCACAGGCTTTGTTACCCTTTATCTGCTGGGTGACCTGGGACCCCCGTGGGGCTCCCCCTGGTAACTGGATGGCAGCTCCTGGACATGCCAGTCACTGTGTCTAAATGCCAAGTGGTTTCCTTACTTCCGTGGGTGTGAGTGAGACACCACTGACAGTGGAGAGAGTGACAGGCATTTACAATGTTACAAAATACAGTGTGGTTCACTGTCACTGCCTTCTACAGCTCAAGGTCACTGAGATAGGGACATTAAAGGGCTTTGAAAAGTATAAAGGGGAAATGCCTAATCATTTGGTACTAGCCCTATGGCTGCTAAGAATAAAAGAGATGTTACTTCTAAAGCCCTTCATAGGCATTCGATAAATGTGATTTCTAATATAACTGGCCTACTAATATTATCAACATAGATCAATTTTATAACTTCCCATGAATGACAGCTTGTCTTTCTAGCTAGTCAATATCTTTTTGAAGTCTGGGGCCAGCCCACTGTATAGGGACAGACATCATCCTCACTTACAAGGTTTGGGGACACATTGTTCCAAACACAACAGAAGTGATGGTCCACGGACTTTACGGGGAACACTGAGGGAGATGCCACCATCTAACCAGCAAGATTCAAGAGCAAGGGCTACTGGTCAGGCTTCTTTCCCCAGGCACCATATGTGGTTCTACACCTCAGAAGGTAGCGGCTTGTGCCCTTGCCTCGTTTTACAATCAAGTCAGACATAAGTGCTTCCTCCAGATGCTTACAATCTAGGTAAGGAGGTGAGATGTGTTCCCAAAATGGCAATATCCAGTATGATGAAGAAAATGGAGCTAATGGCCAAAGAAAAATGGCCACACAGGGAAGTACCAGGAAGGGTCACAGAGGGAGACATTATTTTGGTTGGGGGGGGTGGTTCATGAAGAAGGGAGGGTCTGACTTAAGCAGAAGGTCTGGACATGCGTTCTCACTATCCCAGGATACATAAACACACAGCGAAATACATAAGCATGGAATTGGGTCTTCTTAGGTGACAGAATCACTAGTGTCTGGGAGACTGGGAAGAGGTCATGAATCAGAAAAGAGAAAAAAAAGAGAAGTAAAAGAACACATTGGTGAGTTCACCTGGGGACAATGTGAGACGCCAGCAGACACTCACGTAGACTATCGAATCAAACTAGTGACCCACAGGTGAGGAGAGAGGCACACAGTGTCGGGGACACAGCGGTGAGAGATGATACCATACAAGAGCCTGGAGACTCCAGGGGATGGAGTGAAGACTTGGAACAGCACTTTGGGACACATG
The DNA here is from genome assembly GCA_028534135.1 of Potos flavus. Classification (NCBI taxonomy): domain Eukaryota; kingdom Metazoa; phylum Chordata; class Mammalia; order Carnivora; family Procyonidae; genus Potos; species Potos flavus. The sequence goes on along the minus strand of CM052890.1, from coordinate 11,296,985 downwards.
CACTTTTAGGAGGCAGGAAGAAGAGCTAGGGAACAAGGCCGGCCAGAAACAGTGTCATAGAGGCAGAATCATATCAAGGGTAGAGTTTCAAAAGGAGGCTCTGTGCATTCATTTCACAAATATGTACAGAGTGCTTGCATGGCTGAAACTGACACAATCCTTACCCTCAAAGAGTAACCCAAGGTCCAATGTCAGGAAAATCAAATGCATTAGAGAAAATGGGAGCTGAGAAGGGCCCATAGATCTAGACAGAGTAGACTCCTGATGGGCAGAGAGAAAAAGGAATTCCCTTCTGGAAGCAGCTGTGCCCTGCCGGGATAGGTTTGCATCAAGAGAAGTGGATGAGTGGGAAAGCTCAGGAGACTTCCAGAAAAGAGTAATCCTGGTGGAACACAGTTTTAACAGTCTGAGGCACTGGGGTGTTGAGATTTGGAAATTGCCTTAAAGCAAGAAAGCCTACAAGTTAACCAAGTAAAAACAAGGCCCTCAAGCCCACTAGGGAAAGAAACCCATTCCCAACCTGACAGTGGTAAGAAATGTCACCCCCATCGCCTGAGATCCTTTATCATCCTTAACAGATGGAACCATGCTTGGATATTATAATAACAGTAAGAAAAACAATTTACATATGATTTTTCTCACCGGCAAACTTGGAGGAAAAAAAAACCAAAACTCATGTCTGCAAAAATAAGTGTTTACATTCTAGTGTTATAAAATCCAATGGAAAATTGGTCCAGAGTCATTTGGGAATCTCTGAGTTTCTTAAGGTTTTGGTAAATAGCATTTGGGGAGGTCAAGAGGGGAGAAGCCAACACCACCTGTAATCGGAAGGGACCAGAAGAGAGAGATATCTTCTCCTTACCAAGAAAAGAAATACCTGTCATCCTGGCTTACAGAGTACATACTGGCAACGGAAGTTACAGAGACTGAGAACTACTGCAAAAACATTATTACAGAATTCTCAGTGATATTAGAGAATAAACCAGCAGTCCAGTCCTGTGTCTAAGCCCTACTCAGAAGCAAGTGTTAGCCTTGCGAACTCATCTCTACTTGTTCCAGAACCAGTCCATGAACCCTGGTGCCACAAAGACATGAACTTGGAAGTGGCCATGCTGCCCAGGGCTGAGTCTATCTGCACCTCTCAACCCTCACATAGTATTATTCTGGAAGATGAGACGTACTGAATGTTCTCATTCTCCCTCAAAGTATGGCAACTCAGGAGAATCAGTGTAAGCTTAGGTGAGTGTTTCTCAAATGTGGACCTGCATCAGAATCCCTAGTAGGTCTGGGGCGTGGTCCAAGAACTTGCATTTCTAACAAGTTGCAAGGGGCTGTGGCTCCTGCTGGCCTGGAGAACACACTTTGAGTAGCTCAGTCTTAGTGGCGACCACCTCTACAAGCCCCTCTGCATGAATTAGCCCCTGTGCGCAGAACGGGACTCCTCCTAACTGAGAAGATGTTCCAGAATCCCAGTGGTGTCACAGCCCATCTCTGCTTTTTCCACTATGTGAATCTTCTTCTCCTGCCTCCTCTGAAAGACGGAGCTCCTTGAAGGTGATCTCAGTCTACATGGTGAGGGTCTGTCTTGCCGATTCCCAAACTGGATCCCCATTGCTGGTCACCCCTGCACGGAGCAACCTTGCCCTCAGGTCCGTCCCCCTGCCCAAGACCGCATAGGTCCCTGGCTTCTGTTCTCACTCCCATGACTCCTCTTGTTATTGCCCTTAGTGCTACGATTCTACCACTATCACTTCTGCCCCTCTCAGTGCCACTGTCCTCACCACAGCCACTTACAACCAACACTTCTCCCTGCCAGCAGCGGCTGAGCTTTGGACACGCCGCTAGCTGGGAATGCATGGGTTGTGACAGCTGGGATGAGAAAATGGCACATATGGCGTGTTCCAATTAAAAGCAAAAAAACAAAAAATGCCTGCCTCAAAGCCAGCGTTTCTTAGAATGTGGTCCCTACCTGGGAATCACCTGGGAGCTTGTGCAAATACAGGTTTCCAGGCACACTCTAAGAGTTTCTAATTTAGTTGGCTTTAGTAGAGGGTTGACCAGCACTCCAGATGATTCTAACACAAACCCAGAACTTCTTGAAAGCACTGCTGGGTTCTTTTTCATTGTTTGTAGTGTGATAAAATACACATGACATAAAATTGACCATTTTGATTATTTTTAAGTGTATGGTTCAGTAGCATTCTGTGCATTCACAATGTGGTGCGACCGTCACTGTTATCTAGTTCTAGAACTTCCTAGCACACCAAACATAAACCCTGCACCCATTAAGCAGTCAGTCTCCACTTCCTACCCCCGCCTCAGCCTCTGGTGACCACTAATCTCTTTTCCATCTCTATGAATCTGCCTCTTCTGGATATTTCTTAAAAATGGAATCACACAGCATATGGCCTTTCGGTCTATAAGCCCAGGTTAACTTTGAAGTTGGGGAAGGAGAGGTGAAGAGTTGTTTTGAGTGTGATTTTTAACACCTAGGCCTCACTGAAGATCTGATTCTATGTTTTGTTCTCAGTTTCCTTTTCTGACCCTCATTTTGGTCATCTAGTTGACCAGAAGCTTGTTCCCAAAGCAATTCCAGGCTCAGTGAAGGGAGTTCCTGCCTCTCTGAGGAGAGGATCCAGCCCTTGATTCTATATCATTCTCCCCGGCTCCCCTAACACCGGCCTTCTCTCCTCCATCCCCAATGAAAACTCCCAGCTCATCACGCCTGGGGACTTTAAGATGGTTCAGAGAAAAAAACATGGTCTTCAACACATGGTTTTAGCAGAGTTACTAGTCGTGAGTAGCCCTACGTTTCTGCAGTGTCTTTTTTAATAAGATTTGTTTAACGTAAAAATCATCTACGGTACCACAGAAAGAACACAGAATATGGACTTCAAACACACCGCTTTTCAGGTATGCCTGCGAATATCTTTGTACCTGAAACAGCTAACCAGCTAAATGCATAAAAGTGGCCATACGAAAACCAACAGTGCATTTTTAAAAATTATCTTTTAAAATTTAAAGAAAAGGAGGGGGAGATAGAGAAACCTGGTTGCATATCCTGGTCACGCGATATGTGGGTTTCTCATTTGTCAAATGGAGATAGAAAGTTCCAGAAACAAATCTGGGTCTTGTAGGACTGAGAGTTTATAAAATGTGGAGGATCCTCTTTAAGAAAAAGAAAATCTCTTGGGGCCCCTGGGCAGCTCAGTCAGTTAAGCGTCCAACTCTTGATTTGGGCTCAGGTCATGATCTCAGGGTCATGAGATCAAGCCCTGGGTCACGCTCTGCCCTGGGTGTGGTGCCTGCTTAAGATTCTCTCTCTGCCTTGCCCTCTACTCCACCCACCATCAGCTTATACTCTCTCTCAAAAAAAACCAAAAAAAAAACCAAAACTCTTATTCAAAATTTTCCAAAAACACATGGGCTTTGGGGTAAACAATGGGTACGCACACGGTCAGTGGGGCTGCAGATGTGCGAGGTCCCAAAGCATGAATTTTATTAGCTCGACAGTGAGCGCACCCCGGCAACGCTGACTTCATGGATGCAGAGTTCCTTTTTGCTAATAATCGCGACTTTCCAAACACTTCACATATGATGCTCATCCGTATCTACGACGAACGAAGCATCTTGATGCCAAAATTGCAAAGCCAGCTAAGACTGTCCACTAATCAATCATCGAATGCACCAGAACACTATTCAGATTAGCTCCCCTTTCGCAATCAGTGAGAGAACGACCTATCTTGCCAACTTCTAACATTCCACAGCTTTTGTGTTCACAGACATTTGTTTTACATTTTTGCTTTAACACTGAATACTTCTTGGCACTAATTAAGTGCCACATACTTGCTGTAGCCACTTGCGCTCTATCAACTCTTTTTACCCTCGTGATGACGCTGTGAGCCAGGGGTACTGTTATCCCCATTTTATGGATGAGCAAACTGAAGCGCAAAGAGGATAAGGTCCTTACCGCAAGTCACAGTTTGTAAGTGACACGGGCTATCTATCCTCCCTGTCATTCTGCCTCTGGTTTCTGCGGGTGCAGTGCTGTGAAATCCAAAGTCATTGGTCTGCTCCTGCGGGAACTGCACCTTGCACACAGAAGTAGGGGCCTGACCCGAGTCTGTCCCGGAACCTACCCCCTCTGTAACTCTGAGGCGCCCGTACTCTCCCTCCGAGCTTCGTGCATGCGCCTACCTCTCTAGGCACCTGTTCATGGATGGCGGTCGGTCCTCTCCAGAGAACAAGCCCATGGGCTATTGGGGAGGCTCAAAAGGGGTGGAGGGGGGGCACCTAGAAGAACCTGCTCAACTTGGAGCATCTGCAGACAGTCCCACCAGACTCTGAAGGGACGGAAGGGACACGCGAGCCAAGGTCCCCACGCCACTGCAAGAGTCTGCTCTGAAATCCTGGCCCTTGCAAACATCCACGGAGAGGAAGTGGGTATGTTAAAATGTAGGCTGAAATAATACAGAAGGTGGCTATAATGCATATTTTATTCTTGGAGCAGCTCTCAGCTTTGGGACTTAAATAATGCATTTTCTGACTACGGGAGCAAAGAGAAATAAAAAAAAGAGGCGGGAGCAGAAAACTTCAGGAAGAATGGGGGAGATTAAAAAGAGATGTTTTTGCTGTGTGTGAAAGCGTTTTAAAGGCTATTCCATAGCGAGATCAAAGCAAGGACCAAAGAAAGCAAAAGAGGAAAAGAAGCAAGAAAAGACATGTAAGGCACAAAATATACCAAAGTGTTAAACTAAATATATCACACAGAGTTGTGCATTCATGAGAGGCGCTTTGAAAAGGAAAGCCATTCCTGCTTTCAACTTCTTTGTTAAGAAATTCCTCTCCTCTGCTTCCCCCATTTAAATTTCACCTTAAAAAAAAAAAAAAACAAAAACCTGCAAGTAGCCCAAAGCAATAGGGAAACATCATAAAGCCCATAGGTGGTGCTTCCAAGTTGCTGCCCCAAATTAAAAGAGCATTCCCCGATCCTGCCCCATCAAAAGGCAGTCGCAAGTGTGGTATTTGCAGCTGATTCTAATAATAACATGGGAATTTAAGCGATAAAATTTGTCTACAGGCTGGAGTGTGTTTTTCTTTCATTATGTTTCTTATTTACTATGATATTGATTCTGAATGCTCTGAAGCTGGCAAAAATTTTCCTTGAAATAGCAAAAGTCACAGTCATTAAGGGCAGGGGTGGGGAGAGCAAAACAGAACACAAGAGACGTGAGCCCTGGAGAGAACGGGGTCACATCCTGGCGCTGGGGCGCCTCAAGTTTCCTTTCAATGCTGGTGGCAGCCAGGAATGGAATAACGAGAGAGCAAGGCATCTGGTCAACCCACCCTTCTCTAGCCTTTGGGGACTTTGTATTCAGGGCCCTGGATGCTCCACGGTCAACGGCAGCATGGATCCTAGGCGCCAGGAGGATGCTCGTGCGTGCTCATAACAAACAGCCCACATTGAAGCGTTACATGGCACGCAAGCGTTCTGTAAAGAGCAGCTTGTGTTAGGGTCCCAAAGGCCCGCAGAAGCTACTATGTCTCTGCTGACCCAGGAAACCATCTGCCGGAAGCACAGGCCCTGAGCAGGCAGAACAGAGGGGAGCTGGAATGCCCGGATGTGAAGAAGAGTGAAGATGGCTAGAACTCAGGAAGAGAGGGGGCCCAGAGCCAGGAGCACCTGGGTGCACTTACATTGGGCCGGGGGCACCTGGGGAGGCAGAGACACACCTGCCACAGGACACTCACTCTGCCTTTATACCAACGCCTCCAGCGTTCCCGGATATCCTGCAAGGGGGGATTTCCTAGTAGACTCCCTCAAGGCCAGGCAGCTGACTGTGTGTAAGAAAAGCAGGAAATGAGTGAAATCAGTCAGGACCCACCCCTCAGGACTCTGAAGGCAGCCATCTTGCCCTAAGGGCGAGAGCAAGTAAAGGGTTCGCTCTAGGTCTGGGGCTGGTCCTGGTCACAGGCCTTTCCAGACCCTGTAACATAGCCTGAGGCCAAAGGGCAAGCCGACCAGAACTCGCAGCTAAAGGGATCAATAGACACTCGAGTCAAGTGCTCAACTCACTTTTTTTTTCCCCCAACAAATAAGGTCAAAGCTCAAATACACGCTCTTTGAAGAACAAAGGTGAAAATGGCCTTGGGTGACCTTCCTGACCACTATTTCAACCATCCTCCGGACTTCCTTGCTCCACCGCTCTGTCCCACCTCCATGCTTGCTGATCCCCATCCCAGGCTGGGCTGTTTAAGCGGGCTGGGCATCCCTCTTTCTCTGAGGCTGCACAGCATTGTTGGAGAACGTCGAAGACTCACCTGTGCACACTCTCCTCCTTAATCCTGTGGCTCCGAAAGGCTCTCCGTACCTGACTGAGATTCTCTCTCTCTCTGAAACTCCAGTCCACCCACCAACTCTTACACACGGGATCTCATCTGCACGTTTCCCTCGTGTGCCCCAAGCTTCCCTGCTTCTATTTGGGTACTTCTTCCTACTGTTGCTTCCTCTTGCTTCCCTATGTCCCAAATCTCTCTCGCAGGCCAACTCAAGTACCACGAAGATCTCATTTATTTCCCCAACTTGTAGGAACCCTAAGTACGAATCCCCATGAGATGTTGTCCACGGTGTGCTTGTCTACCTAGCCCCCTCCCTTTCTGGAGCTGCGGCATGGTGGTTCTATTCCCTGCCCTCCTAGACAGTGTTGGCAGGCCCAAGGAAGGGCATCTGATGCCTAGTAAAGCACCATTTTCCTTCCCTAGGATTCCCCCAGAGAGACAGGCCTGTCCCTCTCCAATGGAGGAAGCTGGGATTGTAACACAACTTCGGGCCATCTCCCCAGCTGTATTTCCCTCCAGGTGGCCTGAAGAACTCTGAGTGGCCTGTCATTCACAAACACTTTTGAATGCCTGGGTCTGACTCTGCCCTGGCTCAGCCTGACTCTTGTCCCTGGGTTGGGTCAGACCCTCCAGCATTTTTGTTGATTCCCATCAATGTGAACCCTATGTCTGACCATGAGGCAAAACTTTCAACAAGCTTTCTGGATAACTCCTGGTTCCTGCAGAATGCAACTATTCCCTTTGGTGCCACAGTCACGGTCACCAAGGTTAAAACAGAAACTTTTCTTCCACTGGAGGCTGGGTTGGAGGATTAAAATTTAATCGAACTTTATAAAGAGGGGATATCTCACAAATGGAATGAATGACCAAAAAGGTTATTTGAACATGCATGTATCATAAGACCCCGGAATTGCGTTCTTGACCATTTATCCCACAGAGAGGAACCTTTATTTTCACACAAACATCTGTACACAAATGTTGATAGCACCTTTATTGATAAAAACCCCAAATGAAATAACCCACATGACCTTCCATGGGCCAAGGGGAAAACAGAGTGTGATGAAGCCGTATCATAGAACTCTGGGCAGAAATCAAAAGGAATGAACTCGGTACACACAGCAACTTGGACCAATCTCAAGGGACCCATGCTGAGTGTAAAAAGCCAACCACAAAGATTAAATACTGTAAAGTTCAATTTAGAGAACATTCCGGAAATAACAAAATTATAGGTCGGAGAACAGATTGTCAGTTTGTCAGGGGTCAGGGATGGGGGTGGGAGTGGGGTGTGGGTATTGAAGAAGAGCACGGGGGAGCTTTGGGGTGCTGGCACAGTTCTATACCTTAATTGTGTCAGTTACAGGAATGTACACATGTGCTAAAACTGGGCAGAACCACCTACGCGCGCGCGCACACACACACACACACACACACACACACACACACGCATGCGTGTTCAACTGGTCAAATCAGAGCAAGGTCCGTGGACGGCACCTAAGTCCATCTCCTGGTCATGAGCATGGACTAGAGCTTTGCAAGATGGTAGCCACTGGGAGGAACTGAGTGAAGACGCCTAAGACTTTTGCCCATTTTTGCGATTTCTTATGAATTGAAAATTATTTCGAAATAACAAAGTGTTTTTGTTGTCATTATTGCATTTTTTTTTTTTTTCATTTATGCCTTTCAAAGCCAGTTAGCCTATGGAAGCTTTCGTGGAGTTCTCCCACTGTCTCCTGTGTAAAGGTATACACTCTCTTTCTTAATCTTTCCTCCTTTTGGCCTAAAAATACACAAGGAGAAATGTAAATACACAACCCAGTTGCGATTACAGACCCACAGAGCAAATGCTGTCACACTGCAACGATCTGGTTGGGGACAAAAACAAGTACTGTCTCCGATTAGGAAGGCTCTCTACAGCTGTGGGAAAGGCAGGTAATGTTCCAAAAAGGAAGCCAGGGCCAGCACGGAGCTGTGTGATAAGAAGGTGTCTCCTGGCTACTTGACTCGGAGCCTCGACAACACCGGAAAAATGTTGTCTTCCAGAAACACAGGACTTCTCCCAGCCCCGCAATTATAAACTGAGAAGAAAAGCAAACGATGCCGGCGTGCCATCTCCAAAATCCCTTTTGGAAGGCCAGGGGGTATGACCTCCCACTCAAAGAAGTCTTCTAACTCGAGCCATCCTGCTTTCAACCTCTGAATGCACCAGCCAAGGGAAGAGCCTCATCGGTGTGCTTGGCCCACAGGGAAGTACCAGCGAGCAGACCTACAGCCGGTCTGGGCACCAGGAGACTCAAATGCTGATTACCGGAGGTCGGTCTTTCTGAGATCTCAACCAAAAGACCCATTGCATTGAAGCCCAAATATGTACAATGAGACCAAGTACAAAAGCTCCTGGGATGAAGTAGAAAAAAAATCTTTGCACAGGTACAATTTAAATGAATATAGTCAGCACTCACTGTAACTAAGTGGAGTGCTGGGAATGCAGCAAGAAGGAGCTATGGTTCTTGCCCTAAAGGGTCTCACAGTCCAGAGATGGGCAAGTACACAAAGGCAACGCAGCAGGCCAAGTACTGTACCAAACTCCACGCTGGTGCCTGGGGAGCAGAGGCAAAGGGCCCCCAACCCTGCCGCAGCTGGGAAATCCAGGAAGGTTTCCCAGGGGAGGTGACACAGAAGTAGGAGGGTTAAAGAATGATCTGGAGCTAGCAAATCAAATAATACTGAGCACACTCAGTAAGAACATTCTTTATTATATTTATTATATTTCCAGGACTTGTACTGTGGGCTTTTGCAAGTACTTGTATTTTTGCAAGTATTATCTCTAAACCTCACAATTTAAACCCTGTATAAAAGCCACTATTATCCCCAATGTACTAGAGATCTGAAAAGGTAAGGGCTTTGGCCAACAGCATATACGATTTGATTCTACTTTTTCCTCCACATGCTATTGCCTAAGAACAAAGATGGTAATGAGGGAAGTTTTTAAAAAATAGTTGAAAACTTTTGATAAGACCTATTTAAAAATGTATTAAGGATTACGATAGTAGAAATAAAGAAGTTTCTATTGTTATTTTAATATTACTTTAGTCTAATATTATTTCAAGCCATTAATATTATTTTGATGGCTGCAGTTAACCCTCACCTGAGTTTTGAAGGCACGCTAAACTTCCACGGGAATCTGGACTTGGCATACCCAAAAAAGTGAACTCAGTCTCCTTTCCACACCTGCTACTTCTGTCATATTCCCCTTCTTAATGAGCGGTGTCAATACCCACCCAGTCACCAGAGCCGGGACCCATGTATGATACCGCCCTCCTCTTTGCCCTCCTCCCAAACCAATCAGTCCTCATGTGATTCAGCCACCATGTTTCCAAATCTAGAATATTTTAGCATATGAAAACAGGAAATGTCAAATCAGTGGTTATAATGGATTTGACTATACAAAAATGTAAAATTTATATTTGTCAAAAAAATACAATAAACAAGTAAAAGTCAAAAGCACAAGTTGGGAGAAATACTTGTAAGATGAATGTGAAAGGAGTTCATTTAATATATATACAATGTTCTTACAAATCAGTAAGGCAAAGATAAATACTCCAGGAGAAAACAGAATATGGGGTCATCTATGAAAATAAAGACAGTAAAACATATGAAAAAGCTCCCATCATCACTAGGATTCAAAAAAAGTAGATTTAAAAGTATGTCACTCTTCACTCATAAGAACAGTAAAGATGAAAAAGATAAATCAGAGTCAGTGTCGGAGAGGATACAGAGAAAAAGACTCTCGTATCCTTCTCATGGGAAAGTACCACGAATCTGGAGGGCAATTTATCAATTCAATTAAAAGTCCTTAAAAATTAATATGGAATATTAATCAGGATAAGAAGATGAATTTAACTGTAAAGCTGACACACTTCCCTCCTCAAAGCCACTGAAAACTATAGTAAAGGGATTTTTAAAAATGAAATAAAATAGACCCATACACAGGTCCATTCCAAGGTAGGAGAAAACACAAGAGGAAACACAAAGCACAATATTGGGGAGCTGGAAAGGGGTAGAAAGCACACAGACAGCCATATGGCAGCCGAACCCCAAGCTAACCATGGGAAACCCTGAGAACCAACTCAGTTTAGATCTTGAGGGATAGTAAAGCCAACAGCACCAGGGTCCTCTTGAAGTGCCGGTAAATCGGGGAAACAGAAATGAGGATGACCAGAGAGAAGGCCATTCTAAAGGCAACTGATCACTAGACCCCTGCCCCCACCCCGTGCTCCAGCCCACACGACTCTTCTGCTGTCAAAACCAGCGGTGATCATAACGGGGAAGCCTCCGACATGGGAGACAGGAACCAAACAGCAAAGGGCAAAAAAAGCAACGTGTGGAAACAGACCATGCAGGGAGAAAAATCGAAAAACAAAACAAAAGACAAAATATTATTAATATACTCCAGGGGATAAGAAAACATATTGCTTCTATTAAATAAGAACAATATGCTATAAAAAGGAACTCTCAGAGAATAAAAATGAGCACTTGGAAGTAAAATCATGATAGCAGAGATAAAAAACTGAATAGAAGGGAAGGGAGATAAAAATTGAAGAGAGCAAACAAAGCCGAGCAAAAATATAAGGAAAGATAAGGCGTCAGAGAAAAGATAAGAAAATTAAAGGTTCCGCCCAAGAGGCATAATAATGGAATAATGCGGGGAAGGATGGAATAAAGGGAGATGCTGAAATAGAGAACTGAGAAGAATGGAGAGGAATTATCAATGAAATATTCCAAGAAAATTTCCGAAAACCGATAGACATTCGATTCCAGATTGAAGCCACTAATGTCCAGCCCAATGAATGAAAACTGATCCACACCAAGACTCATCATTGTAAATTTCAAAACTCGGGACAAAATGAAGATTCCCCCAGCTTCCAGAAAGGAAAAAAACACACAAATGATCAGAAATCGGATTGCCTTTGTTCTTTTAAAAAACACTAAAAAAAAAGGTGATATCTCAACCAGGCCATCAATCACATAGAAAATGAGGATAAAGCTTTCTTCAGACATGGCTGATCTCAAAAGAGTTTATCTTCCTTGTGGTCTTTCTTAATGAAGCTTCTAGCTGTTGTGTTTTGCCAAAATAAGCACAGAAACCAAGAAAAGAGAAAAGTGTGGAGTTTAGCATAGGAGAGGGGGCGAAGGAGGCCCCCAGGATGGTGAGAAGGGATCCCAGGTGACAATGACGTACAGCCATCGCGGCCAACTGTCCACAGCAGAGCAGTGGGGACTTGAGGCAGATACAAGGGGAGCTGCCATTACTCTCTTCCTGCAAACGTACCTCATTTTTAAACTGAGGATAGGTTGTCTGGATGAGACAAGAACTTTTTTTTTTACTATGTTATGTGAGTCACCATACAGTACATCATTAGTTTTTGATGTAATGTTCCATGATTCGTTGTTTACGTATAACACCCAGTGCTCCATGCAATATGTGCCCTCCTTAGTATCCACCACCGGGCCCACCCATCCGCCACCCCCTCCCTCAGAGCAGGAGATGGACCATGAGAGACTGTGGACTCCGAGAAACAAACCGAGACAAGAACTTTTAATATGAATTGATAAACTGTTCTCCAGACATGGGGTTCTGTCCCGTGAGAAGTATATGAGAGTCTCCTTACTCTGTATCCTCACCGACATGGACTCTTATTAATCTTTGTCATCTTGCTGCTCTGATGAGTGAAATGATGTCTGAATGATGATAGATTGTCCCCCTTCTCCCCTGTAATTGGATATTCTGGCCACAGGCTGACAGAGTTTGTGCTCTCTCTCTCCATGCCTGCTGCCTGGATCAGCTGAGGACATTCATTTCATCCCTCAGACATGGTCAGCTACGACCTCCTCCTAAGAGTAGGCAGTGCCCCTTGATGAGGTCACAGGCGGAAAACACATGGAAGCCATTCTTTCTGTCCAGATTTTTGCCTTATACGCAGCACTGATCCACACAAGAGCCCACCAGATGGCCCCATTGGGGTGAGCCCTGTGTTTCCCTGAGCTCACTCATGACTTAGCTGTCATCTCCCGAAGAGCCTTTTGTAAACAAGGATAGCACATGGGTCAATGTTCTTGCTCTAGACATGATGGGATATCAGGCATTTGGTAAAAAAATACATTTCTAAAAATAAAAGACCCAGGAAAGCTAAGCAAGAAAAATAAATACAAGGGATCCAGATTGGAAAGTGAGAATAAACTTGTCACTATTTGAAGATGACACAATATTCTAGATAGAAAGCTCTAAAGAATACACACACACACACACACACACACACACACACACACACAATCAGACCTAATAAACAAGTTTAATGACATAGAAGAACACAAGATCGATATACAAAAATCAGTTGCATTTCCATACATGAGCAACGAGTAGTCCAAAAATGAAATTAAGAAAACGATTCTACTTACAACAACATCAGAAATAATAAAATATCTAGGAATAAATTTAACCAAAGAAGTCAAGTCTTGTACATTGAAAACTACAAAACATTGTTTAAAGAAATTAAAGAAGATCAAAATAAACAGACACTCCATGTCATGGATTGGCAGTGTTAATATTGCTAAGATGACAATATCCCTCAAATTGACCAATAGTTTCAATGCAAAACCTGACAAAATTCCAACTGCTTTTTCGCAGAAATGGACAAACTGGTCTTAAAATTCATATGTCAACACGTGGGACCCAGAATAGACAAAACAATCTTGAAAAAGAAGAAGTTTGGAAGACTCACTTCCTGATTTTAAAACTTACTATAAAGGAAGAGTTTATCAAGACAGGGTGGTTCTAGCACCAGGACAGACACATAGATCAATGACACAGGATATAAAGTCCAAAAATAAACCCTCATATTTACGAAGCAGTTTGTTTTTGATAAGGATGCCATGACCATTCGATGGGGAAAGAACAGTTTCTTCAATGAATGGTACTGGGACAACTGAAGATCCTCATGGAAAAAAATTCAGACCCCTACCTCAAACCATTACAAACAATTCACAATGGATATAGAGCTACATGTAAGAGCTAAAACTATCAGACACTTAGAAGAGAATATAGATGTAAATCTTTGTGACCTTGGGTTAGGCAATGGTTTCTTACCTGTGACACCAAAAACTCCAAAACTCAAAGGACAAATAAACAAACCAGACTTCAGGAAAATTAATAACATTTGTGCATCAAAGGACACTATCAAGAGAAAAGACAATCCACAGAATGGAAGACAATATCTGCAAATACATTTGCAAAAAAATACTTAGAGAATATATTTGATAAGAGCGTGTACCCAGGAGACATAAGCAACTACAATTCAATGCTAAAAAGACAACGCATTTTAAAAATGGGCAAAAGCTTTGAATAGACATTTCTCTAAATAAGATAGACTAATGGCAAATGAGCACATGAAAAGATGCTCCGAATAATGAGTTATTAGAGAAATGCAAGTAAAACCACAAACTATTACCTCACATGCACGAGGGTGACCATAATTTTTTTTTTTAAAGGAAAATAACAAATGTTGAGTATGTGGAGAAATTGGAACTTTCCTACATTGCTGGCAGGCACATAAAATGGTGCAGCCACTGTGAGAAACATAGTAGTTGTGGAAAACAGCAACCTGATGGTTTCTCAAAAAATAAACCATGGATTTATCACGTAACCTGGCGATTTTACTCCTAGGAATACACCCAAAAGAACTGAAAACATGTCCATACAACAACTTACCACAAATGTTCACAGTGGTATTATTGCTAATAACCAAAAAGCAGGAACAACCCAGATATGCATCAACTGATGAATGGATAAATAAAATGTGCTTGATCCACACAATAGAATATTACCGAGCCGCTAACAGGAATGAAGTCATGATCTACGCTACAACACAGACGAACCTGGAACACATTATGTTAAGTGAAAGAAGCCAGACACAAAAGGCCACTTACTGTAGATTTCGTTGATCCCAATGTCCAGAAAAGGCAAATGCATAGAGATGGAAAGTATCGTGGTGGTTGCCTGAGAAACTGGGAGAGATGGCTAACAGGTTCAGGATCTCTTTGAGGGGAATGAAAATATTCTGGATTTAGTGGTTACAGTTGAACATCATGGATATACTGAAAGCCACTGAAAGGTGGCTTTATGATGATGTATTCTGTGTTATGAGGATTATATCTCAATTAAAAGCAAGAGAAAATGATAAAGGATGACCATGATGGGGTGTGTCAAGAACTATGATTGATAGAATTCCATGCACCAAATCCCCACCTCCTCAACCCCTCAAATAAAGATCAAGGCAAAGAACGCAGAGTACCTACACAAAGACCAGTGGCTCAGGATATGGCTAGGCAGGCTCACGCTCAAGAGGAACAAAGTGGATGCCGAGAAATGGAGCAGAGAGAGAGAATGAAAAGCCTTCCAGGCTTTGGTGATGAGAACACAGAGAAAAGGTAGAGCCCTTCGCTGACACAGGAGATAAAGAATGAGAGGCAGGTGTCCAAGGCCGAGAAGAGAATGCTAAATTAGTCGTTGGACAGATTGAGCTCATGGGAGAGGCTGAGTTCCCCTGCGCCAGATGGATGGATATGGAGATCATTCAGAACGTGCACACGGGAGAAAGTGCCCATTGTGTCCTGATGGTCAGAAGCATGAGTGATCCCACTGGAAGCGAGGAGTCAAGGTGGAGAAGACAGTGATGCTGGGGCCTCAGGAGGAGGTCAGTACCAAGAAGGAAGCCGCCAACAATGTCAGATGTGGCCAGATCGGAGCAGGGGAGTGCCCACTGGACTGGGTGAGCAGTGATCACTGGTGAAGTTTGCCTGAGTGAGTTCAGTTTAATGTACGTGGGCACAAAGTACTGCATCTTACCTGGGCTTACCTTAGGCCAAAGTCAACAATGAAGCTCAATGAAAGAAAACATTAAAAAACAACTAACAAGGGAAAGATGCTGACTTGCCTGTGCGCACAGATCCAGAGTCATCTGGATTTTATTTACATTTATTCATACATTCCCTGAGCCAGGGTTTTTCTTCCTTTTATTTTTCTTTTCCTTTCTCTTTCTTTTTTGCTCTCTTTCTTTTTTTTTTTTCTGAAAAAGCCTCGTTTTTCTCTAATGTATGTGATAACATAAGAAGTGAGGAATTATAGTTCCCACCTGACCCAGTCTTGACCAGCCTGAGAATGGCCCACTCTACCCTCATGAAAATGATGTTTGCAGATCTTATGTATTTATTTACTTATTTAGGTTCATTCCTTTATTTTAGAGAGAGGAGGGGGAGTAGCAGGGGGAGAGAATCTTTGAAGCAGACTCCCTGCTAAGCGCAGAGCGGGGCATGGGGCCCGATCCCACAACCCATAAGATCATGACCTGAGCAGAAACCAAGAGTCAGATGCTCAACTGACTGAGCCACCGGGGTGCCCCAGATCTTTCTTAATAAAAAGATGAATGTTATGTGTCACAGTTCAGGGGGAGAACAAGAAGAACATTAACTTGTTTTTACTATAGGATCCTAACTATGTAACGCACGCATTAAAGGAGAAGGGGAGGACGAGAGAGCATGAGCACTTGCCATCAGTTAGTCTGCTCAGTTTTTGTATTTTCCAATTACAAGTCCTTCTTGATACGTTCAATTTCCCTACAAAAAGCATGCATTACTTTTGAGATGAGAAAATATGGTGAGGCTGGAAAAAATGCTTTAATCACGCTCAAACAGAAGGTAAGCGGGGATAACAATATTAACGTTGGATGAACAAAATTCAAGGCAAGGAAAAAAATATGCTTTTAAGATAAAGGGAGCATTACATAATGGTGACAACCACCACTAATAATGAAGCCACGCAAATACAAATCTATAGTTGCCAAAGAAACTGACAACAAGATACAGAAATCAAACATTATTAGGAACGCAGGAAGGAAGAGTCATTGTAGGAGGAGATTTTAAAATCCATCATCAAAAAGACTTAAGAAAATAAACTCTGAGTCTATCTAAATACACAAAATTGATGTCTGGCAGAGTTCAGTTCCATGATTACAATGTGTGGGGGCCTTTTCAAGTGTATATAGAACATTTACAAAACTCGATAATACTAGTCACAAAGAAAATCTCAACAGAGAAAAACATCATTAAGTTCCTCTTCCAGTTAGAGACAAGGCACTTCTGGCCTGAAGAAAATAGAGAGGCCAGAGCCAAGGAAGGAAAAGAGGGAACCTGTGTTAATATAATGCCCTGGGTATTTGGGGGGGCGGATAGGGGGGAAAAAGGAGGATGAATGCGAATTAACTTTGTGGTCAGACTGGACCAATACCTGTCTCCCCCTTTTTCTCACCCACTAAACACCTTCATTTCCGCCTGAAATGTGAACCACCGAAATAATACTTAACTCCGTGGTTTTCAGTGGGCCGTCCCTGCACCGGTAGCATCAGCCCCACTGGCAATCTGTGAGAAATGCAAATTCTCAGCCCTGCTCCAGACCTCCTGCAACAGAATGTCCTCCAGGGTGGGGCTCCAGGAGGTGCTGACGGGAAAGCTGAAGGTGTGTAAATACCGGTTCCCTCCCCCCGGAACAGGCTGACTCCCAGGGGGAGTGGGCTTTCCACTGCCTCCCTTCCCCGAATGCCCCCGGTGGGATGAAGCTGTCACCCGCAGGAGCGACCCGCACACCACGCCCTTTGGGGGACGCCTTCCCTTCCTGGCCCTACCTTGTCCATGCTCCTAGAGGCGTTCTCTCCCCCTCGCGAATCCACTAACACACTCAAATCTTCTGTCTCAGGGTCTGCTTCTGGGGGAGCCCAAACAAAGACACCTTCTGGAGACCGCTGCAGTTTGTGGTCTGGCTGGGAGTGGCTCGGACTTCCATTTCTTCCTCCCCGGCTGAGCTCTGCCAAGAGTCTTCAGAGGAGGGACCCCACGGGCAGTGAGTCCTCAGCCCAATTCAGTCCAGAAGAGACCGCCTGCTCTCTTCTCGGGATTTGCTGGCTCTTCTCTGCCCTGCCTCCAGCCATGGCCGCTAGCTCCCGCCGGCCCCCTGTCGGCCCTGTTCATCACTCACTCCCGGCCTGGGTGAGGCTCGCCAAGGGTCGGCTGCCAGCCAGGCTGGGGGAAACCAGGTCCTGCCCAGCACCGAGAAGCCCACTGTACCCGACGCAGAGGTATCACCTGCTGCGTGCTGCAGGAGCTGAGGGAGCACAGAGCAAGGGCCCTAGCGTGGCACCAAAGGATTCTCTCAGGAGGGGACACACGGGGGACACCTGGGGAACAAGTGGGTGGACTCTGGCCAGCAAATGGAGGACACGGGATGGGGGATTCCCTCTGCTGAAGCAGGAGGTCCCTGGTGGGCACCCAGGGAGGCTGCAGGGAGGGGCTCTGGGAGCCACGTCAGGGAGACAGACTTCACCAGACAAGTTCGAGGCTTCAGGGAACACAATGAGCCACGTTCTCACAAGGAGACTATCAATGACCGTATTAGAAGGGTCGACAGATAGTGAAATGGCCAAACGTCAGAAGAGAAAAATAAGGATGTGAGAAATACAGCAAATGCCCCATCAGTCCCCAGCGTCTGGAGGCCCCAGGGCAGGCGGTGTACCTGACGGGCGTACGGCTGGGCCTAGGTGCCCTGGAGCCCTCAGGGTAATGGTCAGCCGGTTCAGAAGGGGCAGGTGGACTGCAGCGCCTGGGCCGCTGACACGTGACAAGCCCAGCCCAGAGCTCCCGAAGGTAATCAGGTTTCACGCAGGACCTGTGGCATGGTCGTCCGGCTTCCCCACCGTCTCCTGAGCCGGGAGCACACACAGGGTAAATCCTCCTCTACGCAGCACACTGAGAGCAACGGGGTCAGCCTGTCCCTAATCCTTCCGTGGCTCAGAAGATCAGCCTCCTTGGCCTGAAGCACGCATACTGGCTGTCCTTCTTTTATGTCATCAGCTCATGGGGCTTTCTCCCTGCAGTGAGCCCAGGGAATTTTGGAGGCTAAGCACTAACACCAAGGCACAATTAGCAAGACCAATCCCCCCATCACCCCCACCTGGACACCAGTCCCTCTCCCCCCGACTTGTCTCCAAAGATCTCAGAGGACTTCTGTTATTGCTGCCCAACACTTGCTTGTTTGGGATTTTTTTTTCATTGAGCCATCATTCCTAACACAGCTGAACCTCGAAAGGCCGTGAACACCGCTCATTTCCACCTACGGTCATTGTGGGCACAACGGCCCAGAGGGGACTTCGGATACAAGATGAACAGTCCCCATCACAGGACAACAGCAACGGCTGCGGGGCGGGGAGCGTGGAGGAAGTCAGCCCTTCGGTGTCATCTACTTGTGGTCATACGGAGAGGGGAAATGAGTCTAGATAAGCGGCCAGTCAGTTATTCTAGAGGGTCCTCTAGGATTTGCAGTCTAATGGACCAGGGTTCGCCCAGATGCCTTCCTCAAAACACCTCACACCCTGCAGGCATGCCCCAGGGACGGGAGGTGAAGACACGTGGGCTCACGTCACAACTCGAGTGGCATTTCCCCCTTGCTGACATCGGGCATGCCCACATTCCTCTGTGCAGCTGGCTGCCCCTTACCTTCGTCGCTGTTGTCATCCACCAGGATGATCTCCTTGAGCAGGTGTGTCGGTGTGTGGTTGACAGCGCTGTGGACTGACCGCAGGATCACCGACAAGGCCTCGTTCACAAAGATGAATATGATGGAGATCTGGGGCAGCTCCTTGGCGTACTTCAGCTCCTTGCACCTGCGGGGAGAGAGGTGGAGGAGTGGAGTCAGAGGAGGGAGGAAGACGTGGGCCCTGGGGACTGTGTATGGACACGTCCTCCCAAGGTGTAAGTCACTGGTTCCCTCTTGGCTCCTCTTGGCTAAAACCTAAGAAGGAGATTGTTAAAGGATCCAGCCCCGAGTCTCCCAAATTTACCTGATCCCACTTCGGTGCCCACCTGCCCAACTTCCCACTCCGGGCGCCCACATCTCCTTGCCTGGAGTCTCCTTTGCTGCCACCCAAGCAATGCCCCTACCCCCACCTGCCAGGAGCTGATGCATCAATACCCCAGCTCGCCCACCCCTGGGGAAGCTGGACTCCGAGGGGTGCTTTACGCCGGCTCCCAGAGGCCCCCAGAGGGATTAAGCTCCATCATCCACACCCTTTGGGGGATGCCTTCCTTTCCAGGTCCTACTTCCCCAAGCCCCTCGTGGTGTTCTCGCCACCTTCCCAATCAAGCGATGCACTCAGATCTTTGTCTCAGGGTCTGCTTCTGGGGGAACCCTAACAGAGACCTCTCCTGGAGACCTGTCCTGGTGCGGCCTGCATTCTAGGACCTGAAATGCACATGTGAATAATCACAATCAAGGAAGCGGGTCTTCCACCTGCATGGGAGCGTGCTGCCTGAGACACCCCGACTCTTCCTAGGAACTCCTTGGGGGCAGGGGGCAGGACATGGGACTGCCTGCCTCCGAGGTCCCCCCTCATAGCAACTCTCCCAGCCCTGAAAAATGGAGGGAAAGAGAAGAGTGCCTTTTCACTGAGGCTGGACACCAGCGTGTAGAGCTCCCGGTGATGTAAGAGGTGGTTTAATACCCAGGGAACATGCTCTGCTTGGCTCAGTCCCAGGAGCACCATACTCGGTCCTGGGAGCACTAGCGAATGGGGGTCTATGGCTTCGGCTGAGCCTCACTGGAAACACCGAGCGGGAACCAAGTAGAATGGAAGAGTGAGCTAGGGCATTTCCATACGTTCTCCCCCTCCTTGTGCAAGATTGAACAATACATAGCATGCATGTGAGAGGAGAAAACAAAGGAAACCAGATGACGGACTGGAGCGAGAGGGAGACGGCACTGAGGAAGATGGCAGAAAAACGGCTTGTTTTTTTAATGCGGAACAGCTTGGGCTGTGTCGGGCCGTATTAATCACGCAGGCAATTTTCGGAAGAAAATAAAGTTTTGTTACAATACACATTTGTGTCTCCTGGAGGAGACTGTCCAGGGACCCATTGATCATGGAGCCTCGTTTTTACCACGTCGCTGTAAATTCACTTCTGGGGGCTGCCAGGGAGATTAGAATGGTTATTGACGGGCTCCCGGGCAGTCGGCAGGAATCATCTCATTTACCGCATGGTGATCCGAAGGAGGAGGGCGCCCCGGAAGGTCCCTCCGAGCCCCCCACCCACCCCGAGCCTGGCAGGCGGGCAGGGCTATTCGTCACCCGCCCATGCACGAGAGCACACACGCCGTACACACCCACCTATTCCGAGCGCTCATCCCCAGGGCTAGTGTCTTTGGTCTTCTGTTTTTAACAGCTTCTGGCTTGGAATTAAGAAGTGAAAAGACCAGATGGCATGGTACCAGCGCCGGCTTCTCCACCCACAGGCATTGGGGTCACGATGCAATCAAGACTCAGGCGTGAGTCATGCCTCTCCGCCGGGTAAAGGGGGAGATGTGGGAGCCTCAGAGGAATGGGGGGCCCACCTCCTGCCCCTTCATGGGTCAAGGTGGCCATGCAGTAAATCAGGGCGGGGCGGATTTCAAAAATGAGAAGTGCTCCGTCACACGCTGGACGTGTCACCCCAAGCACACCGCTCCTATTTCATCATCTCTACACCTGTCAAAAGAATCCACACCACACCTAGCTGTGGGTGCCTGGCTAAGATCCCCATAAAGATCTTTTGAGAGCCCCGTAAAAATGCAAAGCACACACTCATGGGAAGACCCAGTCGTCCTGGCCGCCCCGCACTCCCGACATCCCCTTCTGTATCCTCCCATCCCCATGAGCCAGGCTTCCAGAGTGTTCACTCACCCCAGACCCTTCCTGCAGGACCCGCCCAGGATTCTCCTCCCCAACCTGGCCTACCCGGGTCTCTATCCTTGCCTGGCTTACGAGTCACCTCTCTGTGCCCAACGTCCTCAGGGTGGGCAGACAAGATGAATACAGTCAGTATTATGAAAATCGGCAGTCTTTCCTGGGACTTTAACATCTAGGGAGGTAGACTCTGCCTCAAAAAAATCCCTGAGCCTGGCTTATTGTCTGCTATGGAGAAGATGTGCGGAATGTTCTGGAGAGATGGACACTGCAGTTTTGAAGCACCGGGTAGGTGCTGATGGATACACACGTCACTCCCAGTCAGACACCCAGTGCCCGACGGCAGAAGATGAGCGTGGGAAGGAAGATTAAGGGTGGATGGTGCAAAGAGAGGCTCACAGGCCACAGAAATACAGAGCAAATGCACAGAGAAAGGGGACAGATATGGCTTCTGCCCCCTAGGAGCTGACGCTGAATTCCTGCTCTGGCTGGATGACCCTGGACAGTGTACCAACTCACGCACACCGGGCGTCCCACCTTGCCCTCAGGCTGACCTGAAAGAAGCCGTCCCCCTCGTTCCCAGGTGCCCGCAGAGCTGAGGGGGTGGGAGGTGCTCCGTGCCTGGTGCCTCGGTGGTGGGCGCGGTGCTCTCAGGGGGCCCGGCGATGGCCCGTGCCACGCAGCTGGGCAGGTGGACTTGGGGAAGGGAGCGGTCAGCCCAGAGCCTGGTGTCTGGCCCCATCTCTATATAATGGAACCTACAAAATCAGACGTGTTTCCTGCCTCCCCGACCACCTTCCTGGCTGCAAAATCCACGTAAGAGTAACCTGGGAGGTGGTGAGGATAAAGAATAGATCTGGATTTGCAGGCTACCCCGGAATGAGCAGAGGAGGGCATGCCCCAGAAACTGCAAACATGCTTCAGAATCCGTGGCTGAGTGTTGTGTGCTCCCTCCAGCAACACAAGCTCGGATCTGGGTCCCAGAAATCACAGATTTCCTTTCAATAACAGGTCAGTGAGCAGGAAACAATCTTGTCTGAGAGAAGATGGTCAGCAGGAAAACTATCTTTTTTTTTTTTTTTTTTTTTTTAGGAAAACTATCTTGAAGTGTGGATAATTTTCAATCGGCACGTGAAGGGACTAAAGAAGGTAAGCCCGGCCCTCTCCTCAGAGGGCTGACAGGGAAACCGTCTCTGCCAAGCTGATCTCATGGGGCAAAGAAAGCAAAGACAACCAACCAAGTGAGATCTCTTGGACCCGTACATCTGTCCTGATGTCTGTCGGTCCATCTGTCCACATGCCTGGGCTACTTCCTTGAACTTGGTAGCTCCCCGATGGTGACGACTGTTTCCCCCTCTCCCAGAGCCATTGGCATTGACTCCACTTATCACCAGAAGAGCCCGATATCTCCCTTCGTGGAGGCTGAGTAAGGAGAGGAGAGCTGGGAGAACCGGCCACCTCAGGACCCCCTAGAGAGGATCACAGTTGACATGAAAGAAGGTCAAAGGCCGGGCCTCCAGCAAGAAAGAAAACAAAGCCCAAAGAGCTGGCCATGCCCTGTCAGAGGCAGACCCCTGCCCATGACTCCCTATTAAGGAGACAGCTTACACGGCCCCAATGTGGTACAGATCAGAGGTACCAAGTCACATTTGTGACCCAGTCTGCCAAGCTGGAAACAAAAAGATGACGCCCAACATCCCCACAGCCGTGAAAGACTTTAGACACAACGTGGTCCAGGAAACTTACAGCTGCTGCTGCTGATGATGATGACGATGACAACCAACATTTACAACGTACAGGCTATGTGCTGGAAACTTCTGGAAGCTTCTATGGACTGTCCTGTCTCATTTAATCCTCCAGCAACCCGCCTAGGAGGTAGGCAGTGTTATCATCCCCACTGCACGGATGAGGAAACTGGGGGCCCAGACAGGCGAAGTCACTTGCTCTGAGTCACACAAGTCTGAAAAGCAGCAAGGGTGCCTGGAAGTGAGCTTCATCATCTGACGTTTAGACTCTTCCAGATGCCCCTGTCTGACCGAAGCAGGGCGTGGGAGCCCTAACGGGAGGGCTCCCCTTCCAGGGCCTACCCAATCTCTCCCAGTCACTCAGCTCACCAGGACGGTCACCATGTGGCCATTCTGCAGAGCTTTCCTGGCTGCTCGCCATCAGCTCTGGCTCTGGGGGCAAGGATTCCCCTCAGTCTCTGCCCCGTGTCGCCCCACCCTAGTGAGGGGACAGATTCCCCAGCTCTGCCCAGGCTCTGATCCTGCTGCTGGGTTTTGCAGCAAAAACACATTCAACACTTATAACAAGGCAGCTTGTAACGCAACACAGTCAGTGCTAAGTACCAAACAGCTGTCCCTACACCAGATGGGACGGATGGACTGAGCTGGGTCAGGAGGACAAGGGAAGAGGAGCCATGAACTGGAAAGCGGGATCCATGGATCAAACCTGCGCGGGCAAGAACAGAGGGAGGGGCACTTCTGAACACAGAAGCACTAGGGCCCCCTTCTTTTTCTCTTCCAGGGCCCTCCAGGAGAAACCTAGCTAAGCTTGTCCAGAGATCGAGCAGTAAAGAGCCAAGTCTTGGAACCACACGCTCACATCAGGCTCTGCAAATTCCTACCATGTTGATTCGTTTTCATTTCCAAAGCGCACCAAAGACACACATGAGGTCATAAAGGTCCATTAATGAGGGTTCTTCCCAACACGCGCCAGCAGCATGGAGTGAAACAAGAGGGAGGAAGTGTGCAGAGTCAAACAGAATAGGTAGTTTGAGTCAGAAAACCCACCTTGACCCCAAGAGCAGCCACGCTCCGACGAGAAAACTCTTGTGGACGTGACAGGCGTGGGACGGACGCATCACACCCACTCCTTCCACGGCTGTGGGCAGAGGTGGGAGGGGAGGGCTCCTTCTGGGACTGCCTGCCCGCCACCGTCACATCCACATGACCTCAAATCCACTCCAAAATGGAGAGTGCGGGTCCGTGAGTGTCTCTCTTCCAAATTCGGAACGTGCTTTACATATGAGAGCACACCTGGAATGTCCCCACCGCGCCACATCTCCTGCGCTTCCAGAACGGGCATGCCCGCTCCCCTGACCTGCACTGCCGCACCCTCACCGACCCACAGCAGACACACTTCATGGACACCCAACCATGAGAGCTGGGAGGCCAAGGGGCCCCAACCCCAAGAAAGCACTGGGTGGCCCATGCACTTAACCATGGGATTCATTTTCCAAATAGTGGAGTCCAGTTGCCAGATACAAGTGATCAGGAAGGAAAGGCAAGTGTGTCACATAGTCATCTCTTAGCCACTGCCTGAATTCCGTGAGCCCACAAGCACCAAAGGCGCACGCGTGATCGAAGATGTGGCCTGTGTGTGCCAACTCAATCTGTACCAACCAAGCCGTGGGTTGTGACCAACTGGGAACAGAAATGAGCCTCCTCCTGGGAAGCCCTATTGCAAAAATGCCCACACTCCTGAGCCCGGAAATGGCCATGAACACTGATACTACGCATGCCAACTGACGTACAAGTTCGGAATGTTCCACATGCTTTCTACGGTACACCAACAACAACTTCACTCTTTCTCCAACGAGGAGACAAACTGCTCCCTTCTCTCTCCGGCTCACTGTGGAGGTGCGGTCAGACCATGAAGTCAGATCCCAAAGCATGTCTAACTGACTGTGATGCTTAATTATATGTGTCAGCGTGGCTAGGACATGGTATTTTGGTCAAGCATTACCCTCGATGTTTCTGAAAGTACTTTTTTATTATTTTTAAAGATGTATTTATTTATTTGAGAGAGAGAGAAAAAGAAAGAGAGAAAGAGTGTGTGAGAGAATGTGAGCAGGGGAAGGGGCAGAGGGAGAGAATATTCTCTCTCTCCTGAACCAAAACCAAGAGTTAGAGGTTTAACTGACTTGAGCCACCCAGGTGCCCTGAAAGTACTTTTTTTTTTTGAAGATGAGATTAACGTTTAGATCAGTAGGCTTGGGTTAAAGTAGATTACCCTCCATAATGTGGGTGGGCCTCATCCAATCAGTTGAAGGTTTTAAGAGAAAGAAGATCGAGGACCCCCCAAGGAGGAGGGAATTCCACCAACAGACTGGCTTTGGATTCTAGATGCAATGTCAGTTCCTCCCTGGGTCTCCAAGCTGTGGGTCAGCCCTGCAGAGTTTGGACATGCCAGCCAGCTTCCACACTCATGTATGCCAAATTCTTTGAAATAAATCTCTCTTAAGCTCTCCCTCTCTCTTCCTATGTATCTATCTACATCTATCTATAAATATAAATAGAATAGACGCTAGCAATAGATAAAGAGACAGAGAAAGTCTCCCATCTGCAGCTGATGACAAGGCAAACCCCACGCTTCCAGTCTCCACGGAGTCCTCAGAGGAGCCCCCACCCCCCACCCACTGCTCTCGGCTTTTACCACTTTCCTCTGGCCAGTCTCCCTCAGCAGGGAAACAGGTCTCCTACTACACACAAGGAATCAAGGCCACTAGAAGGAATTTCCGAAAGTGGTCCAGGCCTGTGACATCAGCATCCCCTAGCAATCAGGCAGACCCAGGACCCAGAATCCCCATCAAGCCCCACAGTGGCTCCTCTGCAGGTAGAAATATGAGAAGCACTTCTACAGTCTCTCGGTGCCCCCTGCAAACGTTTGGAACTCTGAACCCTGCCCTCTGTCTGTGTGTCCTCCCTGGAAGGAAGCAGTCAGGAAGTCAGACCCTCCTGGTCTCTCTCATTTCAATAAAAAAGGCCCCCCCAAAGCCTTAATTACTTTCTTCTCCTTGCCGCCCTCCTCCACCTCCCAGCGAGGCCCCCCCCTCCACTCTCCTTTGGCTTCAACTTACCCTATTCCACAAAAACTGCTCTGGTTAGTTTCTAGCGACATCCACGAGGCCAGAATCGAGGGAAAGTTCCCAACCTGACCTTGGTTGAGGATCATTTCTGCCGGAGTTAACACGGTTGCCTCTCTCCTCACATAAATGCGATTCACTCTTGAATGCCCGCACATTCGGTGTTCCCCTGAGCCCTGCCTCCCCTCTCCCCCGGCCCTGTGATCGGCCCTGGCCACCTGTTTTGTTTCCTGGGCTGCCCTTTCTGCTAGTCCTCCAAATCAAGTTCCTCGAGGCTCTTTCTCCCCCGTCTCCTGGTCTCACTTTATAGACTCTAACTGGGTAACCTCATCCAAATCTGTGTCTCCCACTGTCACGCCAGTGACTTCCAAACCCGTATAACTCACATGGACCTTTGCTCCAGCATCGGCTAACTTCCCATGGGAAGTCTCCCCCTGGACGCCTCCTAGGCCCCGCAAATTCAGCATGCCTAAAATGGCCACCTGCTCTCCTACGTCTTCCCGTCCACATCGTGGGGCACCCCACACTCTGTTTTTGTGGGCATCAAGCTAGAATCACAACACATTTACCATGTCCAGTTGGTCACCAAATCCTGAAGATTCTGCCATCTTTAGGATCTCTTTATGACACTCAGCCCTGCCTCCCATTTGTATCGCCCTAGCTCTACGTCTCATCACTTCCCTCCTGAATGACACCAAACGCCACCTGCTGGTGCCCTTCATCCAGCCTCCCCCTCTGCAACTCAACCTCGTTCTATCCACTGCCCTGTTGCCAGCATGATCTATTTCCTTCCTGCTTGCCTTTCTGCCTTCTTTCCTTCTTCTCGATATTGTATTTTTATATAAACACCCAATGTGGGATTCGAACTTACAACCCTGAGATCAAGAGTTGCGTGCTCCACCCACTGAGCCAGCCAGGCCTGATCTTCCTAAAATGCAAATGGGATCACAGCACTCTTCTTCTTTAAGGATTTCCTTGCCTCTCCAGTGCTTTTCAGGGTCAGGTTCAAGCTCCTTTGCTTGGCACCCAGTTCCGCCCCAGCTCACCCCTCCGACCTCAACTTGTATCCCCCTTACGCCATCTGTTGAAAACCATTGTACTTCGCAGAACCAGGAATGCCCTCTCTCAATTCACACTCTTTCCTCTCTGCCTAGAGTGCCCTTCCGTCTGCCCACACGCCCATCCCCGTTCAGCCGCAGCCCCAGACGCGTCCCCGGGCCCCCAGCCCGATGTCAGTCCCCCCGTCCTGTGCTGCTTTCTCCCCTCTGCCAGCTGCCGTCCTAAGAGACCCTTCACTCTCTTGTCTCCCACGTCCCTTCATTTTGTGTCCCCAGAGCCCAGCACAGTCCCTGGCAGAGAAATGGTTACTGCACGAACAAATGAAAACCCTCCTGCCACCCCTATTTCTTCTCTCTGCTCTTTTTATGATCAAAGACATCACTTATCTCTTCCCGAATTATAACATCAGGGATGGCACCTCCACACGTAAAAAAGAGCCCATCCTGGACTCAACTGCCTGCTGTCTCCTTGGATTTACTAATCAGAACTCAAATTCTGGAAGCCATTTGGCTCAAGTGCATTAACCAGGCCGATATTCCCTTTCTTGCTCCTCTCCTCATCAAGCCTCTCCCGGAATCCAAGGCAAGAGTGGTGTCATTTTTAGCAACAGCAAGCCTTGCAAAACAAGACGCGGGGCTGGGCAACGAGATGTATGAGGCCCCGCCGCTGGACCTCTCGTTATGCAGGAGAATGCACACTTTGCTGAGTGGTTTAATTTCCTCGAGCTGAGCTCTGCACTTGATCTGGGAAGGAGCACCACACCTCATTAGCTCAGTTCCTGTACAGAGCAGTCTCCGGGACGAACTGCCTGCTTCAGCATTTGAGTTCCTGTGTGTCCCGCCCATGAGTCATATTGGGGCAATTTTCATGAATCAAGATGCTTGGCACAGCTTCCTGTCTTGGGGTCCACAAAGCCCACAGAGGACCCCACAAAGGTCCACAAAGCCCAGAAAGCCCCCAATATTGAATGTAAGATGTTGTTGCTGTAGGAGGATTTGTTGTTTCTGGGGTGTGAAGTCATACCTCTTTCCTTGGCTTTCTGCAGAAGCCTGGCAGGAGGGGGCCCCCCTGGGCGCGGCTGTCGGTCTGCAGCCCTAGGCCCTGGGCACACCCTACAGCCAGGCAGCCCCACGCCCTGTTTTCAAGCACCAAAGGATCAACAAGGTTCGAGGCCTCCCCGGCCAGCCTAGTTCCTACAAACATTTACTTTGGAATATTCCCCAAGCCGTTTTTGATCTTTGAGCTGATTACCCACTGGGTCGATGGCCAAGTGTGACTTCTCCCTCCATGGCTTACTGGGGAGTCTCTTTCTCTGAGTCCTGAAGAGTTGCTTTTCCAAAGACAAGGTCATTGTCTTTAGCTAGAAAACCCAGGAGACTCCGCTGTCCTTGGCCAGGTGGCTGCTAGGCCAGTTTCAAGATGTAGTGCGAGGTCGGGACACAGGCAACCCCTACCTGTGTCTCTCTATCTTCAGAAGGTTTTTTGTTTTTAAGCAAAAAGTGTTGATTCACCTTCTCTCACCCTCAACCCTGACCACAGTTCCCTGCTTTACGAGGCCTGGTTTTTCTAGAAGGGAGGGGAGGAACCACACCCGTGAGGCCAGGGCCTGGTGGAAGCAAGGGAGGGGCGTCCTTCAGCTTCTCAGCTCAGCAGATGGATCTATCTGGTGACGAGGAAACTTATCTTGTTATAGTCAGTGGACGAGAACAGAAAAAGAAAAGAAAAACCCCAGAGTTTCATTAAGCAACGGCTCGGCAACAGATTCTCTAAAAGCAATTAAGGGTAAATTAATGCAGACAGTTTCAGGCCAGAGCTAAGGAAACCCCAGTGCACTTAAGGCACAGGAAATGCTGCCTGAGTCCTTCACACTTATGGTATCTCTCCCATAAGTTTCGGAAGGTGAGCGCGGTGGAGGGGGGACTCCCTGATTGCTGCAGGAGGGCCAAAATACACAAGGAAATGGTGCAAATCGGAAATAATAAATAGCCATCTTCCAAAGCCCAGTAGATCCAAACCGTGGTCAATCAGATTCCTCAGAAGAACAGAAGGACCTAAAACATTCTCCTCTCAGCCAAAGCATTGCTCCCCTGCCTCCAGGCCCTCGCAGAGCTCCAATCTGGGGTTAAGGCTGTCTTCTAGAATTTCAGCCCCGCGATGAGAAACCTATTACCAAACCGGCAGCTTTCCTTTCAATGCTCTGGCCAAACAGGCCATCTAGCCCAGGGACGCTGACCTTGAAAACACTTCCGTTTATTCCCGCACCTGGGCTACCCACCCCTCTGTCCTTGGTGCTCCCGTCCCCCCCCCCAGAAAGTCTTCCCCGGGGGCAGGCCCTCCCCAGTCAGAGTCAAGTCAGACACACCAGCCCCTCACCCCGTTTCTTGCTAACCGGACCCTGCCCATGTCAATCCGCAAACACCCTCCCCCTCCCTGACCTGCCGGAGCAGTGTACCAGATCCTGTTGATCCTGCGTGGCCAAATGCATTAATCCTTCCCTCCTCAGTGTGTGCAGGCCCTTTGCCATGTGACTTCCAGGTTTTTCTCACGAAGGAGGCAAAGTCTATTTCCCCAAATGTGGGATCGGGGTGCAGCCACTCGATTTTCTTTGACTATCAGAACAAGGGGAAGGGATCGTGCTGCTCCATGCCTGAGCCTCGAGGCGTTCTCGCGCCCTAGGCCGTCCCCTGAGGAGCTGAGGGCAAGCCCTCTGGTCCCAGATAGGGGTGGAAGATGAGCAGCAAAACACCCACACGTGTGCAAGCCCAGCCTTCATGCCCATGCGCTGTGTCAAGATCCTTACAGTGTCTACCTTAGCTCATTACTTTTCACCATGAGCCAGCAATGTGTGTGTACCCATTGTACTGATGAGAAACGTGAGGCTCAGAGTCACCAGCCCAAGGGCAAGCGAGGGGTACGCAGAGCCAGACTTGACACCCAGATCCACCTGACTCCAAAGCCTCTTGTCTTAGCCTCTGAAAAAAGAGATGATTTCCCAAGGAGGGTCTGAGTGGAAGGTTTTGGGATGGCTTCCGTTTGTTCAACGAAGCCACAGGCCTGACCAAGGAGTGACCTGTGCTAAGCCAGACCACCAAACTGGGACTTAATACCTAACCTCACTGCAGTTTCAGCCTCCCCCAGAAATGTGGTCTTGATCTGTCAGTTAGGAATTTTCTGATAGGCACTAATGAGGTCCTCTGTCACAGAAGCCCTTCTCTATCCCCCAAAGTAAAATGAGGCAATCCACCTAATAAGATCCCCCTGGCCCTTTCCCCTCAGGAAGATGACCCTGCCTAAAACAATCCTTTGTTGTGCTAATAACTTCTCACCCCACCCTCCTTCCTAAAAAAACCTTCTATTTTGCACAACTCCCTGGAGGACTCCTCCTATTTGCTAGATGGGATGTTGCCGGATTCAGAATTCCTTACTAAAGCCAACTGGATCTTCCAACTTACTTGGTGGAATTCTCTTAACATGCTCTTTCCTTTATAATTAACTGTAGCCTCCAGTGTTCTATATCAAACATGTATTACTTTTCTAAGTTAAAAATACTATAAATGTTACTTTTTCAAAGATTTCTATAGAAATAATTTTAGCACTTGACAATTCCAACACTGACCAGGAAGAAAATACAGGGAAGAATAAATAACAAAACTGCTGAAGAGGGAAGGGCGTTAAGGAAACCCGGAGATATACATGATGTTAAAATCCAACATAAAGTGACTATCATTGAATCAAGAAAGTGACGACAGGTACGTGGAACAGAAGATTCTAGAAACAGATCTGATCTTGGAGAATTTATGCCAAGAAGGGTCCACAAACTAAGAAGGCATGAATCATATAATAATAAATGATGTTGGGAACACTTTACTGGATGACACAGTGAGAGTCGCCCCTACATGCTAAAAGTAAATTTATTTTATTTTTTTTCAACCTTATTTACTTATTTAAGTAATCTCTACATCTAAGCTGGGGCTTGAACTCACAACCCTAAAATCAACAGCCATACGCTCCTCCGACTAAGCCAACCAGGCACCCCTAAAAGTAAATTTTAGATAGACAAAATGGTTGAATGTAGAACTCAAAATATAAGGAAAGCAGCATAAAAATGTATGTGAATATTTATACAAGTTCTGGATATTGAAGAATCTTCAATAGTTTGATAATATTTGTAAACCTCTGATCAGAAAAATAATAAAACAGTAAACTGCAAAAAAAACACAAAAAACTCTTAGAGCAATTAGGAGAAAAGATAATGAGAACCCAAAGAACACATATATAAATGAACAAAAAACATGAACACAATTCAGAGAACAAAAGAAATAAATAACAAATATGAAAATAGGTGGACCATCATTAGTAATAAAAAAGATTTGAACAATAATGAGATGTCATTCTGCCTCAATGTGGTGGAATTATAAATAACTTTTTCTTGCTTCTTTGTACATTTTCTGTTATTTTTTTTATAGTGAGCAAATATAACACAGAAAAACACATCAGTTTCGATTAATACATGAATGACAGAACCATACTGCAAAATTAAAGGGAACTGCAATGCCTGACTATAAGCTCTTGGATTTTCATACAGGCATGACATCAGCTGGCATGAACAAGAAACACCCCATGTCATCCCCACACCCCATGACGCCACAATCAGAGAGAGAATTCTGAGTCAAGACCAAAATCACAACTATTCTAGCTTTTCAAATGCGGATGGGGTAAAAGAATGACATAGCCTGATCTCACAGGTTATCCATTCTAGAGAGCAAGCATACCTATCACCAAAATAGACCTCCACCTTTTTCCTCTACCTAGGAGCTATTCCAAGATGGCCTTAGATAATAAAGGGTTTATATTCTAAAGGTATAATAAACATAAAACTAATCACTGCAATTGTAGACTTTCATCTGTTAGTCAACATGTAGCTTTGAAAGGGCCTGAGAAACTTAAATATAAAATAACTGTAATTTTGTTTACATTACGGCGTTAGCTCCAGTTCTATGCCAATTTCTTAAGGTTATGGGAACTGCCCCATTTACAATGATAATAAATGCTGCATGAGATGTGAGCCCAAACCTGGGCCTCTTACAAAGAAACTGAACCATCCCACTGAGTCTGCCAGGCATCTAGTCTACCCATTAATAACCATTGATGAAATGACCTAGTGACTTCTGTGCTAAGATATACTTCTGTTCTGGAGTAGAACGGCATGAAAGCAAACTTCAATCCTTTTTAAATGCCATTCCTACTGGTTTCTCAATGTCCTGTAGAATGTTCACTGTCACTTGTACCATCCCTCCGACATGTTAATTACATGCAATTTTCATTCTTTTCAACTTCCCTCCAGGTAATGCCTTCCTTTCTAAAATCCCACAGGTAAGATCTTACACTACCTTGGAGACTTCCAACATGTTGACTCGATTTCTCATACCTTGAGCTGGCGAGGGATATAGAAATGGGAGCAGACACCTTAGGCATGGCGGTAATAATAATAAATCTGTCCTTGCAGCTGAAGGTCCCAACACATACCTTTCCCATCAGTGGCCAGTAGGTTTCATGAGGTCAAGGACCACATCTCTTTGGCTGACAGATCTCCGGCACACACAGGGCTCATCCCA
The DNA here is from genome assembly GCA_028534135.1 of Potos flavus. NCBI lineage: Eukaryota > Metazoa > Chordata > Mammalia > Carnivora > Procyonidae > Potos > Potos flavus. The sequence goes on along the minus strand of CM052890.1, from coordinate 11,264,289 downwards.
GATGCTCAATAAATACGTGTAAAATACATTAATAAGTAAAATAGAGAAGAGACATTCTAGTCACTTGTGGCATAAAGAGGTTATGGGGAATGCACAGTTCTGGAATCCTAAGGATTTAATGAAGACCCTAGAATCACAAGAATGAGTCCCCTCCCAGGGTACCTGTTTGAAGATGCCACATCAGATCACTAGAGAAGCGCTCCTGACTGAGGATGGTGACTTTATTACATTCCAAATATTTTATGATGGATGGAAGACAGGGCCTATCCCTCAGTTTTAAACATGGATCTTGTCGTGGAGCCTACTTAAAAAAATAAGAAAATTAAAATAAAATGTAAAAAAAAAACCTGTTTTGTTATATGTAACACACCCTGGGACAAATGTACCTGTATCACCTGGAAACAACAGCTTCATGGTGACACTTGCACACATGGGCCATCAATTATGGAGCAGCGAAGTGTGGAAGATACAGAAATTTTTTAAAAACCTCACCGTTACCTTAGAAAGAGAAAAAGACAGGTAAATCGTAACTGTGATTATGGAATGATAAATGTCATAAGGAAAGTTTGTTCAGGATGGTCTGGGCCTTCTGCCTTCCAGGGGGCCTGCCCAGGGAAGGTTTCCCAAAGGAGATAAAATTTGCCCTGGGCCATGATGCATCAGGAGGTAATTTCCAGGTGAGGACCTGTGAAGGGAGAAAGGGGAAGATGGGAAAAATTCTTCAAGCAAAATCAAATGAACAGCATGTGCAAACACAGAGGAGAGAAAACATATAGTGCACCACCCATAGCAGGAATTGGTGTTTCTGGGCATGTCCAGGATGAGGAAAAGAAACCAGCGGTCGACCAGGTGCTCCGAAGGCAGTTAATAAGATTCAGACTCAGTCCTCCCGCAGCGCGAAGCCATGAGGTCAAGGATTATTGAGCAGGGAAGTGGCATGACAACAAATGGCAGGTGTCTAAATCAAAGAACAGCATCCCTTCAAGTCAGACCAAGATGTGACCCCAGAGACTGAGCTCTAAGCTCTCCAAAAGGACGTGGGTGTACGAGTTTCCTGTCCAAGGAGCTCATTCATTTTGCACTGCCCAGATCACAACCCCAGCTCCTCACCGTGGCTATTCACCTACTCCCCACATGGCCTGGGGAAGCTGGACTCTGCAGAGACACCTTCCAAAGGTAGGCACGCTCGGCTCAGATACTCCAGTTCCTCTCCTAGGCCCCAAAGCTCTGGTCTACCCACGAGTTCCCCGAGTGGATCTTTGGCAGGGCCCCTCTACCCCATTCTGAATAAAGACCACAACAAAAATTACTTCCTTGATCACTTACATAAACTTACCACTCACAGTGTTATTGGCAGGAAATGCTGTTTTTCAGTTCAAGTCATCAGAACTATGAACAAGGCATTTTATCTTACAGGCAAAGCCCCAGATGGAATGGGCTGACCTCTGAAATGAAACTCAGGAGGAGCTGTGGACTCATCAATGGCTGGTGAGACCAGGCAAAGAAGCCGGCTACTTCCCAGATCCAATTTCTCAATTTCCCGGGGGCCTCAGGCATTCAGGGACCTCCCTCTAACCCGGCCCCACCCCTTACCAGCTAGCTCAGAGATGCCCATCCAGAAATCACCAATAAACATGTCCAACAGGGGCACCTGGGTGGCTCAGTTGGTTAAGCGTCTGACTCTTGATTTCAGCTCAGGTCATGACCTCAGGGTCCTGGGATCGAGCCCCACGTTGGGCTCCGTGCTCAGCAGGGAGTCTGCCGGGGATTCTGCTGGGGATTCTTTCTCTCTCTCCCTCTGCTCCTCCCTCCACTCGTGCTCTCTCCCTCTCGAAAATAAATCAATCAATCTTAAAAAAACAACAAAAACAAAACCATGTCCAACAGAAGGGCAGCTCTGCCCACACCCAAGGCCGGTAGACCACACATCATGATGGCAGCCAAGCAGGAAACACCCCCCAGGCCCCATGTATGAAGAGAAATTCCTGGCCAGGGGATTGGAATTTAGGGTTTCTACTAATACTCTTTTTGGCCCATACTTTTCATCAACTCATCCTACGCTAATACCCAGTAGAACTGAATCTATGTTTTAGAAAGATACTCTAAAGCAAATGAGGAAGAAGTTTTGAAAAGGTGGGGAAGGGAAACAGGAAATCAATGAGAAGATAAGTCAAGAGATTTTGCAAGAAACATGAAGGGATCTGGGGTCAGAGGAATATTTTTTATTGATAAAAGGTATGATTTAGGACAATTAAATAGTCATGAATGAATGCACCTGACGGCATAGTTTGAAAGCACGCAAAACAAAATGTATTGAAAATCCAAGAAGTAAAGACAAATTCACAATCACACTGAGAGATATTAACATGTCTCTCTCGGAAATCCAAAGAAACAAAAATATCCAAAAATTCATGAAAAGATGATCAATCTCTATAGAAATCAAAGAAATGCATCCAAGAGCTATAACGAAGTATTTTTTTATCCTTTGAGCTGGCAAAACAAAATGAAGACAGATCTTATACAGTCCCATCAAATGTGAGGAAAAAGGAAACCCTCGTATACTGCTGGCTGAAGTATAAACAGGCAAAATTCTTTCAAGAACAAGTTAGCAGCACCCTGCAAAATTAAAAATGAACATGCCCAGCACATCTGGGCATAAACAAATGTCAGACGGACACATAAAGCAGCCAATAGTGGTTACCTTTGTTGAGAAGAGTGACGTTTGAGTCTGGGGCTTTAAGAAGAATTTTTTTTTTTTTTTGCCCTATATATATCTACGTAATTCTTAAATAATACATTCAACTGTTACTTGTATACTCTCTTTAAATTAAAAAAAGACTTGAAAAAATCTGTTGGATGTGGCAGGTAGAAAATCATAGGAAACATCTGTAAATTTCACCATAGCGCTTTGTACAATGAGTAGCGGAGGAAGAAATAGATGGAGTGAATGAAAGCTTCCTCCCAGAAGCGCGGCACTGGAGGGAAAGGAAAGAGCCGGGAAGTAGGTTTAAAAAGAGGAATCTTCACTTGGCATTCAGCCCCAGCAAATGAGTCCCTCTGGTCCCGTTCTCCTACATCCTTAAAGAATCTTGTTCCCTATTCCGCCAGCAGGCCTGATTGCAGGCAGGAAGCGTGTTAAGGTCTAGCAGGCAAAGTAATGACTTTTTCGAAATAACTGTCCCTGCACATCTAAGTCTTCTCATCCTAAGACATTCTACTCCCCGACTCTGGGTCTGTGTGTGTCTGTGTTTAAAAATTGCCTTCATGAGTAATTGCAAATGGGTTCTAATTAAAAAAAAAAAAAGTATGTAGCCAAATGTCTGCAATATTTCATAAAATCTTCTACTTTGCATGCTGGTCCAAATGAATATTTATAGGAATGCTGTTATTTGGCAAAATGATGTTAAATTGGGAATTTTTGCCCCACACAAATGCCTCTCAGAAGAGGGGCTGGGATGGGCCTGGGTAGGGTAATGGTGGGGGGCACCAAGTCCCTTGAGGACAGGCTTCATTAAGACCCCCCATGTCTTCAAAGGAAAAACCGTAGAAATGCCAAGGTCCAAAATGCCAGGAATGGAGGAAGGCAGATCACCACGTCTGTGTTCGAGGAGTTAGAAATCAGTATTCGGACCAAGAGTTAGCATCCTGTTTCCACAATACTGAGCTCCATATCTAGGCCAGCCAGGATGTGAGAGCGGGTCTGGACTGAAAGGTCAGGCGTGAGGCAGACCCCAGCCTCCGTGAAGGTGTCCCTCGGCTGCCTTCTCTGTCCTGATGAGTGCGGAGCCTCCGTGAAGCCGGAGCCTCGCTCCAAAGATTCGTCTTCCTTACTTGTCGACTGTCCAGGTATAGGAGCTGGCAGTGGCACGCGAGAATTCTGTAATTTGTCCCTGCATGCACGGTCTCCGCGTCCGGGTGGATGTGGCAGGCACAGCAGGCAAGGACAGAAGATGCAAAATATTGGCAATGATGGGGCCTGCTCAGGGGAGAACATCACAAGGTTTCTAGAGACACAGACAGCCCCAAGCAGCACTTTAAGTGTCCGCAAGGGAAATCTGCACGTATGTCAAAACAGGCGTTGAAGGTCATCTCCAGCTGGGACTGCTTGGGCTGATGTCCTGCAATGTTCAGCAGACATTTCCTGCTGCACATCCTGGAGCTTCAGAGGGGCTTTGCGTACCCCCCTGGGCAGCCCATGGACCCTTCTAGTCCTGGCTCATGCCAGGCGGGCAGGGGGCTCGTTGGCATGCAGAGAAGTGGGCAGGGTACAAATATGCGTATTGCAGGTGGAAGCAAAGTGCTGAATTGTTACTCATAGGTCCAGAATCTGGGGCACTTGACCTCCATATCAGTCTTTTTATAATATAATAATCATCGCAATTATTCGACACCTTTGGGAACCTGATTACTGCAGCTTCTTATCTTGGCTGAGAGTTACTGTACATACAGTTGTTTCTGCCCTCCCACACTGCCTCCGCTGCTTTTAATGATGCTAGATGTAGCAAAGTCCTCGGGCCCGGATAAGTCTGGGGCAGGACAGCCTCTCTGCCCCAGGGTATCTGCTCAGGTGGTCTGGACACCAGAGAAACACAGGAGGTGGGCAAGTGGAGGCATTTGAAGACCACCACCCGCCTGGCCAGTGGGGACTCAGCCAGAATGTCTCAGGGATGCTCCAGAAGGTGAGAATAAAGGTTCCTGGGAGTCTGGGTCACGGTACTGGTCCAAGACCAGGCTTCTTTGACTTCACCATCTATGTGAACCCCCAAAGAATCTAGTTAAAGAGCAAATTGCGATTCAGGAGGTTTGGAGTGAGGTCTGGGATCCCACATAGCTAACAAGCTCCCAGCTGATGAGGAGGCCAGGGGTCCGTGGACCATACCTGGCATCCTAAGGATTTACAACAGGACTGACTTTGCCACTTATTAGCTGTGGGCAAGTTACCCAACTGTCCCGGGAGAGGAGTGAGAAACAGGAAGGACCTGGGAGGGGGACAGGGAGGATGGTTTGAAGTCAGATAATTCCAAGCTGGGGAGATGGGGGCGGGGCGCAGGAAAGTGTGGATGAAAAGGGAACGGGGACCGAGCACCGTCCCAAGAAATTGCCTAAAATACCAGCCAGCGTTGGTCGCTGGTCGCTATATACGTTTGGAGATAACGTTGCCTCACGATCACAACCTTGTTTCCTAGCACCTGGCGCAATCCACGGCACATCACCCATTGTCCAAAATTATGGGTTCTTAAGTCAACTCATACATTAGAAATGGAAGAGAGACTTGAAGAGCAACTTGTTCAAGGCCTTTTTCACAGCCGGAGCTAAGAAACGGTTTTTGCAGTTGCCCAGGGTGGCTCAGATCCATCCAGCATTGCACAACCAGGGGAGAGGGTAGGGTCTTGAGTCGGGACCCGAGTTGCCCTTTCCAAACCTGTGAATTGGTCATGCTTGCTTGAGAAGGCTGTTACTGGGGAGGGCTGGGTGGAGCATTTCCTGGGAAAACATACATAAACTGATCTCTTTTCTTGAGACCCTTTTGCCAAGAGAAATGCCCCTAACTCAGCATCTTGGCTGTAAAACAAAGCACTAGCAAGTCTTCATCTGAATCACGGAGCCACGTGTGGTACTCCCCGAGGCCCACACGCCAGCTTCGAGGAGGCGAAATGGGATCAATGAATTTCTTTGTTAATCTTGATATTTGCAGGAAGCAAACAAACCAAGCACTCTGCAAATCACTGGCTTTAATCTTCAGAATTACTTATACTGCCATTTAGGAGAGTTTTGTTTTCTGGGGAGATTTGCACACAGCAGGCGGCAAACATTCTAATTGCTGTTAAGTACATTTGGTGTAATATGTTGGGGGAAATGTAGCCCTTACATCAGTTAAGCATGAACACACGTGCTCACGGGCAGAAAGCAAGTTTGCACGCAGACACACTCCCCAAAGTCTTTTCGCCACAGAGACAAAAATCGCACAGGCTGCCTCCTGCAGACACGAACAGCACCTGGATCCAGCCAGTTCGTGCCCATAAACAAAGACCCAGACAAACTGTGCTCTACCTTTTATGCCCCTCTCTACCCACTCTCTCCCTCTCTCTCTCTCTGAGTTCATCTGCAGTCAAGATGCAATGCTATTTATAACGTGTAGTGTGCTGCGGTCACCAGGATTTGCGACCTAAAGCAGAAAGCATTCAATCTAGGCAACAAGAATAAAGCTCAATGGGAAGTCAACGCCACTGCTATTTTATGCCGCACGTGCCCCCTTCTCTGAGCAGATCAAAACCTCCTTGCAGTCAGGGAGCACACCTCGTCCGTTTTCACAGTCCTCAAGCTCTTAGCTCTGCATCTGCCATGTAGTGAACATGAACAGCAGTGAAAAGCAACTGCTATTTGTTGAAATGAATTGAAGATTCTTTCCAAGAGTAAGAGTGAGAAGGCACACAGTAAAGGAACGTCAAGGCCATCTCACGTAATGGAGAACAGGGTGGCGGGGGGTGAAAGGGGGGTGCTTTGGGTGCAGAGACTCACCATGAGAGGCGCGCCCATCGAGCCTGTCGACTCCCACAGCCAAAATGCCAGACGATTTTTTGAAAAATGATAATCCAATCCTAGGCTGATTTCCATTCCAGGTCTTCCAGTTGAATATGAAATAATTCATTAAGCCCTCGGTTGCATAAAAAAGAACTGTTTAAAAAATCTGACAAGTTGTCTACGTAAATAAGCCACCCATAATAAAGAGAAAAGCGGAGAGGGGTTACCCAGCTATGCGGGCTAACGGGAAGCCAGTAGCTGGACCATATCCGGGGCCTAGTTTCAAAGAGCTGACAAGGTAGGTGGCACCACAGGAAACTGCCATTTCTGGTCAAATGTCAGCATTTCATCATACAGCTCAACCAAATACAATGAAAATACACACAGTACTAAACTAAATCTACTCTAAGCAATTTGGTATCTCTGTTGTTTTCTAAAAACTTCTAAAGAACTCATTGGTTTAAAAATTAGTCCATCTGGTCACCCACGTATTATGACTACCAATTCAGATGAGATGTAGTCTCCATCATCACAACGTGTAAAGAAGAGAAGAAATGTGATTTCCAGGTCAAGGGAGTCCCTGAAGCAAGGAACTCAGAAGGAAGGACTAGTTTGCGATGGAAAAGTCATCTCGCAAGTTCCCGGGAATGTGGCCACGGGGCATCAGCCATTGCTCTAAATCCAGCAGACAGACAAGGCAGGGGAAATTGGTATGAATGGTATATAACGACAGACACTGAAAATGCTTTGGTTTTACTAAATCTCAGATACCAGATTGTTATGTGCTCCTCTCTCCTAATAGTAAGGGATAAAATACAATATATGGAGAGATTTTTTTTTTTTTACACTTTTTGATGGTTATAATTTACATCAAGAAACAAATGAACCTAAAAGCAGTTACTGGTGACCAATAAGTTCTCGTTGAATGAATAGATAAGTGATGATGCAATTGGGCGCATAAATACTACATGAGTTACCCAAAGTCCCCCAAATTCCAAGTTGGCAGTGCTGTGGCCAAGGGTAGTTGTTTCTGTATCTGATTTTATCATTTTTCCCATCTACATCAGTGACTCCCAAACTTTAATGAGTATAAGAACTATCTGAGATGTCCCTTGAAATACAAATTGCTGGGCCCGACTTCCAGGGATTCTAATCCAGTCTACCTAGGGTAGAATCTAAGAATGTGTGGCACATCAAGAACTTCAAAGGGATTTGATGCAGTTGCTTCTATGATGTAGGTCAATATCCCCATCAGTATAAACTTTAAATCCAGTATCTCCCACTTAAAAGTGCCCTTGAAAGTTTTGGGCTCCAGAAATCCAAATCCCTCACCACATTCTCCAAAATAATAATAAATAATGGCTAAAAGAACAAATAAAATTATAGTATTACTCTAAGACAGAGAACCCTCAAAACTTCAAATTTTCATTAATAGAAAAATGAGAAAGCAGGGTTAGTGATCCTGATACCACCAAAAGGAGATACAAGACCAAAAGCATTAAATGCAACCAATTAAACAGAATAAAGGTTACTTTTTAATGCTACAAGGCATAATTCACAGTGAAGACGTGAAAAATTTTCATATCTATGCACCAAATAATGCAGCCACCATCTTTATGAATCAATACAGTGGATGCAAGAACCCACACTGATAAGAAATATTAACACCCCACTCTTAGCACAAACAAATCAGAGAGACAATGAGTAAAAATACAGAATCCTTAAGGGTCCCCTGGGTGGCTCAGTCAGTTAAGTGTCTGCCTTCAGCTCAGGTCATCATCTCGAGGCCCTGGGATTAAGCCCTGAGAGGTTGGGCTCCCTGCTCAGTGGGAGTCTGCTTCTGCCTCTCCCTCTGCCCCTCCCTCCACTCGTGTGTGCACACTCTCTCACGCTCTAATAAATAAAGTCCTGTTGTTTAAATATATATATAAAATATATATGTAAATATATAAATATAATTATATATACAAATATATATTTATATATCCACCATATAAGTATGTTTACAAATTTATATATATAGAGAGAGAGAGAGAGAAAGAGCGTGCGCGCACGAGAGGGAATGCTTAAGTAATACAATCACTATGATAGCATTTATGGCTATCCATCAAACGTTACTCCTAGAAATAGACAAAACACCTTTTTCTCAACCTCAGGGGAAGTTGTAAAAAATAATCACAAAGGAAACATCAAGACATATCATAAAGCAGAAATATGACAAACAAGTCTCTGATCACAATGCAATAAAAGTAAAAATTATTAATAATTTTTAAAGCCATCCACCTGGAAATTAAAAAAAAAAAAAAACACTACTAAACAAATCTCGAGTCTGGGGTAAGTAGAAACCAAAATTAAAGTACTTCTAAAAAATAATGATAATGAAAACAGCACATAAAGTCAGTGGGAAACGTTCAAGCAATAAGAGTATTCAAAGCCTTAAAAACTTTTAGCAATAAAAATACTTGAATTTCATTACCAGCTCAGAAAGCTAGAAAAAGAACCACAAAGTAAGCCACAAGGAAATACGAGGAAGGCAATAATAAATATAAAAGCAGAAGTCAATGAGTTAGAGAATAGAAAAATGTAGTATCTAATCAATACATCAAAATTCTAATTTTTAAAAAACAATTAACCAAATAAGACAAACTTTAGCTAGTTTAATCAAAAAAGGAGAAAGCACAAAAATATAAAATGAGAAACCAAAGGGAAATAACTCTTGAAATCATTTTTAAGAGAGAATAATTTGCAGTTGTATGCAAATAAATTTGAAATAAAAATAAAATGGACAAGATCCCAGGGAAAGGCAGTTTGCCAAGGTTGACCTCATTAGAGACAGAAGACTTTAACAGACTTGTTTCCTGTGAAGAAAGAGAAAAAAGCATCAAGGTATTACCACATAAAGAACTCTCAGAACCAGATGGTTTCACAGGTGAATTCTACCAAACTTTCAAAGACCACATAGTCATAATTCTCCGTAAGTTGCTCTAGCACACTGATAAGGGAAGACAACTTCTTAATTCTTTTTACATGTCTTGATACCTAAACCTCTTAAGGAGAGTAGAGAGAGAGAAAAAGAGAGAGAGAGAATCACAAATATTGATGCAAAAGTTCTAAATAAAATATGAGTGAATATCACGTCAAGAAAATAATACACCATGGCCTGGTGGAATTTATTCCAGGGATGCAAATTTGATTCAGCAGTAAGAAATCTAATAACATAATACACAATATGGGGAGAAGAAAATCTATAATTATCTGTACAGGTACTGAAAATACTGAAAAGCCTTTGACAAATTCAATTCCTCCTTAAAAAAAAAAAAAAAAAAAAACTCAAGAAAAGAAGAATTGATAGATACTTTCTTAACCAGGCAAAAAATTATACCATAGTCATAAAACCAGCATCTTACAACAGGCATTTCCATCAAGGTCAAAAGCAAGGCAAGGGAGCCCATGCGCTCTTACTAAATCCACATTGCACGGGAGGGCTCAGGAAAGGCAACTGCCAACCAGGCAGACACCAACTGTAGCCAAGTGATCAACGTTACCGCCACCAGCAATGAAACAACTAGACCCCACATGCGTCCTCACGAGATGCACTGAGAGGGACATGTCCCTTGTGTAGTATTCCTGTACGATTGCCTAACCTGAATCTAATTCTAAAGAAACAGGCATGTCCAAATTGAGAAATGTTTCTCAAAATAACTGGACTACAGTCTTCAAAAATGTCAGTGTCATGAAAAACAAAGAAATGCCGAAGGACCATTTCAAAATGAAAAAATCATGGCAACTGAATGTCATTCACGATCCAGCACTTGGTTTTTCCAAAAGGACCTTACTGAGACCATAGGTGAAACATGAATAAGGACTGTAGATAGGGAGTATTATCCATATTGTTTTGTGATTATGTAAGAGAGTGCTCTTGTTCTTAGGATACTCACGCTGAAGTATTAAGAGGGAAAGGGGCATCACGTCTGCAACTTATTCTCAAATGGTTCAGTAAAAAATAGGTATGTATGGACAGATAGAAATATGATAAAATCTTAACATTTGAGGAATCTGGGTAAAGGGTATGTAGAATTTTTTGTACTATTCTTGCAACTTTTCTGTAAATCTGAATTTATATCACAACAAAGAGTTAAAAATAAGCATAAGGATATTAATAATCTCCTTTGATTCCCAAATCCCTCAGATGCAATCCCATGACTCTTTCCCCCTTCACAATAAAAGTCACCAAAAGTAGTCAATTTATTCTCCCCATTCCCTCTCTCCCATTCATTCCTTAGCCAATGCCAGTCAGGGCTGAATACCCTTGTGGAGATCATCAATGATCGTCCTCTTGCCAAATCCAATGGATACTTCTGGCATCTCAGTACCACTCATGGCTAGTGACCACTCCTTCCTTCTGGAAATACTCTCCTCCCTTGGTTTCCAGGTCACTACATTGTCCTGGATTCTTTCCTTCTTTATTTGCTGTTCCCTCTTCACACCAATTGCTGAATTCCTCTCTTCTTCCAATGCTCTAAGTTTTGGAATGACCTTAACACTCAATCCTGGGCCCTTGCCTCATTTCCAGCCCTCCTTAGTGACCTCAGTTTCAATGGGCATCTCTTTGCTGATGCCTCCAGAGGTATATCCCCAACCCCAAACTCTCACCTGAGCTTCGGATTCATAAATTGTTCAATCACCTATTTGATATCTCCAATTATAGGACTAAAAGTCAAATCAAACTTAACATGTCCAGAGTAGAATTCTTAAACATTTCCCCAAATCTGTTTGGTTCTAAGTCCTCCTTAACTCAGTAAATGGCATTACCATCCACCCATATAGTTCCATCTAAAACTCAGCGGTCTCCCATGATTACCTCCAACACGACTCTCTCATCTTTTCTTCATTTCCCTGTACTCACCTAGTCGGAATCACTATTATCTCCTACATTTACTATCCTCCAAACCAGGTTCCTTGCTTCACTCTTGCTCTCTACAGCCCATCCTCCAAAAACATTCAGATGATGTTTTAAAAACATACACCAGATCAGATCTCCAATGGGTTCCATTACTATTAATATTAGTTTCCTAGAGCTTCCATAACAAAGTGGGTGGCTTAAAACAACAAAAATCTATTAACACATAGTTCTGGAGGCTAGAAGTCTGAAATCAAGGTGTTGGGGCCATGCTCTGAAGGCTCTAGAGAAGAAGCCAACCTTGCTGCTTCTCAGCTTCTGGAGATCGCTCACAGTCCTTCGCATTCCTTGGCTTGTGAACACGTCATCACTTGACACTCCACCTGTGTCTTCCCACAGGCTTTTTCCCTCTGTGTCCGTGTCTCCATGTCTCCCCTCTTCTTATTAGGACACCAGTCACCTTGGATTTAGGGCCCACCCTAATCTGGTATGACCTCATCTTAACCTAGTTTCTTTTGAAAAACTGTATTTTCATATAATGTCACCATCAGAGATTCCAGATAGACTTGCATTTGGGGGGCTATGTTATTCAACTGAAAAAGTCACTTTTTATTCCCATTGGAGTAAATCCAAGTTCTTTATCATTTCCCACAGTCCCGCATGCTCTGGTTCCTACCTACCTCTCTATCCTCCTCAAACCATGTGCCAGTAGTTCCCATCAGTTCATAAATAGTGGTGCCAAGCCCACCCCAAACTCGGGGCCTTTCTCAGGACTGTTCTTTCCATCAGGAGCATTTTTCTACCAGGTGTCTGAGTTGCTGGCTCATGCTCGTCTCTTCTAGTTCCTCAATGGACCTTTCTCTAAAGTACGCTCTCATTTCCAGTTACTCTGTATCTCAGCACTCTATTTGTTTACTCCAAAGCTCCTACCACAATCCACAACCTATAATTATCTTATGTGTATTTTTCCCAGTTTCTTATCTGTCTCCCATTATAATTTCAGCATCCAGCATAGTACCTGGGACATGGGCGCTCATCTTCGAGTATTTGCTGAATGAACAAATAAATTCAAGTGTGTGTGTGTGTAACATACATGTGTGTGTGTGTAACATACACGTCTGTTACAACGCCCATAGAACCTTCCCATGGCTCTCTACATAGCCCTCGAAAATGTCTGTTGAAATCAACTAACTAATAAATTCCATCAATCTCCTCCACGCCACAATTCACACTTACACAAGAATTCTCTTGGTCAGACTTTGTAAGACAAAAACAATGGCTCTAATTCTGCCACCAGGGTTCCAAGTGTTTATTAAGAGTTCTGTATCTACCACAGAGCAGTCCGAGACTCCTTAGACTTCCCATGATCAGATATTGCGTAAGCGGACCCACGTGCAAAGTGGGACCAGATGCCCCACGATGAGGATGAGACCATCTTCAAGGTCATGTTTGGACCAGACTGTGCCACTGAAACTCTCACGTGTGGCCACAAAGCATTTGAGAGTGACGGAGAGAGCAACAGTCTTGTCAAGGGTCAAGAGTACAGCAAGGTGCTGCCCACAGAGGCACACCGCCTTCCTTCATCGTTGCGACATGGACCGTTAAAGGAATCTTCAAGGAGTAATGATTCACAGTACATCGACTTGAAGCAATTTTACATTTATTTATTCAATTGAATTATTTATGTTATTCATAATGAAATGAAACTCAAACAGCATTGGCTGCATCACGTCTTCTTTTGCTTTCTCGCATTTTGCTGCCTATGACTATTTTTATGCAAATGAGGTTATGATGACATTAAACATTTTCTACTGATTTTCCAAGAACAAATATGTTCTCTCCATATGCCACCGTCTTCTTTTTCCTGCATCCATCCTCAGAGCTCTGTTGGCTGATCAGAATTTTTTCCAAATTAACTCCAAGGACATTCCATCTGTAATACTGATGAGCCTGTCTCCCTCTGCAGTGCGCACAGAGCGCTCCCATTAATACCTGAATTTAGCCCATTTCGCCCATTCTGCCAGCAGCCTTATTTATCCCCCCAGCTCTCCCAGCGCTGTAAATCTCGGCTTGTTACCCAGTACCGTGGCTCTCCCCTGCTGCCTCTTTGGGGGATGTTTACTCTACTCACAGAGCAAAAACAACCAAGAACTCCACACATAAAAAAGGCCTTGTGATTGCAGAGACGTTTGCCTCTATTGATTATATTCAGGGCTAAGAAACAAATGTTTTCGGGAAAGTATTTCACATAACTAGCCACTAGACAAATCAGAGTGGAATTCGGCAGGCTGCTTACACCAGGTTCCTGGAGGCTGGCTTGGGCTTTCGTGTAGGGGGCTGTGAGTGCACGCATGTGCATGCGTGTGTGTGTCTGTGTGTATGCGTGTACATGTCTGAGTTTGTTTTAACTCAGAGCACACTGCTACCAGGAGGATCAGTAGGACTGGCAGCAGGATAATGCCCTAGAACCCTACAGGTTGCACGTTGCAAGAGTCCCCAGTTACAGGCATTGTGGGAACTTCTGAATATTGCTGGAAGTGAGCTATTTCCCTACAGTTCATGCATGCCTACAATCCTTACACAAAGCATCAAAGGGTTGCAGAAGCAGGAACAACGGCGGCTGTAAATCCCAACACTAGCTTGATTTAAGATTATAAATCCAGAATGCCGTTTCCCATAGTCGCAGCTACATCTAGGGGGCATGCATTTGGTACTTAAGAAGCCTGCAGGTGGTCAACAGGCCACTGAGCAGAGCCATGTTCATGGACAGGACACGGTTCACATTGGGTTTCTACCTGCTGACGTCACCCACCCCCTGCGGGGGAAACTGGCACCGGTCCAGAAAGCTGTCTGGAACGGAAGCGGACGGAGGGGAATCTCTCCCGCCCCTTGCTCTGATGCACTTAGACAATCCTTTTAGGTTCAAATGAAAGATTAACTTTGCCCATTCATAAACTTTTGGGCAGCCAGGCTGGCACTACCTCTAGAAGTGGAATCCTTTCTTAAACATTAGCTACGTCTTTGACCCCCATGTTTACGACGCCCTTGGTAGCACCAATGGTATTTCGGCTTCACATCTGTCTTTCCACTCTACACCTCTACGTGTGCAACACTCCAGAGGGGTGGCAACCATTTCATGGGGTGTAATGAAATTTGAAAAGGAAGATAATTCATAATGAGGTTGATTTCTTTTTTTTATAAGATTTTATTTATCTGAGAGAGAAAGAGAGAGAACGAGTGGAGGGGAGGGGCAGGGGGAGAGAGAGGAGGCCGTAGGACCCTGGGATCATGACCTGAGCTGGAGGCAGACACTTCACCGGCTGAGACACCCAGGTGCTCCAAAATGAGGTTGATTTCTATTTATTTTCATTTATAAATAAATAGATGCCTTGAAGGGCATGGGATGGGAAGGAACTAGGGATAGGAGGAAAGATAAACCAATAGCAAAGGACAAGAACCTCCCTAAGCATGGGAAACCCCACCTTGTCCTGATCCTCATTTTCTCTTCCCCTGCTTCTACCTGCTTCTGAAAATGGGGGGGGCGGGGAGGCAGAATGCTCAGAATTTCAAAATAAGAATTGGTCAGGTGTAATCGCTCAGGTGAATTAGCTTATGAAGATGCCAACTTGCAGCCCCCATTCTGGTCAACTGAACCGTTGCCAGGCTGAAGACTTGACATTTTTGGCCAGCAATCCTGGAGAGTCAAAGGTGAGGACCAGGCTTTCAGAAACATGATCGGCCTGCTGAGTAGCAATCTGATGAGATATTGGGGTTACCTGGGAAACTTGTGGTGTTTTTTTTTTTAAGATTGTCCTTTATTTGTCAGAGAGAGTGAGACAGAGAGAGAGAGAGAGAGAGAGAGAGAGCGTGCGCACAAGCAGGAGGATTGGCAGGCAGAGGGAGAAGCAGGACCCCCACTGAGCAGAGAGCCTGACGTGGGACTCGATCCCAGGACCCTGGGATCATGACCAGAGCTGAAGTCAGACACTTAACTGACTGAGCCACCCAGGCATCCCCACTTATGCGTGGGCCCCACTCCCGGAGATTCTGAGTTGATCATCTTTGGGGAGAAAATGGACATCCCAATGGTAAAAGCTCGCCAGGTGATTTCAATGCACAGTCAAGGTTCAGAACCACCCTGCAGAGATTTTAGGCAAGCAGGGATGCGGGCCCTAGAGCTTCCACATTTCACTTTGGTAACTTCTGACACTTTTACCCAAAGAACATTCTAGAACATTTATTCCAAGGTTCTCATCTTTCCATAACACGCAGGAAATAATGATGAAAATTGGGCTATTTGCCTCTTGACCGTAACAGTTGGGGATTTTAAGGCAGGAGCGTCTGCCTGAGGAGACAAAGGGTTCTCTGTGCTTGCACAGACCCCAGTCCAGCCTGGAAGATGAGAGCTCCTCTGCTCTCCCCCTGCTGCCCCAGACCAACAGCCGGCCTCTTGGGCTCGGTCAAGTTCCACATTGGAACAGCTTCACAGAAAGTCTCAAAACTCAAAAATCAAAACTTCACTGAAAACACAGGCATTCTGCAGACAAGGCCATAGCTGAACAATGGCCCATCTTTCAAAACTCTCTTACCATTTCAGAGGTTCTCGAGAAAAGGAATTAATTCACAGAAAGTGTCCCAGACTTCAGACCGGGGACTCTGTAGAGCCCACAACCTACATTTTTTGCGAGCTCCAGAGACCTCACTTTGAGAAACACTCTAAAATGTGCTTTTGAATATTCAGCCCTTTTCATGGAAAAGCCATTTTAATGAGTGGAGAAAAAAAAAATCATTTCGATTTGTGAAAAAGTAAGAGCACATATTACAGCTGATCTTTGAACTATCTGAACTGTTTTCAAGCAGGGTTCAAAGTGGGTGAATCCCTTACACGCAGATTTTTTTTTTTTACAGAACAGTACTGTAAATGTATTTTCTCTTTCTTGTGATTTCCTCATAACACCTGCTTTTCTCTAGCTTACCTTATTCTAAGAATGCAGTGTATGATACACGGAACATAGAAAATCTGTGTTAATCAGTTGTTTATGTTACTGGTTAGGCTTCCGGTCAACAGGAGGCTAGTAGCAGTTAAGATTTTAGGGAGTCAAAAGTTATAGGCAGATTCTCGCCAGCACAGGGGTCCACACCCCTAACCCTCACGTTGCTCAAGGGCCGACTATAAACTTTTTAGTCTGAACCGCTATTGATGATGGCAAAGCAGAAGCAGGAGGCAGCTGATCTATCCCACCAGCTTTTGCTCTGTCTCTGGGCCCTCCGAACACCTAACTGACCTTCCCAGGCGCTCATCACAGCCTGGCCATTGTCTCAGGCTGGGTCCCCTGGATTTCTGGGCCGACTTGGGGATAAGGGAATACTCGTTACCCTAGATTTGAGTTTCCCATCTTAGGGACACACAGTTGTGCCTTACTCTTCAGGTAGATAGTTCCCTAAAGATTCTGTCATTCCATACAAGGTGTTTTAAGGGTAAGGGGTATGTAGGATGAAGGATCTTTAAGAAATAACTGTAGCTAATATTTATTGATGGGGTACCATTAATACATGAGAAAGGTTTAGACCATGTCTGGTAGATCAGCCCATGCAGCTCCCAGGAAATAATTGATTTACTCCCCACGACAATTCCCTGAAGTAAATACCAACACATCAGCATTTTACATATAAGGCCCGGAAAGGCTAAATAACTGGTCCACAGTTGCAGAGCTAGCAAGAGGCAAAGCTAGGATGGGAACGCAGATTCCCAAGTCCATGCTCTTAACTTCTCTGAAAAACTCTCTCATTACAGTTTTTAAGTGGCATAGCTATGCTCTTCAGACCTAAGGAACCCACGAAATTGGGATCAACATTCACCCACAAATCTGATCAGATAGTTAAGGAAGGGTTCTGCTATCTGCATACTTCCCATGACTGTGGGAGGACCAGCTCTAGCAAAAGAAACTCCTTCCCCTCCGTTACACGTCTAGGTGAAATTAACTCGACGGTAAGACATTTCCTAAACCTATTAATACGGCACTATTTATTTGTTCTGTGTTTTACAAACAAATGCCATATCCTTGCAAGAGGGTTTCAACTCTATCACCCTACATATGAGGGGGACTTAATAGACAAGAGTTAATCAAATTCAAAGGAAAACCCCCTTTGCTGGTGGAATTTGGTTCTAGCTGGAAGGGGCAGAAGGGATGACGAGAAGCAGACGAAGGGCATGTACACACACACACACACACACACACAAACACTCTCCAAAGAAACTGTCCTGCTTCTCAGACTCAGAATTTCTCTTCCTTCTGATGGTGCCAGTGTGGAGCTAGAAAGTTCCATTGCACAGACATGGAAGGACAAGCAGGGATAGGCAGGAGAGGGCCTGAAGGGGCAACTCAGTATGCGGGCAAGTGCACAGCCCTCCAAGACGCACACACAATGGGGTCTGAATCTGGGCTCCAGCACCTAGGGGCTGTGTGACCTCGGGCAGGGTGCTCAACCTCTCCTAACCCCCCTCTCCTCATTTACAAAACAGAGATGGGAGCAGCTACTTCAGAGAGCAGTTAAATTTAAACAAGATCAATAAAACACGCAGCACAGTGACAAAACATAAAAGGCAGTCAATAAAAGGGAATAATTACTGTGGTTAGTGATTCAGAGACACTCCTAAGCGCGCCCCTCCTTATAATGTCAACCAATATGTATTTATGGGACAGTGACCTTCCGTGCCCACATCTGTGAAAGACAAAAGTTTAACACAGGAGCCCTGACCTTCTTTGAGATGCCTCCGCTCTACTAGAAAACCAACCTACGAGACACAAGGTATTGATCATCAGAAGAATGATTCAGAAAAAGAAAAAAAAAAAAAAAAGCCCAGTCACCGATTCAATATTTAGAAGCTTTCTTTGCCCAAGGGGTGGAAACCTTGAGTTGGGTCCTTACACGCATGACTCAGTCTCAGCTACCCACCAGACTTGGATGATTCTCAAATCCCTGTGGCCAGCCTGGACATCACTCCTGACCTCAAAACCCAAAGGCGCAGCCATCCCCTGGAAAAGGACGTGAAGTCAGTCTACAGACATCTCACGCCCCATGTGCCCAAGGCAGGTGTCGTTGGATTATAACAGGTTAGAATTTGTGGCAAGGAAAGAGAGGACTTTCTGAGCAAAGAAAATGCATGCCAAAGGAGAAATTGAAGATAACAGCAGTAGAAACTGCCCGTAAATTACCAACAATATCTGAGAGGAGGAGGCCAGCCATAAAAAGCATGCAAGGATCTCAGCAGTGGCTTTCATAAGCAGACATGGATCTCGGGGCTGGCGGGTGCTGCCTCCCCCATATTACCAGATGATCGGGCAAGGAGATCCTCCACACGCCGCCAACTATAGGAGAGGGAATGGTGTCTCTCCACAAGGGACCGGAGTGGGGTTTTTAAAGCCTTGTCTGGCTTCTAAGGTCACCAATGTCACCTCCTCGCTCGCGCACACCTCGTCACATAGTAAATAAAGCTGGACAGATTCGTCTCATGCAGCAGCCTCAAGAAAACCATAACTAAGGGAAAACCTGGACCAATCGTCCACCTTCCACAAAAACCATGAGCCTCTACGTGACTCTCTCTCTCCTGGTTAATGAAATCACTTCACTCTGCCTCCCAAGCTAGAAACTTCTGATTGCACCCACTTCACCCATATCCAATTAATTGTCTCATCTGGCTGATTCTCAGAAAGTTTTTCTTGAATCTAGCCCGTCCACTCCATCTCTGAGTCCTTGGTTTGCTACCGAGAAATGATTTCCATAAAAATAGTACAAGAATAATGAATCACTCACTCTGTTATTAGACCGATAACGTCTTCTCCATCAGGCAATGCTGAGCACTCGGTTGGCACTCAACCAACATTGGGTGGATGGAGAAGAGGCTAAATCTACTTAACCATCCTGCCACCAGCCTCCATCTGTTCTAACCCAGCCGACGCCTTCCTGCCACAGTTAACCATTATCTCTTTTGTCAAAAAGGGGATTATCCCAACAGTACCATCTTGCCTCGGGTCCTTCATTGGCGTCCACTGATGATGCAAAAGTCCCCGTCGGAACCCAGGCTGGTACATGAGGCTGTCTCCCAACCCCACCACCTGCTTCCCCTTCGATCTCTCCTTCCACAGTTCACTCTGGAAACTGTGTTCCAGCCAGAAGTTTGTGTGCTGTTCCCCTCACCCCCAAATCTGAGAACTTATCCAGTCCTCAGGCACAGGCTGTTCCCTTTAAAATGCCCCTGCCTTCCCTCTGAAGGAAAAATTCCTGCTCACCAGTAAGAGCACGGCTACCTCCATGCTGCTCTCTGACTCCTGTGAGCTCCTCTGCCACCTGCCTCCCCATGATCCCCAACTTCCTAGAGGGCTGAGATGCGCCTGGCTCCCGTCCACACGGCCAGTACAGTGCCTGGCCGATTGGAGACTTCGGTCAAAAATCATTTTTAATAATTTTTAAAAAACAAAGAAAGAAAGGAAAAGGAAAAGAACAATAGAGACCAAAGGAATAGCATACAGCTTAGAAAATAAGCCTAGATCTATAAAACGTATAAACTGCATTATATCTAGCTCCTCCAAATGAAAGAATTATTTATAGATTTTTTTTTTTTTGGAAAAAGCTGCTTTGAATAAAATGGACAGACATTTTAAACAAAAGATACATATCTTGTACCATATTTCCAAATAAACCCTAGATGGATAAAGGAGCAAAATACAAGAGTCCCGGAAAAGCAACACGAACAGAATAGAATATTTATAAGTATTTCTGAGGGATGGTATCTTCCTTGGCTTTAAAGCAGTGAAGAAATGAAATTGGCAAGATTAACAGTTTGGGACTCATACAAATTTAAACTATACGTCCAGTGGAAGAAAAAAAAAAAAAACCCACAGAATTGAAATGAAACAGAAAACAACATTTGGAATCTGTTTGCGTGAAAGATGACAAACAAATGGTTAATCCCACTACTACCTAAAGATTCATTCACGTTTATACGAAAAACAATTTTCTTAAGAGCAGCGTGATAATAAAGCAGTAAGAATTAAAGCAATGTCAGATTCTGTGCAAAATTGCGATGAATAGCTGATTTAAATCCTCGACACTTGGGAGGGCTTTGGGGAAGCTTCACGAAAAGGATCTCACACCTACTGGGGAATACTTCCTCCTGAGCTTGGAGGATGGAAACTACTCTGGCCCCAGACCGCTGCCTCCCTTTCCATGCCCAGGGCTCCAATAGAGAGAAGCAGCTTCCACAGGCAAATCCTTTGCCACTCTTTGATGGCAAGGGTTAATCTGCAATTAGCGAAGGTTAATTTGGTAACTTCTGCTGCGGTGCCAGGAATTTAGAATGGTATCTCTGGTTACCATATATGACTCATGGGCAATCACCCAAACACATTACCAACTCCACCTTCCAATGCAACCTCCAGAGAGCTGCCAAAAGACTAAAAAGGCAAATGTGGGCATGTCATCCAACCCACCTCTTCCTATCTCCTCCACCTCTTTCTTCTACCATACTTTCACCCTGCCTGGCCTGCACTTAATTTTGTGTGTGTGTAGATTAACACTCACTGCTTAATTAAACTTTGATTTTGTGAAAACAAAACATATACAGTCCCATCTCATTTCTGTAATCTCCATGTACCCAATTATCCATGGTGATGCCTCTATTTCTTGATGTTCACATTTTAGACATTTGCAACTGATCATCTGTTTCTGAGGATAAAGATTTAATGGTCTCATACTTCCCATACCTCACACCCACATTTTGCTCTCCTCCTTTGTCCAATACAGCTATATCATCATTTGCAGGTAGGTAAACATCCAATATTTACATTGGTGTGACTATATTATGTCCAGCTGAGACCGAGTATATAAAATTACAATTCCTTTCTTGAGAAACTCTTAGCTTTTTCCTTTGGCTAACAATTGCTTTGCTTTGTCAGAAGCCTTTTTTTTTTTTCCTTTCTGTTTCTATCACTAATTTAGTCCCAAACTTTCTGAAAGAATGGTTAAAAAAAAAATCTTGCACAGGCAAGAAAAACAGAAATAAACAAGTGGGACTACATCAAAGTAAGAAGCTTCTACACAGCTAACAAAACAAAACACCATGATAAAATGAAAAGGCAACGTCTAAATGAGACAAAATATTTCTAAATCATATATCTGATAAGGGATTAATATCAAAATTTATACATACAACTCAAGAGCAAAAAACCAAATAATCCAGGGGTGCCTGGGTGGCTCAGTGGGTTAAAGCCTCTGCCTTCAGCTCAGGTCATGATCTCAGAGTCCTGGGATCGAGCCCTGCATCAGGCTCTCTGCTCAACGGGGAGCCTGCTTCCCCCTCTCTCTCTGCCTGCCTCTCTGCCTACTTGTGATCTCTCTCTGTCAAATAAATAAATAAAATCTTTAAAAAAAAAAACAAAAAACAAATAATCCAATTAGAAAACTGGGCAGATGATCTGAACAGACATTTTTCCAAAGAAGACATAACAGATGGCCAAAAGGTACATGAAAAGATGCTTCCCATCACTAATCATAAAGGAAACACAAATCAAAACCACAAGATACCACCTCACACCTGCCTAATATCAAAAACACAAGCAATAAATGTTGGTGAAGATTTGGAAAAAAGGGAATCCTTGTGCACTGTTGGTGGGAATGCAAGCTGATGTAGCCACTATGGAAAACAGTATGAAGATTCCTCAAAAAAGGTAAAAAATAGAACTATCATATGATCTAGCAATCCCATTTTTGGGTATTTATCCACAAAAAAATGAAAACACTAATTTGAAAAGATATATGCACCCCCATGTTCATTGCAGTATTATTTACAAAACCCAAGAAATGGAAACAATCTTTTCATTTTTTTTATAGAAACAATCTAAATGTCCATCAGTGAATGAATGAATAAAGAAAATGTGATACACACACACACACACACACACACACACACACACACAATGGACTCCTATTCTGCCATAAAAAAGAATGAAATCCTGCCATTTGGACTTTGAGGGCATTAGACTAAATGAAATAAGCCAAAGACAGAAAGACAAATACTGTATGATTTCACTTATCTGTGGACTCTAAAATCAAACAAAATAAGCTACAGAGAACAGACTGGTAGTTGCAAGAGGCAGGGGGGTGGGGAGTAGGCCAAACAGGTGAAAGGAGTCAAGAGGAAGAAACTTCCGGTTATAAAATAAATAAGTCCTAGGATGTCATGTACAGCATGGTGACTCTAGTTAATAATTCTGTATTACACCTGTGAAAGTTACTAAGATAGTAGATCTCAAAGATTCTCATTACAAGAAAACACAACCTGTAACTATGTGCACTGACCGACGTTAACTAGACCTGTGGCCATTCCACAATATACGTAAACATCAAATCATTATGTTGCACACCTGAAACTAATATAAGCTTGTATGTCAATTATGTTTCAATACTAACAATAATAATAATTCTGGATGCAGTAAGAAATGCTAAGTAATCAAATTATTCTATTCCCTGGCCTCCTTCGGAGACATAGCTCATAGAGCCCTTCATTTTCCTGTTCCAGTGTGGGTGTTTTCTTGACCTGCCACACAGCTGTCACCTGACATGTTATCCTGGAGCATCCCTTCATCAGCTTCCTGGGATCTGCCTTTTGTACACTCCTGTCTTGAGTCCCGTTTCTTCAATACTATTATCATTCTCTTTCTTACTTTACTCCCTTGTTTTACTGGAGCATATCCTTAAGTAGCTTCCTGAAAACAGATGCAGGGAAGGTACAATTGTGGAGAACCTACTTAAATGTAATATATTTACCTGTTCTGAAATTTTACATTTATATAAATTTTTTTAATTCGAAGATGAAGGGCACCTGGGTGGCTCAGGTGGTTAAGCACCTGACTCTGGATTTCGGCTCAGGTCATGATCTCAGGGTCCAAGGATCAAGCCCCACTTTGGGCTCTGTGCTCGGTGGGGAGTCTGCTTAAGGATTCTCTCCCTCTTCCTCTTTTCTTCCCCTCTATCCCTGCTGACATGTGCTCACCCTCTCTCTCAAAATAAATAAATAAATAAATAAATAAATAAATAGGAAGGAAGGAAGGAAAGAAAGAAAGAGAGAAAGAAAGAAAGAAAAAAAGAAAAGAAAGAAAGAGAAAGAAAGAGAAAGAAAGAAAGAGAAAAAAAGAAAAGAAAGAAAGAGAAAGAAAAAAAGAGAAAGAAAGAAAGAAAGAAAGAAAGAAAGAAAGAAAGAAAGAAAAGAAAAGAAAAGAAAAGAAAAGAAAAGAAAAGAAAGAAACTTAAATTAAACAAAACCTGAAGATTTAACTGGCTTTATTACATGATTCACAAATCAGGCAGCACGCCAGCTAGAAAATAGAGGGGTCCTCCGAGGAGTTGTACAAACACATTTACATTTGGTGATGTGGGTTTAATTTCTCTTTTCTTTCATCCTGTAGACCCAGGGTGGGACCTCCTAACCTGAAAGCTCATGTCCTACGGTCCTGGGAAATCGTGCTCCATCACCGGTCTCGTGATTTTCTTCTCTCTGCGTTCTCTGTTTTCTTCCCAATATTCCTATTAGTTAACGTTGAACTTGCTGAACTGATCCACTGCTTTAATTTTTCCCTCCTACTTTTCATTTTTTTCGATCTGTCAGAAGTTTTTCTCAATGCTACCTTCCACTCTTTTGTTGATTTATTCCTATCTTATTCATAACTCCCAAGGCTTCTTTTCTTATTCTCAGATTATTACTTTGCCATAGCACTTGGCTCCTGTTTTGTGAATAAAACAAGATATTCCAAGATCTAACTCACTAATTATAGTTTGAAAGTTTATAGTCTCTGCTAATAGTCTCTTCTATAGTCTCTTCTAAATGCCTTTTCTACTGTTGTTGTTGTTGTTTTTAAAGAGTTTATTTATTTATTTGACAGAGAGAGACACAGTGAGAGAGAGAACACAGGCAGGGGGAGTGGAGAGGGAGAAGCAGGCTTCCTGCTGAGCAGGGAGCCCGACTCGGGGGCTCGGTCCCAGGATCCTGAGATCATGACCTGAGCCAAAGGCAGACGTTTAACTGACTGAGCCACCCAGGTGCCCCTAGTTGTCACTGTTGTTAAGGCCTTTTGTAACCGAGACTCTGATGGGATGTCCAGGGATCCTGGCTCTTCTTTCTTATTTCGGAGTGAGACAGCTATGTGGGGACAAATGGAGTTTTACAACAGGCACACCTTACTAATAGTGAGCAGAACTCAGACATTTGGGGAGAGAAGCCAACGATCACATCTATTAGCCTTTTCTTAGGCTGGTTGCTTCAAGAGTACATTCTTCCAAGTACTGATTGACAAGGGTGTGCAACCCTGGAGGGGTAATCACGTTGAGGGTGTCCCCAGATGGTATGCAGTCTTACCATCTGTTCTAGGCTGCATCTTATGAACTCAAGCCCAGAGTTCACCTTTTCTGGAGAGTCAATCTCCCATATTCTGCCAGGTTGTGTTGGAGAAAGAATCTGAGGGTACAGCTGCAGTCCTTCTCTTCGAATCTACTTCTCAGCCGTCAGAAGTACCCAGAACCTCCAATGCCCAGGTCTCTGGGGTTCTGAGGTGTAACTAGGTTGCATTCCTCATCTCTTCCCACCACTTCCCACCATAGGCAGAAGATTGGGTCCCAGCCTCATCCAGTTTGTGGTCAGTGACCATTCATCCCTCCTCTTTCCATCTTCCAAAATTTTGTGGGTGTTTCCTCCCTGCGGTCATCCCCTAACCTGTTCAGCCATCACTTATAGGTTATCATCCTCTCCAGTTATTTTTTTTAAGATTTTATTTATTTATTTGACAGAGAGGAGAGAGATCACTAGTAGGTAGGGAGGCAGGCGGGGGTGGGGGCGGGGGGAAGCAGGCTCCCTGCTGAGCAGAGAGCCTGATGTGGGGCTCGATCCCAGGACCCTGAGATCATGATCTGAGCCGAAGGCAGAGGCTTTAACCCACTGAGCCACCCAGGCACCCCCGTCTCCAGTTCTTTACTATCATCTTAGTGAAGTTCCAGGAGGTGCCAGATACAAGTGGGATGTTCAAGACACCATGCTAATTTAGAGAGCATGTTGAGCTATGCATCCCCCCAATCCCGAATACACCACGTTTTTTTTTTTTTATTTGCCCCCAATTCCGCTCCTGCTGTTCCCTTGCCTGGTCCATCCCTATCCTCCTCCTTTTGTCCATTTCCCAATCCCTTAATGACCCTTCAAGATCAGGCTCAGGCAACATCTCAAGCGGGAAACTTACCAGATTCTCCTCATACAGGCTGTATATACCTCTGGCTTGACACACACCACATAGACCACAGTGTGCCGAATCACCCTGCCTAAAAGTCTGCCTCCCTCCCTAGATAAGAAATAGGAAAGGACTGTGTCTTTTCCAATGTCCTGCCTCTAGTGTGGGGAAAACCATCGGGCACATAATAGGTGCTCCTAATATGAGTTCAACTGACCCACTTCCAGTAAGCTCCATGTTGGAAACATTTTCATTCTCAAAGGCAGGCAACAAAAATATGGCTCTGTTTATTTGCCAACATCCAAATAAGAAAGGCTAATCAGAGAGCACCAGGAAATGAAAACAGCCAGATGTGTTTGAGAGCAAAAGTCCAGGAGCACAAAACAGCTTCCAACAGGGGTGATGTATGTTTTCCTAGTGATTCAAAATGAATATATGTTTATTAGGCAGAGAGAGATTTAGCAGGTTTCTCAGCTAATGCTGCAATTTTAAATCCATTTAAGATAATTTTCTTTATCTTGAATCTATTTTTCTCAGTAACCAGGATACTTAACTGATTTGTCCAAAATCCATTTGAAAAAGAAATAATCTACTCTAAGCAAGGACACACTCTAAATGGGAAAAAAATAGACACTACAACTCTAACAGAAAACAAAGAACCCTATTAAGCCAAGGTGGACGTCTGCCTAGAAAATAGGTTTTCCTCCAGTGTCTTGATTCTATGACCAATCCCTCCATTTCCCAAAGAGAAAACAAATAATTCTTAAATTTGAGCCTGCAGAACAAAGACCTTTCGTGAGACAACCAAGATGCAAAGAAATTGGTTAAAAGGAAGACTCTCAAACAAAACAGTGGAAGTCGAAACAATCATGGAATGCACTTTTTCACCCATCGACTTGGCAAGGCATTTTTGAAATGTGAGGACCAAGTTTGGGAAGGGTCAAGTAAGATTCCTCCAGAAGTACTCCTACGATATGGCATAAGGATATTATACTTTTAAAAGTGTGGCTTGAGAAGATAAATACCAAATTACTACAGACGAGGATGTGAGTGGGAAGATATTCATCAAATGGTTATTTATAATAATGACAAACTGACAATACCCTAAATTTCTGACAACGGAAATAATGATGCAAAATGGTCATAATGATGATCATTGTTAATCATAATTAGTGACATCAGTAAGCGCTCATGAAATAATATTAAATGAAAAAAGGATACAAACAATACATCACATGCTCATAATCTGTACAGAAAATTGACTCAAACACAAGATGCTAAGATTTGATCAACTGCTGTCTCTAGGTAATGAGATCATGCCGAGTTTCGTGTTTTACTTAAGACTTTTCGTATTGGGGACCTTCCTATGTGTTTCTGGATTACTTTTACAAAACGTCAAGACTTCATTTAGATAATATTTCATAATCCACAGAACTCGGTTTGTTGACTAGGAAAGAGACAGAGTAAGACAGAAGTCCCCTGCTAGTTACAAAGGAAACGAAAACATGTCACAGACTCGGGTCCCCACTCATCCTGTGAGGCAGCGAGCCACTCTGAATGACTGAATCACAACTTACTTGGTGGGACGATAATCCGGAATGGAACGATCCAGTGAAATTTTTTCACTGAGGTAGGAATTGTAGCCATACTTCTCGTGAGGTCCCTTGGCTTTCTCTTCTTCAGCAGGGGAAAGGGTAGCAGGAAGGCCCCCTTTGCCCCGCCCACCATAACCTTCAATGAGCCCAAGGGATTTGGATAAGCCTAGAAAAAGGAAGGAAAAACAATTATTTGAAAGCCAGCACATCAGGTTATGTCACTCAAGCTCAGATATATGCTTCAATGGCAAGTCTAACATTACCTGTCACAGGTAATTACCTCCTCAATAGAGCAATCCAGGATTATGCCCTAAACACATTCATATTGAGAGGAAGGTCGGGGCAACTGAGAGTTCTGGGGCTAAGTTTAATTCCCAGGAAGGAGCCTCTCCCTCCTCTGCGGAACTGAATGGCGGGGGGGGGGGGGTCTACAAAAGGCACAGACTATCTAAACTGGGAGAAAGGCAGACCAAGAAGGACACAGGCAATGGGACAGATGTGGGGCTATCAGCTGTGCCCGTTTTCCTTTCTCCGCGGGGCAATGACGACCAGCCTCGATACCCCACGAGCTACGGGCACGGCCCAGAAAAAGAACAGCCAGTCGCAGGGAACCGCCAAACCAAAGGTGCTCTGGCTTCATTTGAACAGAGAAGGAAATACAGGTTGATTTTATCATGAGCTTAAAGTGTGTAACAACCTGACACAGTTCTTTATCTAATGGTTTTATTTAAATTTCATCTAAATGGCAAAAGGAAATATAGAATGTTCGAGAATAAATCACAAGGGAAAAAAAAAAACCCCACAAAGGTGATAACCATGCCAAGTGGAGTAGGAAGCCTCTGTAACAAGCCTTCCTGAGCAATTGCCAGTTCCCAGGATGGTGGCAGCTTTATACCTACTGTTCCATTATACGATAAACAGCTTGATGGGCAATTTTGAAATCCAAGAGTTATGGGAGGTTTTACCTCTCAGCTAGAAAACTTTTGTTGTTAAGGGCTCTCATTCCCCTCCGCCATTACGAAGGCTCAAGGTACTCAGCACAGCTGTGGGATGCATACACGCATGCGCGGGTGCACGTGAGCGCGCTCATACACATGCACGCACGCGCACATGCTCGCACGCACACGCACGCACACATCCAAGCGCGCGCACCACTTTATCTACAAAAGTCCCATTGCTGCTCCTGGCAGGATGTACGCGGAGCAGAGATGTAAACAGTGCCCTCCGCATTCACGAGGGGCAGCCCACAGCGCTGAGGACGATTCGAACCTCCCAGAAAGGCACCCTCAGACCCGTCAGAGGCCAACACATCTGCTCTCGTCACAGAACAGCGCTCTATCCCATAGTGGCAAGATTTGCCTGCTTCTCTGAAAACAGAAATGCATTTTCTGTGATATCAAGATCAAAAAGGGAAGGTGGAGCAAGCATCTCAGAGTTGGTCGCAGGTGAGCATCATTTTTCTACCTGAGAATCATTTCCAGTGTCCACTAGGAGCTTCAGGAACCCTGCCATCTTTTCTGCCAGCCATCATCGGGATAGAGGCACCCTCACCGAGCATTAGATCATTCCAACATTGCCCACCTGCTTCCTGGGCTTTGAATTCTCATTCCACATCAATGTGCCACAAACATTCCAATAACATCACCTTCACAATGCTCACTAATCTATAAGAATTCTTCCCGTGTCAAGTGCAAACACCTGTGCTGGGTTTTGAAATCACTTGTCATAGGACATTACTAGTAGGAATGTAAAACGGTGCAGTGACTTTGGAAAATAGTTTGGTAGTTCTTCAAAATGCTAAGCATCGTTTTACCATATGACCCAGCAACTCCATTCCTGGGTATATACCCAAGAGAAATGAAAAGATCTGGCCACACAAAAACTTGGACAGAAATGTTAGTAGGAGCATTATTCATATTAGCTGAATGTCTATCAACTGACAAATCAGTAAACAAAATGTAAAACCATACCATGAGACATTATGTAGCAATAAAAAAGAAAGAAGTAGGGATATACACTATGACGTGGATGAACTTTGAAAACATGATGCCAAGTAAACAATGCTGGTCAGGAAAGACCATACATTGTATGATTCAATCTATATGAAATGTACAGAATAGGAAAATCTCCAGAGACAGAAAGTAGATCAGTATCTCCTTGGGGCTGAGGGGATTGGGGGAGGAAATGGGGAGTGACTGCTGATGTGTATGGGGTGTCTTTCTGGATGGTGATAATGTTCTGGAGTTAGATTGCAGCGATATGTGCATAGACTTGTGAATATACTAAAAAGAAAAATGTTTTAAGTTCTTGTAAGATCAGAACAACATAGTCATAAAATATAATTCTTAATACCATTTTTTAATGGAAGAAGAAACCCACCAAGGCCAAAGTCATTATGTAGCCCTTATTCCCTTGAGGTTAGACTTTTATCTGTAAGTGACAGGTGCCTAAAGCATAGAGAAGGAAAGGAACAAGATCTGAGACATGACTTAACCCATTTCACCTAGAAGGTGGATCGCACTGGGACAGACCCCAGATGCTAGCAGTAATGACAGCCACCATTTACGGAGGAGCTCTCCCATGTGCTGGGGACCCTGCTAAGTGCTTTACATGAAGTGTATTATTGTTTTATCGACTCCCCTGACAAACCTCATGAGGAAGGCATTATTTTGATCTCTGCCAAATGAAGACACTGGTCTGAGAATGTAGTAATTGTCAAAGTTCCATGGCTGGTAAAGGAAGATAGATCGGGATTCTGGATATAGAGACACAAAGGAGGACAAAACCTCACCTCTGTGACAAATAAGGGGACCAATTCCAGGGCTCTTGCAGCAGCTGACAAGAGAGGATGGGGGCCTCATTGTAAGGCAGCGGTGATCGTGATCAAAAGGAGAGGAGAGATTGGAGAAGTATTTAAGAGACACCATCACAAGGCAGAGACAGACAAGTTAAGTTAGGGTGGGACAGAGAAGGAAGCAGAGAGTGAGCCTGGCTTCCAGCGTGCAGACCGGATGGGAACACGACCCCCAAAGATGGCACATTCAGAAGCGGGTTTGAGAAGATGAGTTCCACTCTGCACAAGTGGTCTACGGGGCACCCATGGGACATTCTGACAGAGTCAGAGGTCCAGTGGGGGAGCTGAAACACACGAGAATGGAAGTTAAGATGGAAGGCGAAGCCCAAGATATGAGCCAGGAAGCCAGAGCCTGGCAGGGGCTGTAGCCAGGAAGGAAGGCAGGGGTGGGGGGCTCGGGGCAGAGGTCGAGCAGCAGAAAGGAGAAAGACAGATGATGCTCAGGAATTTCAAGGTATTTAAAGTAGGAATTTCATCCTTCGAAACTTATATCTTCTCCACAGGCTCTCTCACTGAAGCTACACTTGAAACTCAAGACTTCAAGGAACGTAGAAATAGCTCAGTATGAACCAAGTGGTTAAGCTTCTCACTTGTCTTCATAGATCCATTCAACCACCTTCTCTCCACCTACTAATGATCACTGTTTAGGCTTTAGTTTTTTTAATGGTTTTATATCCATTTCTGTATTAAACAGGCAAGGTTGATGTTACCAGGATCACTTTAGAGATAATGAAATAGAGGCTCGGGAGGCTTAATTATGTGACCTTCCAAAAGTAATGGAAATGGAAGAAGACATTCCGCCCAGCCTCCAACACATGAACAAATGTTTGATCCAGGAAATTCTTTAAGAAGAAAGAACCCAGCATGGAAAACATGACGGTGGTAAATTAA
Source organism: Potos flavus (assembly GCA_028534135.1). NCBI lineage: Eukaryota > Metazoa > Chordata > Mammalia > Carnivora > Procyonidae > Potos > Potos flavus. Next base: position 11,233,257 of record CM052890.1, on the reverse strand, counting down.
TGGTAGTGAACTCATTAAAAGGATACTATGCAGCAGTGAAAATAGACAGCTTGCCAATCAATGGATGAATCTCAGAGACACAATGTCAAGTGAAAAGCAAGCATTAATGCATATAATGCCATTTATACAAAGTTTCAAAGGCTAATCAAAACATAGTTCGGAAGTATAAATTCAGGGAGTGAAACCAGAAACAACCGCAAAAAAGAGATTAGATCATCCCTGGGGAAGACACACAAGGAACATCAAAGGTCCTGGTAATGCTCCACTGGAAAGCTAGTAGGACTCATTCATTCATTCTATAATAATTCATTATAGAATTATTACCTGACATGTATGTGATATATATATAATAGATGGCATTTTGCATAATAAGAAAGATCATGCAGTGACTATTGACAGTGGGTTTTTTTCTCCTTGTCTTGTGCACTTTTGGCTCATTCACCTGGATTTTCCCTTTTTCTCACTAGTCACAAACTTAACCTTCCACGGTTTTCTTGCCAGCATGGAGCCCAAGGGTCAAGGAGGAAAACCACTGGAATGGGACATGACTAACCTTCAATTTAACAGAGCAGCTTCAGTAGAAAACATCTGATCCTTCCTCTCACTTCATCTGTTTGGTTTGGTTAGCACCTCTTTTTCTTCTGTTGATGACAAAGGCCTTCTTTTGGCCATAAAATGCCATCTCAGTGCTAAAATGCATCTCAGCTGTGTTTGCCCAGCATCTTCCGTGGGCAGCCTTTTCACCGCAGGCAGAAAGGCCAGGGAAGGAATTCGTTTCAAAATGCATAGGAGGGGCACCTGGGTGGCTCAGATGGTTAAGCATCTGCCTTTGGCTCAGGTCATGATCTCAGGGTCCTGGGATCGAGCCCCATGTTGGACTCCCTATTCAGCAGGGAGTTTGCTTCTCCCTCTCCCTCTCCCTGTACCTCTCTGTCTCAAATGAATAAATAAAAATCTTAAAAAAAATAAAATAAAATGGCATAGGAATTAAGACTAGGAATGCATGCAAATCCCACCAAGAACACAAAGTAAACGATGGTTCCCAGGGTGATTTTTTTTCCCTTTCTGGGGCATTATTTCTTCCATTATGAAAGGCACCCACTTAGCATCCCCCAAAAAGATCATTCTTCACAGTGCAATGTGACAACTACGAATTATATATTTTGTGGTCCATGTGCTCCCATTTTCCCCCCAATTGAGTCTGCCAGAAAAGTTCAACAAAGCAGCAAAAATTTTCACTGGCATTTTAATGTGCTTACTTAGCAGGCCCCGGAAACTACTGGCAAAGATAAATAAGAATTCAAGATCACTGACAAAGCTCAAGTTGGTCTCCTACTTAGCCAGGAAAAGTCACCCCTGGGCCAGCTGGGATGACTCCATGCACCTGGGAACCTTCTCTTCTGGAAGTGCCTTTTGCAGTCTGGCCAGAAGCAACTGCAGCCACTGCCGACCAAAATGCTCTTATAGGCATGGACATCCCAACTGGCAAAAGGAAGAAGAAGAAGAAAAGAGGGAAAGAGGGGTGGTTACTTGGTGCTCAGTCTAGAAAGACTCATCATTCCCTCCTTCTTCAGGCCAGCCTTCTGAGTTGTTTCAGCTAAAGACTGCTGAGCCAAGGGGGAGCTAGGAGGGAAGAAGCTGAAGATTTAGGGAATAAGAGCAAATTGAGCTCAGTCATCCTATAGAACCTCTACTGCATATTCTTCATGTTTCTCCCCAGATCCACTGTCCACCCTCTTCGCCTGCTTCACATCCCAGGAGACCGACCTGTAGAGATAGCATCAATGGCTTTGGATTGGAATCAACCTGGAGGAGACTAATGGATGGAGAGAGAGAGAAGTTGGGGTGTGTCCTCCCCCAATGGGGCAGCGGTTGGGTCGCCTTCTTTATGCCACTATTGCTACAAGGCATCCCTCTCTTAGGGCTCACCTGGAGTAACAGCTAGCCCTGTGTTCTGTCAAATGCTTCCCCCTTCCCCCTTGGCATGGCCCTGGCATGCCAACTGCTTCCCCCTCTTTTGCTACCCCTAGGTAAGTCACCATCCCTTGTCATTCTTGTTGATCTCTGAACCTTGATAAATATTTTTGCTAGACTCTCTTCCATCACCTCTTCCGGGTATGCCGTCTGTTTCCTGCTGGGATCCTGACACACACAGCATCCCACCTAGCCTGGGGGATGACTTCTCCCCCAGTGCCAGGTCTACACCCTCCTCTGAAGGGCAGGGATGTGGTCACCCCAGTGCCTGACAAACAGGAAGGTTTTAAAAACTGCTGAATATACGGATGAGCAGAGAAAGATCTGGAGATTCAACTCAGAGCCATCTATAATAAAGTTGATGTCGAGAAAGAACACTAAATATCCATGAGATAAATATCTACTAAGAGAAGAGCGATGAAAACTACATATGATCATTGTATTTACAGTCAAAAAGAAGAGAGTCTACATTAAAGAATGTCACAGGGAAATCAAGCCTCAAAAAGGCCACTTGGTTTAGCCACGGAAAGAGCCCTGGTGCCCCTGAAGACCAGCATGTCCATGAAGTAGGTGCCCCCCAAGGCAGAAAAGAAAGGAGGTGGGAGGCAATTTCACTCCTCAGTCAGGATCCTGGAGCTGAAGCACGCTGAGGGTCCTGTGTTACCAGCAACAACCCACCAGAATATATAATGTAAAAAAAAAAAAAAAAAAAAGTGATATTTATAAAAATAACAAGTATTACAGTATATCTAAAAAGAACTTTAACTAATAGGAAGAAAACTATAAAATTCTACTGGAGGGAATAAAACGAGACATACCTAGCTTAGCAGAGAGAGACGTTTTTGAAGGATCAGGTGGAATGCCATGAAGACACATACGTCTCTTCTTTAATGGACAGGTTAAATGTGACTCCAAATGAGACTTTTTTTCAGGAACATAACAAAAATTCTAAAATTACCCGAGAAGAACACAAAGGCCAGAAAACATAGATTTAAAAAAGAAGGAGGAGGAGGAGGAGGAGGAGGAAGAAGAGGGGGAGAAGGAGAAGAAGGAGGAGGAGGAGGGGGAAGGAGAGGAGGAGGTGGAAAGTGAGAGATGCTGCTTTCTCCAATATTAAATTCGAAAATAAAGCAATAATAATGCAAGTGGCATAGTCACTGCGAGGAAATTCTACATATACGCTGGGAAGTGAGCCTCTAAATAGATTTTCTTCCTCAAACAGTCATCCAGTTCTCTAAACACGAAGTCATTGACATAACCTCCACTTTTGAAATTTGAGAAACCCCCTTCTAGTCCAGTTGAGTCAACACCTAACTTGTGGAGAACAGAGAAGCTTCATGCACCTGGCACGGAGCCCGGGGATCCCAAAGGGCACATCTTTGATGACCGCTCAGCGAGACCCCGTCACTCGGCCCGTATCTGTCTCCGGCTGGCCCCAAGCTCCCCGGGCTCCACGGTGGCAGGGAAAATAAAGAACCACGGCTGTAAATCAAGTCCGAGCTGCCTTCCCACCTCCCTTCGTACAACGAAGGACATAATTTTCTCCAGGGTTACAGTTTAAACTTATGAGTTTACAGATAACCGGCATTATTCTTCTGGAAATAGGGATGGCACTCACAACCGACGCACAAACTCCAGGATAGATAGAGGCTGTGGTGAGAGGCGGTCCGGTGTCTTGTCGACTCGTAAAGCTTCTCATCATCTGGGCAGCCACAGCACACATGCGTGCGCGCACACACACACACACACACACACACACACACACACACACCAGCCCACGAGTCCGGCATGTCTCGTGGCCCAGCTGGGTGAGCGTGGGTTAGGGGGTCTCTGCAGAGGCCCGACGCCTCCTGAAGGTCACAGAGTGTCAAGGAGACCCTCCACGATGCTAAAGCGCGTGGGAGTTGTCAAACTTACAGACAACCAGGAAGTCGTAGCCATAAACTTAATAGTGAGCAATCATTCCAGCAATATATTCCCGGCCAACGTCTAAATAGGGAGGACTTCGGAGAAACGTGTGAAGAGGGGCCGGGAAGGGCCTTAACCCACCAGCTAGTAAAGCATACTGAAAAGCTCTGATAATTAAGACAGTGAGACAATAGCATAAGAAATGACAGGCACATTGGTGGAACAGAAAAGCTAGGCTGGGGGCGCCTGTTAGGCATCTGTCTTCAGCTCAGGTCATGATTCTGGGGTCCTGGGATCGAGCCCCAACGTTGGGCTTCCTGATCATTGGGGAGTCTGCTTCGCCCTCTCCCTCTCCCTCTGCCTCTGCCTCCCACCTGTGCTCTCTCTCTGTCAAATAAATAAATAAAATCTTAAAAAAAAGAAAAAAAAAGAAACGCTAGCCCAGAAATATTGCCAAAAGAAGATAGCTCCATATTGGACACAATTATTAGTGATAATTAGTTAAGCTGACAAATGTTTGTTAGATGCAAAGCACTATACTAAGCACTTTAATCATTATTACACAATATTTATGTTAAACAAACATGCTAACTATATCTGTGTTATATATATATATTTGTTAATTCCCTTAATTTACATAGACATATTTTTTCTAGTTCATTACTCCAGTGACTCTTGGGGCTCGCTCTTAATCTCTTGACTCTGTCCCTTCTCTGCGTCACTTCCACTGCCTGGATTCAAGCTCAAGTCCTCTTCCTTGAGTTATTACAGTCAACTAACCCACTCTTTAAAGTGAGCCTGAGCCAGGGTGAGACAGGCAAGTCTGATCACTGCCTGCTTAAAATTCATCAGTGCAGTCCTGCCGCTATGGAAAAAAAATCCAAAATCATCATGTAATATACAAAGCTACTCATTAGCCGACCCCTCCCCAGCCTCATCCTCCATCTCTCCCTCCACCACACCCTTTATTTTAGCTATCTCCTTCTTCTGATGCTTCTAAAAAGTCACTGCCCCTTTGTGCCTCCATGCTGCTCAATGCAATCCCGCAGACCCTTTCTGAACACCACCCCTACCCAGAAAGTTAGATGCTGTCCTTGGTGGAAATCTCAACCATAGCATTGCTCTTGTCATATCATTATATGTCCTTCATATAATGAAGTTAGCATTAGAAGTGTGTTTAAATGTGTTCACTCCCACTGCCTGCAAACAGGAAGACCTCTCTGTGTCTTATTCCTGGTCTGCACCTAGGAAGCTCTTCATACATGTCGCACAGAAGAACAAATAGGTGAATGAGCAAAGCAATTGAATAAATGGAAGAGTAAGTGAATGAGTGCATTGTAAGCTGGGCTGGCCAACTATGTTACCACGTTCTAGGGCTGATACAGACATCTCCTGGAGATACGTCAGAAACCGGTAAGCACCGCTTCATAAACTCATATCGAATCATTATAAAATCCCTGGTTCATATATTAGTATGATGATCTTGACATTTGTTGACATCTGCATTATAATGATTTTGACATTTTCAGTCCTGTATCCTCAGCGCTTCCCAGATACGATGTCCAAAGGTTATGTGAGTCTTAATATCCCAAATGAACTTACGGAGTTCAACTATGTCAGCTTCTTCTTGGTGCAAGAGAACTGAATAAATTGTTGCCTATGTCTAAAGGCAATAGCATACCTAGGATCCAACACAGAATCTTGAGCTGGAAGGAAGGAAAATTCACCCATTTCTCCACAGCCCCGTCCAGCGCCGGAACTCCAGAGAGATGGCGGTCCAGTTTCTACTATCTTCCTCCGGAATAAAGAACTCACCACCTGACACAGCAGACCATTCCTGGTTTACCTGTCATGCATATAATTACACTTTCACATCGTTCTCAATATTGCTTCATTATCATGACCTGTCTCCATATATTTTTTCCAGGCTAAACATATCCACCCCATCAGTCATCTCTGTATGACCATGTTTTCCAGTTTTCCATGATTTCTTAGTCTGCTCAGGCAGCTATAACAAAATACCACAGATCAAGTGACTTAAGCAACAGACATCTATTTCTCAGTTTGAGAGGCTGGGGAGTCCCAAAGTAAGGCGCTGAAATATTTGGTTCTTGGGGAGGGCTCTCTTCTTGGCTTGCAGATGACTGCCATCTTGCTGTGTCCTCACACGATGGAGCTCTGGGGTCTTCCTCTTCTTCTCAGGGTACCAGTGCCATCATGGGAACGTCACTCACTTACCCTCATCTGACTCTAACTACCTCCCGAAGTCCCCGCCTCCTAATTCTATCACGTTAGAGGTTGGGGCTGTAACGTGTGAATTTGGTGGGGGCGATTCATACATGTGCCCCATAACTCATGGTCATCCGCTGCTAGATTCTATCCTAGACGACAAAATGATGACTAATAGGTCTTTGGATGTGGGCTCCCCTCCGGGAGCCCAGAATACTAGAAGTACATTTTTGTCCATTAACCAAACTGTTCATGCAGCATTCGCAATTCCAAGAGATATGAATCATTGTTATGTGCTTGAAGTGCCTTTGGAACAAACTGTCCATAAATTTTCAAACTGCAGTTTTATACAAAATGACATATCGTACATGTATTATGAACTTTAGACTTCCCGGAATCTTTCTGCAAAGATTATTTAATTTGATCCTCAGAATAGCCCCATCCACATTCAGCAGATAAGAAAAGGAGGCCCAGTGAGGCTTCTGAATGATCCTAAGATCGCTGAAAACAGTCCGAGGTAGATCTAGAACCTGGGTTGATGTGTTTCAGGTTGCCAAGCACGTCTTCAGAAAATGCACTCTCCGATTTCACGCTGTGATGAAGAGGACCAAATAAGGCCTGAATCTCACTCCCAGTGTCAAACAAACATTGGCACAAACATCCCCCCGTGTGTGGAGGTGATAAACACATGCTTCTGGCCTGGCCCAGGCTCTAGCTGATGCATATGCCTAAGTGTGTAGATGAAAAAAATATTCCTAATAAAATAAAGAAAAGAAGAGCTTGGCAATCATTGAGATTGCTTGGAGCAGATGGATGAAAGATGCTGGCTGCACAGGTTAATTGTGTCACTTAGCCTCACATCACCTATAAAACTACACAAGGGGAAAAAAAAGCTGACCTAGGGCCGGGTGGGAAATATGCTGAATTGGAGAGAGTCCCCTGCCGTGACCTCTGAAATTCACCGGTGTCAAATACATGCCAGGCATTGCAGTACCATGCCAATTGCCACATTTGTTCAGCACCTGCCCATCCTGACCTCTTTCAGACAAAATGCCGGCTCCTCCCTTCTCATGCCCTGAACCCTCCTCCTAGGATTTTATTCCTAATGAGAGGGATTAAAAAGAAGGGAGAGAATTCACCAAATTCTACAAAAAGCATCTAAGTTTTATTCTTTTTTTAAAGATTTTATTTATTTGAGAGAGAGAGAGAGAGAGCTAGAGAGAGCATGAAGGGGGAGGGTCAGAGGGAGAGGAAGAAGCAGACTCCCTGCTGAGCAGGGATCCCAATGCGGGGCTCAATCCCAGGACCCTGGGATCATGATCTGAGCTGAAGGCAGACGCTTAACCAACTGAGTCACCCAAACGGCCCAAAAACAATATAAGTTTTAAATGGCACATGTATAGTTCCACAGATTCTGAGTGCCAACACCTATGGTCATGTCATAGAGGATAATTATGAAATCAGAAGGGGGATAAGGAAGGAGTAAGACAACACAAAAATGAACCACCTTAGGAAAATGTTGCTCTCTCTTTCACCCCTCAAAACCATCAGCATCACCTTCCTTTAACACACACACAACACTGCCCCCACCATCGTCGCCACCACCATGGTTGCCACCATGATCGCCATTAACATCACCATCATCACCACCATCATCACCAACAACATCACTACCACCACCATCACCAGTACCACCACCACCACCATTGTCATCGTCATCACCATCATCATCATCACCACCATCGCCATCACCACTACCATCATCGTCATCACCATCACCACTGCCATTACCACCATCATCACAATCATCACTGCCATCATCACCATCACTACCGCCACCAACACCATCACCACCAACTTCATCACCATCAACATCACCACCATCATCACCACCGCCATCACCTCCATCACCAACACCATCACCATCACCTCCATCACCATCACTACCAACACCAATACCAATACCATCACTACCACGATCACCTCCATCACCAACACCATGACCATCATCACCACCACTGTCAACATTATTACCATCACCTAAATATCACCACCACCACCACCACCATGACCATCTCTAATTATTAGAAACTGGAAACAAAAAAATACCTATTCTCAAAGAGCTAGTCAGAAGCACCACAAGTTTAAAAATGAACATCCAGTTCCTCATAAAAAGACCCTGTTGACTAAAGGCCCCATTAACGTATAAGTAAACTCCACCTTTAAGTGCTTCTCCAAGGTGCTACACGAGATTTTTGTTCAGCAAATACACACTTTCTGCCTTTCAAATCCCTGAGAAGAGTACACATCCCCATCCCTCTAATGTGGGTCTGACAATTTTGCTGGACAGCGGGTACTTCCTCACTCTTAATTCTGGGCTTGGCCATGAGACTTGCTTTGGTCAACAAGATACTAGTGAATGTGACGTTGAAGAGGCTTAAATGTGCTTAGACTGTTGGCCTTGGCCTCTTCACCTGGTATCAACATGAAAACCTGCTTTGGGTGGCCCACTGGTCCAAGGAGGATGAGCGTCTCATGGAACAGCTGGATCCAATTTGCAACTTAGAAGCAAGCCCAGCTAAACTCAGGCTAGATCAGCTTATCTGAAGACACATGAGAGAAAGAGAGGATCCAAGAATAGCTCACTTACATTTTTTTTTTTTTTTTATCTGAGCGATGAGGGCTTTTGGACATCGAGGTCATTCAGTAAGATGGAAAACAGGGAGGAAAAGATCTTTGGGTATGAGTGGGTGTGAAACAGACTCAAGAGTTTCGTTGGGTGGGACATAGAGAACTGGACATGCCCATGAGACATCCAAATGGAGATGTCAAGCATATGATAGAGGATGAGGTCAGTTTTGGAAATATAAATTTGGCATTGACCAGTGTCCAAAGGGGATTTAAAGACACATTCCTTGAGGAGTCACCTAGGCAACGGAGATACACAGAGAAAGAGGAAGCCTGAACACTTGGCCTAGGGCACACCACCAAGCAGGAGGCATTACAAGAAAATTGAGAGGAATGGAGAAGGAAAACCTGGAAATGGGGAATTTTGGGAGCTGCCCCATGGATTTAGTCATGCCAAGGCGTCAGCAAATCCTGCAGGACCAACTTCAGGGAACCGAAACCCAGAGGAGGCTCTAGAGAGAACAAGAGTGAACACATAAGGACAGCCAGTACGGGTAACGCTTCCAAGGAGTTGCTGTAAGAAAGAGCCGAAAAATGTGAAGCCGCTCCTATTCTAGGGATCAGTATGGAAAACAGTTACCTGAACAGAAAAATAAATAACTAAATAAAGCTTGGCATGCACAGGATGTGGTTCTGCAGATCCTAAGACCCTCTCTGCCCCGGTGGGACAATGGCCTCCTGCAAATTCCTGCCACAAAACTCACATGTGTAAAATGGGGACTGAAAAGCGTCTGAGACCCCTTGTCATCTCAGATTCCATGCTCCTCTCTCGGCAGTCCCGGTGTGAAAACATATGTGACAGAATAAGGACACAAGCAAGAAAGCTCATCCATCAGTAAACGAAGAACATGGAATAACCTGGTGGCATCTGGAAATCAGATTTCCAAAGATCTTTGTTATGGGGGTTCTGTGGCTCCATGTGACCTGTACAAGGGACACCTGTGAGGTCCCACCACCTGACGGAAACCTGAGAGCACCGTGGCATCACAGCAAACCAGAGGAAGGGAAACAAGAGGCAAAACTCTTTACATGAGCGGGCCCAGATACAGCAATGCAGGCACTAGCTTAGAATTTATCCCTCCGTGTACAAGTGGTAAAACCCAATTTCTTGAAGGTTCAATAAATTCAGCAGATGCAAAATAGTCCCCCACAAAAATATGAATCCCCAAAACCTAGACTCTTAGGCTCATCCAGGGTCTCTTTGGTCCTCAACCCAATGCAATGTATCCCCTCCATGTTGGTGCTGGGATGGAAACCAGCCTCAGAATAACCACCTCCAAAGGTTCATATGCCCTCACGAGCCCCCAACTGGGCTACTCCATTGGGTTCACGTTGAATGTTCTCTCAATACACCCAACATTAGCCTCATCATTCTACCTTTCCCACGCTGGTCTTAATTCTGCTGACTTTCTCTGAGCTCCAGAGCTTTCGATGTTGCCACTGTCCCCGGAGCACAAGGTGTCAGTGACCAGGATGGGTTTTTCCACCTTCGCTCCTTCTGGTTCATCTCACACACTCCTCATTGTTCCATGTGACTTGGGTTCCTTGCCTTGCTGGAGTTCCCCGATGAAGCAAATAAAAAGCAGGCGGAGTAGGGGTAAGTATTCCATGGGGAAACACACAGCCCCGGCTCCCACCGTGGTGAACAGCCTCCACCTAGACACTGCAGGATTATGCATATGGAACCATCTGGACCCTTCACTAGACAAGACACTGAAGCAGATACAAGAGACCAAGAGAAAACCCACACCTGTGTCCCGGTTGCTCTCCAGCTCTTAGAAAATGACCTTGATGGCAAGAGTTTGTAGAAATGATATGAAAAACACCCCAATGTTGTTGTTCTTGACTTGAGAAGAATCTGGAAGCCTTTGGGGGAATGAATGACCTACAGGGCATGAGCTTCGTAAGAGGCTCCAACATGGAAATGCCAGTTTCCATTCCCAAAGGGCTGCAGTGAACATACACACACTTTCTGCCATCCGGGCCACTCTGCCCAGCATGTGCCTATTCACCTCGGTCCAGGGCTGGAACATTCAGGAGGTATGAGACAAGCACATCTGCCCAGATGTGCAGGTGCGAGTGGCACCACCAGTCCTTCCTACCTCTGGAGGGCCAGCAGGAGGCACTCACGTTACCTGGTGCTCATTTAAATTGGCACCCTGAAGCTCTTTCACTTGGGAAGCACTTATTCATACCCCTCCTCCTTGCAAAACGAACAGTGGTAATCAAAGCAAAAATTGGGAATGGGGAGGACAAGAATAACTGAGAAGCGATGAGAAAAAAACTGCAGAATGAATACCAGCCCAGCTCCCGATCTGAGGCAGGGGTGGGTGGGGAGAGACAGAGCTGGAAGAGATTGTGTACAGGTGGTCTTAGGGATGGCCCAGCAGCTCCCACCTGGTGGGACTCCAGGGACCACAGTCAGGGACCCAGCCCATGCTGTCTTCCCTCTGGTTCTGATCAAGGTGTCCTTTTCCTCGGTCCCAAGCGGCCTGCCAGTTGCAGAGCCAACAGAGAGGCTGGTCCCTCGGCAGACTTCCAGCTGCTGCCTTCCAAGCCGTCCTTCCACTTTGCCCACTGTCCCCTGGGCTGAGATCTCAGGGTTCCAGGCTTAGGAGAGACCCCACACTCAGTCCTGTAACAAGAACCACAGTGATGGGTTTCTCCTTTCTCTCTTAAACTCTTGGAGCCTCAGTTTCTTATTCTGAAAAGGAGGAGTAACGACTTACCAGTTCATACAACATAGTGCACACCAAAAGGATAGAAAGCACCGAGTTTGGCCGACAGTAGGGGCTCAAATCATAAGGGCTCTCTCATATATTCCCAAAGAGATGTAAGGTGGTGTGGCCATTTTCGAAAACAGTTTAGCAGCTCCTTGAAAGTTTAAACACAGAGTTGCCACCTGACCTGGCAATTCGCCTCCTAGATAAGCAATGGATGTCCACGCAAAAACTTGGACCCAGATGTCCACAGGGGCACTATTCACAGCAGCCAAAGAGAGGAGACCACCCCCATGCCCATCAATTGTGGAATCCTTGAACAAATGTGGCACATCCGCACATTGCAATACTATGCAGCCGTGAAAAGGAATGAAGTCTGGATACATGCTACAATGTGCATGGACCCTGAGAACATTATGCTAAATCAAAGCCAGACAAAACATCAAAGATACTGTATGATGACATATGTAAGGAATCTCCAGAAGAGGCAACTGCACAGAGACAAAAAAGAAAATACATTGATGGTTGCCAGGGGCCGGGGTGGGATGGGTCGTGACTGCTAACGATCATGGGGTTTCTTCTGGGGGTGATGAAATGTACTAGAATCACATGCTGGTTCTTTGTACAGAGTGAATTTTATGGTATGTGAATGGTCTCTTAATAAAAAAATAAAATAACAGAAAAGGTTAAATTAAGCAAAAGTAGACTATACAGGAAAAAACAGGAAAGGCTCTTGACCCCTCTTTCTTGAACTTTCTTGTTTCCATGTCAAAATCCTATGACTCAGAGAGGCTGCTCTAATCTCTAGTGCAACCCAGGAAAGGTCTTCCTTTACCTCTTTGTCGGGTCATCTTCTGTATCTATCTGTCTGTCTCTCCATCCACCTGTCGATCTACACACCATCTACTCAAAATTTTATCCTCCCTCCTTCCTCGGGAAAGTTCTCTAACTGCCATATTTATGCCGCCTAATTCAGTTCCTACGGCCAAAGAAATCAGAAGCACTTTTGTGTCATGGCTATACGCACAAAAACAATTTTCTGTTCTTCGGGAATAATGAACTACTACCACCTTCCCATTACCATTGTCTGCAAAGTAATAAACCAGAGACGCAAACTACATTTCACTTATGTTTTCTTTTGTAAAACGTAGACGAACTGGACTGTTTCTCAAAGGATGAAAGGCAACGTCTGCGCCCCCGCCCCCCCCCCCCCCCCCGCCCATAACACCCAAGAGCCAAAATTAAATGATCTTTTCAAAATCCATTGTGGGGGGCAGGGGGAGATTTTTTTTTTTTCAAGTAGACAACCTAGTGAGCTCCTTGAGAATTTTCCTGACGTCTCACATGATAAAATGTCCCCTTTAATCCCTCCCCCACGGCTAACAAAGTGCAGCAACTGAACCCTTCACATCTAATTTCCTTTTAAACCCAGGTTTCTGGGGGGGGGGGGGGGAGTTTCTGCATTCACAGTAACCTGGAAGGGTTCCAGTGAACAGTAACTGCCTCCAACCCAATATGTGTTCATTGTTATACAAATTGCCTTCATAGAGAGAAACTCTGAGTCAATATGCATTTTCTCCCCTGACCAGCTTGCTCTCTCCCTAATTAGCTTTTACTGAGCTGCGGCTCACCATTTTTTAAGGTCAAAAAGCCTCCTTTACAAAATATTCACCTGATACATTGAAGTTGGTGGGGTTTTTTTGGTTGTTGTTTTTTTTTTTCTGAGGCGGCTTTCATTCTTAGTAATTATTCTTTGCTAAAGAGAAATAAGCACTATGCCTCACTAATGTGTTTTTGTTGCCCTGGACGGTTGGTCACAGCGCAGAAAGACCTTTGCTGCTCGATGACTCTCCTTTCTTATTTACTCTTTCAAATTCCAGCCCGCCGAAAGAGTCCTTCCAAGCCCTCTCACAGGGATAGTGGGAGGGAAAAAGTACCCTCATTGCACTCTTGTCCTTCTGGAATCTACAATCTGGACAGGAAGCTGAGATATGTTCACATTGCTCGAGTGGTAAAAATAGAGTCCTGAGAATAATTGGGGGGTGATTCAGAGAATGAGGTCGTCAATACGTGCTTAGAAGAATGTATTAATGTTCATAATACCCACAGATGGTAAGACATGATGGTCCTAGTCCATTAAGTGGGAAACTCTGGGTTGGGGTTTAGAAATCTCTCTTTGGGGGAGAGCCCCACTCACCTGCCAAGCCCACCACGCACAGCCAGCGTGCCCTCCACTGGTAAGCAGAGCTAGGAAGAGATGTGTGACAGGGGTGCCCCAGAGGGAACAGAAAGGAAGAGATTCGTTTCCGCCTTCAACCGACATAGACTCGTTAGGCACTTCCTATGTCTCAGACCTACCGAGGGGGAGATATAGCCACAAATAAAACAGACACAATTCCTGCCCTCATGCCTCTTACAGGCTAATGGGAAACATGAACATTAAGCAACTAATTACACAAGTAATTGATTCAAATTAAGTCAAGTGCAACAGGGGAGGTATAGAGCGTGGAACAAGCTCTCTTCCATGTTGTTAGATGTTGAATTCCCAATTCTCGGTGGCTTAGAATGTAACCCTGTTGGAGATAAGAGGGGTTCAAGTTAAAATGAGGCTGTTAACATAGGCTCTAATCCAATCTGACTAGTGTCCTGATAGTAAGAAGAAGACACAGAGGAAGCACATAGAAGAAGACCATGCCCCAGAGAGGGCAGGTCAAGGAGAGAGGCCCCAGGACAAACCCACCCCACAGGTACCTTGATCTTGGACTGCCAGCCTCCAAGACTTGAGAATATAAATTCTGTTGTTTAAGCCCCCCAGTCTCTGGTACTTTGTAATGTCAGCCCCAGCAAACCAATACACACAGACAATCCTGCAAAATTTTCTTTTTTAAAAAATGTATTTATTTGAGAGAGAAAGAGAGCAGGGGAGGGGGAGGGAAGGGGCAGAGGACAGGGAGAGAGAGGGAGAGAGAATCTCCAGCAGACTCCCAGCCGAGCACAGAACCCGACATGGGGCTCAATCCCATGACCCTGAGATCAGGACCTGAGCCAAAATCGAGAGTTGGACGTTTAACTGACTGAGCCACGGAGGCGCCTCCCCTGCTAAATTTTCAAGGGCTTTTTGGCATAGGTGACCTAGAAGCAGGAGTCAAGGTCAAGGTTTTGATCCAGGTAAACAAAAAATGATGAAAGTTACCTGGTGGATGCAGACACAGGGAAAATTGGTGTGGGAAGAGGAGCTATACTCTAGACTAATGCACTCTTCTGTCTCAGTGACTGCCAAGGTCCTCTGGGCTCGAGCATCTTATGCTTCTCCCACACACAGACCTGGCGGAACAACTACACAGTACGGTCATGCACATCCTTACACATGAACGCTCCTACCCCTTCACTGACCCATCTCGAGAACTTAATGAGTCAAAGGAAGACCCTCCCAACTTTGCCCTTGTCATCGGTCTGCACTGACAAGCTGTGCTATCCTGCTTTCTCTCTCCACTGCCCTGGGAGTCTTCTGCCCCCTCCCCTGCTTGTGCATGCCCTCTCTCCTTCATAAATAAAATCTTTTTTTTTTTTAATTTTTTTATTTACTCATTTAACAAAGAGAGAGAGCATGCAAGCAAGGGCAGCGGCAGGCAGAGGGAAAGGGAGAAGCAGGCTCTCCAGTGAGTAGGGAGCCCACTGCAGGACTCGATCCTGAGACCCGGGGATCATGACCTGAGCCAAAGGCAGACGCTTAACTGCCTTTGAGATGGGGACCAGGCGCCCCATCTCAAATAAGTAAAATTTTTTTTAAAAAAACAATAAATTATTTTATTCTCTCAAAAAATATTCTTTTAGCAACCTACTTTTAACACTTGTCTCATATTTTATTCCCTTTCTTTTATATTTTTTAAAATTTTAACACTGTCACTTTTAGCTTATCTCCTTTAGCAAAAATCTCAATTATTTTGTCTTGTTTTATTGCCTATAAACATTTAACTTCCCTGTTTTTCCTTTCTTTCTTTTGGTTTCCTTGCTTTTAAAACTCCCCTCACCTTCGGCCCTCCTTTTAGGACACCACTTTTTAAAGTCACCTTTTCCTATTTTCTATATTGGCCAATATGGTAGTGGGAATGGAAGCAGGGGAGGCTGCTCCACCCGCCTTGGCGACACTGGGCTTTCAGTGTATTCTTCCTCCTAAAATACCACCCCTCAGGTGCCCAGCCAGGCCCCTCATCCCCAGGCCTCCCCAGACCACCTAAGGGAGCGCTCAAGAAGAAGGTCCTCCGACCTTCCGAGTAATAATCCCCAGGGCAAGAATGTGCAGATGGCACACCCCAGTTACCAGATGGAAGATTCAAGAAACCCAGCACCTTCTGACCCTTCTGTGAGGAAGTGATTGTTTGGAAACCAATCCTGTTAGATACTGGATTGGGACGGACTATGTCCAACTCCATCACCATGCAGAACACATGGTAAATGGGAACTACTCCCAGAGAGAGAAGAAACCAAGTAACCACTGCCTTTGCTTTCATCCCACCTGCTGACCTCTGGAATGCTTATTTCTGAACGGCCCCTCTCTTCCCTCCCTTCTTGGCTGAATTCTGGAAGGATCTCCTCAGTGAGGGAGGAGGGGAAAGCACCTTCTCTGAGCTCATGAAGGGTCTGGAATCGCTGACTAGAGCACAGCTTGGCTCAACTCTGGCTGGAAAGCCAGGCGTTGTGTCCCACCAGGTAGCTTGTTCATAATGTGTCGGGGCAGCTGGTACCCACCAAGGATACGGGAACATGGACCACAGGTGCTCCACCTTCCTCGGCCTGTGCTCTCGTGAAATCCTCGGGGTTTAGGGGAGAGCCTGCGATTGGGCGCCAATAATCTCTAGCCTCTCCCTCAATCCCCAAAGAGTACATATGCTTTTCTATGGGGTTTTCATCCCTGATGGATGGGTACATCTATTTTCACAGCTGAGTCATCATTACAACGCCTGCAATGAATGGTCTTCGGTTCTCTCCTAATATAGGTCCCCTTGGTTCGCCATATAGGATCCAAGCAACGGGAGTTTCTCCCCACCCCCCAATCCCCAGAGGCTCCTTGTTGCTACACGACTTTCGGACTGTGCCCTTCACCAGCTCCAGTAAGAGCACCCCCCTGCAGGGGCCTGACCCCAGGCTATCTCCAGCCACGAGAAGCATCCTCATCGGGTTGAATCACCAGCAAACACCACCCCAGCATGGCTTAGCTAGAAAGCCTGAACCAGATGAGTGTGTGGCGAGCCTAAAGCATCTCATTCCTCCATCATTACACCGTGCACCTTAGGGAGCCATGCGGCCTCATTGGCCTCATCAATTCAGCTGAGAGCGTGTGGTCCCTTATTCCCCTCTCTGCTGAGGGACACAGTGCAGGGTTAACTGGCCAAATACCAAGCCCTCACTCCAGATATTGTCAGGAAGCCTCACATTCAGGCTCCCCACTGCTCAGGTTATAGATGAGGTCAGTGGAAATAAAATAATATCCACTGAGGCTTGCCAAAATGAAATACAGGGCGGCCCCTCCCCTAAGACTCGAAGGTTATTTGGGGAATAAATCTAAAAAACACTGAGTTGCACACTGGGTTTGCGTCCTGGAAAGCAGGGTCGACTGGACTGGTGTGTTAGGGGCCTGCTGTGGCCATCACTCTGAGCCGTCTTCCCAAACCCTTTGTCCTCGGCTCCCATCTCCCCCCTTGCTAACAGAACACGGCCTGGGGGGCAAACTGTGCCGCCCCACAATGATCAGGCTGGCCTACAGCGATCACGCCCTTCGGCTGGACACGACTCCAGG
This sequence comes from Potos flavus, assembly GCA_028534135.1. Taxonomy (NCBI): domain Eukaryota; kingdom Metazoa; phylum Chordata; class Mammalia; order Carnivora; family Procyonidae; genus Potos; species Potos flavus. Next base: position 11,215,941 of record CM052890.1, on the reverse strand, counting down.
CCTCTTGCTGCTTGCGGAGCCGTGGGACCTTGTTCTGACCAATATAAGGGAAAGACTCCTCAAGAGATTCCGGAAAGGCCATTCCTCCCTGATACAAGGACAAGCCCTTTCACCCTGCTTGGGCTGCCGGCATCAGGACATGACATTTGGATCAACCACGAAGGAAAGAGCACAAGCGATCGGGCCAAGAACCACACACCTGACCCCTCAGAGCTCCTAACAAGCCTGGGACCTCAGAAATCTAGAATTCTTGTTAAGTAGACAGTAAACATCTTCATGGTCTCTGACCCTATGGCCCTTCTGTTATTTGCAAACGAACACAATTGGGCACAAAATGTGAGATGACATTGACTTCCCATACCATGAAGGACATCGTGATATGACTCGGGTCATATCGGGGTCCGTTATGACAACTTATTTGTGGGAAATTTCTTTCGAGTCTTAGCAGCAGGCTTGGTTGTGTTGCTTCTGATCTGCTTTATCCTGGAAACAAAGTGAACCACATGGATGACATTTCTTTCTCCGCGTGGGCTGATAAGAAGCTTGGGTACAGATCCGAGTTCCACTTCTGGCAAATGTACTCAAAGTATATGCACACATGCTATTCAAGTTCGCACGGCGCCCAACTCCAACCTCGCTCTGTCTTCATCGCAAATGCCCCCGAACACAACGGTGATTGCCACTGCAATGTAACAGTCTATATTCATAAGGATAATTTGGTAGTATGTAATTGTTCTTTCGTCTAAATCACTTTTGAAATTAATAAGTGAATAAACATTAAGTAAAAGATCCTTTGGGGGGGTTTGTGGGGTAGGTGACTCAAGGAAGGTCTATACAAAGGTAATGGGAACCCAAGTGAAGGTCCGGCTCGCTTTCCTTGAAAAGAGCACGACCAATTTCCCTAACGAGGCATCACTGGATTTCATTCTGGAAAAACAAGGCGGTGTGCGCTTCCTTGGGGAAAGAGAGGCATCTACCTCAAGTCACAGAAGGGAGAGGCAAATTTTAGGCAGAGTGAGATAGGAGAGAGGTAGGTTGGGAAGTGTGGCAAGGCCTGAAAGGCAGACGGACAAGAATCAGAATGCAGAAGGTCATGGATTTTGGCCTCCGGGTCACAATAAACCATGACACATTCTGAGTAGGAAAGAGAAAAGACATGCCCAGGGCTGAGCCCGATGGTATAAAGATGACCCTGACTGCCAAAAGTCAGAAAAATGACATCGAATGGAGAACAGACCATTGGAAGGTGACCTCGGCTGTCCAAGTCAGATGAAAAAGAACCTAAACTAAGAGAAGTGGTGGGTAGAGAGAGCAGAGAGAAAGGAAAGATCCTCTAGGAGCACAGTCAGGAGGGCTGGTTGGCCACCTTTGTACTCCCAACACCCATTGTATCCATTCTTTCATGCGTCATGTTGGCTAATCAGCAAAGTGGATACTCTGCATGGTTCTGGAGAGACAAGGGGCTCTCAATCTACTCCGGGAGCTAGACAAATTTGCAGGGAGCCTTACAGGGAGCCCAGGCTAAATATCTAAGTGCTAAATCCAACCCCGGGCTGGAGGAGGGTGTTTCATACAAAAGTTCTGCAAACTTGCATTCCCTCTGTCAGTCTCTCTCCTCCCTGAGGAAAGCATACAGACCTTGTGACAGACCCACTGCCTCTTTTGAGAGCAGTTCTATAAAAGGCAGCACAGAGGCAGGAGAAAGGAGACAGAGCAGTCTGGGTGGCAGGACAGCCCTCAGAAACACGGGTGACATCACACGCGGCTTCGGTCCCGGGACCCGAAGCCAGCCTGCCCACCTCTGACTGCAATTCAACCCTCCTTTCTTCCTCTGCATATATCCTCAAAGGCTTGACAAATGTGAGTCACCATGACAACAATAGCACTCTTCCTAAATAGCAAGCCTTTCTATACTTTGTTTCTCTGCCCATATTCGCTATCTTGTCACCGCACTCCCCCTAACCCCGAGCCTTCAAACTTTCCCCTTCAAACACACATCCCCTTGGATCAGGCTTAGGAAGCACCTTCCCCCCACTCACCTGCTGGGCACGTTTTCTCCCAAAGGCCTCCGTTTGGCCTCTTTTAGATAACCGCACACTGTGAAGTAAGTATCCCAATTAAATAACCTTTATAATCTCTCAGAGCCAGAAAGACACACGAACTAAAAGAAAAAAAAATGCTTCACACGTTGTTCTATTCCAGAAATATAGCTCTAACCCAAAGCTACCAACCATTTGGAGCTTAACTTTAGTTTCTCATGTTCTGGTACCTTCTACCAAGTGGGCTTTCGTGAGTACTTTAAGAAGTACCCCCACTTCTGGGAAGTCTTCCTTGATTGTGTCCACTCTGTGTTCTCTTAAGACCTGTCTCTGTCACGACACCAATATGATGTATTATAATTTTCTGTGTTCAGATCCCTCTGTCCTCCAACAGACCACGAGAGTCCTCTCTGGAGGCAGAAACTGGGTCTTCCTGTCTCTGTGCACTAGCACCTGAAAACATAATGCACACACAGCAGAATTTCACAAATATGCTAAAACCACAATGAGACACAACCTCGCACCTATCAGATGGCTACGTCAAAAACAAAAAACAAAAAACAACACAGAAAATAAGTGTTGGTGAGGATGTGGTGAAACTGGAGCCCCATACACTGTTCATGAGAACAAAAGATGGTGCAGAAGGTGGTTCATCCCCCCACAAAAAATGTAAAATAGAATTATCATAGCATCCGGCAATCCGTTTCTAGGTGTATATACACAAAAGAACCGAAAGCAGGGTCTCCAAGACATATTTGCACTTCCACGGCAGAATGTTCAAAGCAGCATTATTCACAACGGCCAAAAGGTGGAAGCAACCCAAATGTCCATTCATCCAGACGAGTGGGTAACCAGAATGGGAGACGCGTACAATGGAATATTATTCAGCCTTAAAAAGGAAGAAAATTGTGACACGTGCTCCAACATGAATGAACCTTGAGGATGTTATGCTGAGTGAAATAAGCCAGTCACAAGAGGTGGAACACTGCATGATTTCATGCGTGTGAAGTCCCTACAGCAGTCAGATTCACAGAGACAGAAAGGAGAACGGTGGTTGCCGGGGGCTGGGGAGAGGCGACGCCAAGGGGTCATTAAATGGGTACAGAGTTTCGGCTGGGGGAAGATGAAAACATTCTGGAAATTACACAACAATGTGAATGTTCTCAAAACCACTGCACTATACACTTAAAAATGGCCATGAATGGGGGGGGGGGGATGGCGCCTGGGTGGCTCAGTCAGTTAAGGGTCCGACTCCTGATTTCTGCTCAGGTCATGATCTCAGGGTTGTGAGATCGAGCCCTGCATCGGGCTCCACGCTGGCGGTGGAACCTGCTTGGGATTCTCTCTCTCTCTCTCTCTCTCTTTGCCTCTGCCCACCCCCAAATCGTGTGCACATGCACGCTCTCTCTCTTAAAAAAAAAATGGTTACGATGCCAATTTTTTTTGTTAAGTAGGCGGAGCCGACTGAGCAAACAACTGAGACACCCAAGTGCCCCTTGAGATGATAAATTTTATGCTGTGTATATTTCACCACAATTTAAAAAATGTTTAAGTGTAAATTAAATCATGATACTCTCCTGCTTACAAGTTCCAGTGGCTTTCCAGGGAACTTAGAATATTAAAAAAAAAAAAGTGGCAAATGAATCATGCTATTTAGGGGGACAGTCTTCAGTGGCTAGTTAACAACTATGATCGCTACGAAATCCGAAATGTTAGTTCAAATACAGAAAGTCCCCAGCTCCGTGGCTAAAGCCTGGGACACCAGGTAACCAGCCTGACGTGTCCTTTACCACTGATGACATGAAGAGCTATGAGGACAGCCTCTCTGTCCTGGCCCATCGCAGGGCATCCACCAAAAAACCGGCACTCTGCACCTAACGGGTGACCGATTGCCTCTTAAAACAACCAAGAAATGTCAGAGACGCAGTCCCTACAAAAGAGAGGGCCAGATTTTAAGAACAATGGCTAACGAGTTCACTCCTGTAAATTTCCAGGATGGACGCTGCCGTCCCAAGGGAAAGAAAAATGTATTCTCCCCCCGGGGTCAGCGAAGGAGAGAAGAAAGCAATTGCGGTACTTTAGCCCAGAGCCAGAATGGATCTACAATTTAAGGGGAATTGCCACAGGAAGAAAGCAGGAAGGTAAAGATTGGAGAACAGGTAAAGTTTTGTATGAGCATGAATTTACTAGTTCGGGAAGCAGGAGTGTGGCAAAAATAAATAAAGAAATAAATAAGCCCCTCCCAAGAAACCAGGAAAATTAAAATGCACTCAAAGCCTTTTTCTTGCAAATCGGATTATGTCGGATGGAAGAAAAATAATGAAGTCAGGGATTCAGGTAGTTAATTTTCAGAGTCCATACACCTGCATCTTTATCTCCGTCTACCCCGATTACAGCTCATTCTTCTCATTTCCCTACTGTATTCTTCAGCCGGGGCTGGCCTAGTAAAAACACCATAAACTGGGTGAAATCTATTTTCTCACAGTTCTGGACGCTGGAAGTCCAAAATCAAGGCGCCAGTAGGCTTGGTCCTTCCTGAGGCCTCACTCCTTGGCTTGCAGATGGGATGGCTATCTTCTCCCTCTGTCCTCACCTGTCTTCCTTCTGTGTATGTCTGTGTCCCAATCTCCTCTTCTTTTAAGGCCATTGGGCAGATTAGATTAGGGCCCACCCTAAAGGCTTCATTATCATTTAATTAGCTTTTAAAGGCCCCATCTCTGAATATTGTCACATATGAGGTTCTGGGGTTAGGATTCCAACATGTTCATTTTAGCACGACATAACTCCGTCCCTAACACCCACAGAGGACGAATACTACATCTCTAAGTAAAATACTGAACGTTGCGGTAAAACTAGCAATGGAGGCTTATCTAGCAGATCCTTTTCTAGAAAAAACACTCGGATAAGAAGCACAAAGGGAAGCTCTCCAAACTGCAGGGGCCCCACTGGCACAGGTGGGCAAACATAGGTGATTTGCATCTCAGCACCCCTGTAAATAGAGTGGTCTCCAGGGGAAGGGCAGAGAGAGAGGGAGAATCTTAAGAAGACTCCATGCCCAGCACGGACCCAATGTGACCGTGAGATCACGACCCTGAGATCAAGACCTCAGCCAAAACCAAGAGTCAGACGTTTAACCAACTGAGCCACCGGGGCACCCCCAAGCCCTCTCCATCTTCGGTGGTTTACCCATTGACTGAATGTAACCAAACACTTGCAGAACTATCCAGGGTCACAAGGTAATTTTCCCAAGGTCATTCAAGCTGCAGAGGGAGAGAACCAACGCCTGAGCCCACGTGGTCATTCCCTCCCCCATGCCTTCTGGGTCCATCTACGCACCCACAAATCTCCCTCATCCAGCTCTCCATCCTTGTTCATCCTTAATTCAGCTTTAGACCTGTCTGTGCAGTGACTGGCTCTTCCATTGTGGAAGTCAGTATTTTTTACCCCTAAAGTCTCTTCCTCCTCTCTGCTTCATCTTTTCCCGGTAGGTAGAAAAAAAATACTAGATTCCTGAGTAAAGATGGCTGATTGAGCATACCTATGTGATTTTATTCTCTCCCCAACACCCCAACTAACACTTCAGAAGAGGGATTTATTCTTTAAGGCATAAGCCCTCACAGATGGGGCAGGCAGAAGAGGCGGCAATAGTATCAGGACACAGGAGGCTACTACCCAAGAACAAAGCTGCCCCTTAAGCCAACCTTGAGGAAAGAGTACCAGCCCCATTCACTTCACGAATCCTGGAAATATGCAGGAAACCACAGCACCAGGAATGGCAGCCGCACAGTTGTGCCACCTGACTTTCCCTTCTGGAAGGATCTTGCCGATGGACAGCCCCCAGCTCTTGGCACCTTTGGGGGCGGCCCCATCTTCGGAGCGGTGGCCAAGCACCCCCTGGGCAGCCCCAGCCAACGACTGAGCATGGCCAGGCCACCAGGGGCATTTCTGCCCAATGCCTGCAAGTCAGCCAAGAGTCAACCCAGAGCCGGACTCTGTCCAGTCTCCATCATGGTCTGAGCTCTCCCTGCCCATCCCTGTAGTTGTCAGATCAGCATTGTTTCTTTCTTTCTCTCTTTCTCTCTGTTTTCTTTCCCCTTCTCTCTCGTTCCTTCTTTCCAGATATGACTTAGTTAAAAGGAGGTCATACCTCATTAGGTATGGGTATTAGAGAATACCCATGGGTATTCTATGGGTATTAGGTATGATAAAATTAGAATGGGCCCTGAACCCCACAGCTCGTGGCCTTCCAAGAAGGGGACACACAGTCCCACAGAGGGAAGAGGATCCTGCAGACACAGAGCCACACACTGGAGGGATGCCCCTGCAAAAGCCAAGGAACGTTCAGGATTGCCGGCAGCCTCCAGAAGCTTCTAGAAAAGGCAAGGAAGGATTCTTCTCTGGAGCCGCGAGTCTCCACGGGAAGCACAGCCCTGTGGACACCTTGGGGTCAGGTTTCGAGGCTCCAGAGATCTGAGAGAAGAGATGCTCATCATTGTAGGCCGCCCAGGTTGGGGTCATGTGTCCCGAAAGTCCTGGGAAAATCATAGAAGGGTGCAGGGGACCTGGGCCGAGTCACTTAACCTCTCTGTGAACAGGGATCGAGTCACAGAGTGGTTATGAGGGTCAAGTGATGACTAATTTTATGTGTCCACTGGGCTGGCCCCGGGGGAGCCCAGAATCCACATTCTTTCTGTGGGGTCTGCGTGGGCGTTTCTGGTGAATCAGGGGACTCCACTCCCGTGGAGGGCCTGGCTGGAACAATGGGCAGAGGCAGGTGGAATCCATACCCTTTACCTTTCTGCCTCACGGCTGAGCTAGGACATCTCACCCCATCTTCTCCTACCCTCGGACTGGGATTCGCACCACTGGCTCCCTTGGTTCCCAGGCCTTCAGACTCGGACTGAGTCATACCACCTGGGTCTTGAACCAGTCCCTACAATAAATACCTTTCTCTCTCTCTCTCTCTCTCTCTCTCTCTCTCCAACTGTCTGCCCCTGCTTTTGTTCCCATCTGATCACTGGCTTCTTTTCATTCTCCTTTGGTGATTCCTTCTCATTTTCTGGCTTTGAAATATGGCCCCAGGCTCATCCTCAGCCTTTTCTCTGCTGTTCTCTTCTAAAGCTCCCCTCATTTCCTAAGTCCCCAAAGCCAGTCCCATGGCTCTAACCTCCCTCTCTGAACAGCAATGATCTGTCCATCCTAAGCTTCTTCTCTCAACTCTAAACTCATACACCTACCCGTGCACAGAGCGTCTCACCCTGGACATCCAACAGGCGTCCTGAGCTCAACATGCCCAACCCAAGCTCCCAAGGCCCCTCCCAAATTTGCCCCTCATACGTCTCCCCATCTCCTCCCAGAGCAGCTTCAGGCTTCCAAAGACCCTCCTTGGGCTCTGCGCCCACCCTCGACCCACCAAGACCTCAGGAAGCCCTGTCAGCCCTTCCCTTGAACCCAAAATTGACCGCTTCCTGCCATCAAACCACTACCACGTGTCCCAAAACCATCTGCTCATCCTCTCTGTTTGCCACCTGGACTCCTCCCTTTCACACACACTGCTCCCTCTGCCTAAAGTCCTTCCCTATGGCTTCTTCCCTCCCTACTTCAAAATCTTTGCACAAATGTCGCTCTAATTAAGACCACACGTCCTTGCCATGCTCCATGCCCTCCCCTGCCTTATTTTCTTTCAAGTTGTCATCATCACCTTACACAGTACGGAGGTATCTGTCCATTTGTCAGACTCTCCAGATAATAACCTCCGAGAGGCCGGGAACTCTGGGTTGTGTTCCCAGGGCCCAGGCCGGGCCTAGCACTTTGTAACTGCTCAAAAACCATTTGCTGGGTAAAAAACTCAATGCATCAGTGAATGAATGAATACTGCTTGAGTTCTGCTATTTCTCTAAAGTAGGAGAGCTGGCGAGAATCAAGTGCATGGCCGGCCAAGGAGCAGGAAAACTAGGTGTGTTTCGTTCAAACGAGCAAGGTATGCTTGAGCGATGAGTCAGAGAAATTCGAGTAGAAAGCTTCACGCACATCCTTGAGGGACAAGCTCATTTCATATTTTAATGGACCCAAATACACACACGTGCGCCCTGACACGCGTGTGGGGAAATACAAGCCAACTCTTGTTTGCTTTCTCCAGATAACTTTAATGTAGTCGTTTTTAAAAAACACTTTCCTGGGGCACCTGGGTGGCTCAGTGGGTTAAAGCCTCTGCTTTCGGCTCGGGTCATGGTCGAGCCCCACATCGGGCTCTCTGCTCGGCGGGAGCCTGCTTCCTCCTCTCTCTCTGCCTGCCTCTCTGCCTACTTGTGATCTCTCTCTCTCTCTCTGTCAAATAAATAAATAAAATCTTAAAAAAAAAAAAAAAAAAAAACTTTCCTCACAGCTGCCCACAAGGAGTTCAGATCCCAAAGAGAAATATGTACCAGGTTCTGTTAGATTTCCAGAAAGAAAAATTCAAAAGGCTCCTCTCAAAGGTTCAGGGTCAAGTCTTGCAAGGAATGTGGCTCTTCATCAAAGTTAAGGGCCTCTTCTTTAGAGGGGAGGCCAACCTAATCTGAGTCGTGAAGAAACAAAGAGAGTAATTCCCCCAGCCCAGGGAATCTGCGAATCATTTCCAAGGAGCAGATCAATGTGCTAAGTATCGGTAATGACTATATTAACAAGAAAGATTACAATCAGACATCTTTCCAGCGCAAGGGAGAAAAACCACAGTATCTGTATTCGACTGTGCTCTTTTTTTTTTTTTTAAGATTTTATTTATTTTACAGAGAGAGACACAGCGAGAGAGGGAATACAAGCAGGGGAAAGGGGAGAGGGAGAAGCAGGCTTCCCGCTGAGCAGAGAGCCCGGTTTGGGGCTCGATCCCAGGACCCCAGGATCATGACCCGAGCTGAAGGCAGACGCTTAACGACTGAGCCCCCCAGGCGCCCCTGACCGTGGTCTCTTTCCCCTCTCACATTCCAAAGTATATTCGAGCAGCCAGCATTAACAGACCCCACCAATTCAGACTCCGGGATCATTTGCTCAGGAGGGGCTGGCTAATTTCACTTTGGTGTAATTTATGAAGAAAATGAAAAGAAGGCAATTAAGTGGTATAAATACACCTGGCATGCCTAACCTACAGAAGCCATCCTATTTTTAAGGATCTTAGTTTACTAATTACATGCATGAAAATTGCTGCTTCTGATCACAAATGAGTGCCCTGTGTTGAATAAGGCAAGGTGAACAGAATTGCAGGAGAGACAGGTTTTTTTCTTTTTTCTTTAAACAGCAGAGTCATGCTAGGTTTCTGAAAATAATAAATTTGGTCAAACTAATAAAAACCCAGTAAAATAGTATTTCCGGATTTTTACCCACTCAGCCTGGCCACCTCTCTCCGATGCAGTAACATTCTGTGCAGGGGAAGTATCTGGGCATGGAAGCCAAAAACAAGACCATGTGCCCAGACCATCCAGAGAGGGCATGTGCACACACAGCCTAGCACATGTATATTTGTATCTTTCAAGCCCTGCAATTACTGGACAGAATTCCAAGGTGACCATTTAAAGTTAGAGAATGTGCATTTTGGAAGCACAAATTCTAGTATATGTTCAAGAAACCATCATTATTGTTTGTGATCACACTTTGTGCCTAATGAAACTACTTAAAGTTACCACCCAAGGTTCTTTGCCTTCCTCCCCTGGGTAAAAAGCAGAAGATACCAAGAAAGGGTTAATTCAAGTGATAGTTAAATTCTTTTCTCACCTAAGTAGATTCCCTCATTTATCTATCTACCATTTGCCTTATTCATTTTTTCTTTTTTTTATTTTACTGTGATGAGAACACTTAGCATGAGTTCTAGCCTCTTAACAAACCTGTAAGTGTTCAATATTGCATTAACTATAGGTACAGTGTCACACAGCAGCCCTCTACAATGGATCCATCTGGCTTCACTGAAACTTTATGCCTGCAGACAGACAGTCAAAAGAACTACAAGACTAACAGGAAACAATTAACAAAATGGCAAGAGTAAATCCTTCCCTATCAATAACTACTTTAAATGTAAATGGATTCAACAATATTCGTTTTTAAAATAAGCTTCTGCTGAAGTGAAATAAGCAGCTGATGATAAATTACCAGAAAAGACCAAGTCCAGTTTCCGACGCCCCCTCGGCAGCTCACGTCTCGCAGCTCACGTCTCCTCAGCCGTGGCTAGAGGGGGAGGGTGGAGGGAGGGACTAGAAGCTCAAGGTCAGTGTCAAGGTCAGTGTCAGGTCCACACTCTGTGCACTGTGAGAAGACGCAGGGATGGTGAGCATATTTGGATCCCTTTTCTCTTCTTCCCCTTTCAGAAATACCATGAGTTAGGGGCATCTGAGTGGCTCACTTGGTTAAGCGTCTGCCTTCAGCTCAAGTCATGATCCCGGGGGGTCCTGGGATCGAGCCCCAGGTCGGGCTCCCTGATTAGTGGGGAGTCTACTTCTCCCTCTCCCTCTGCCCCTTTCCCACCTTCCCTGCTCATGCTTGCTCTGTCTCTCTCTCTCTCTCTTAAATAAATAAATAAAATCTTTTTTAAAAAAACACCGTGTGCAACTTTTAATTCTGCCTAGCCGCATACTGATAACCATGTGTGTGTATGTGTGTGTAGAAAACAAATGATTTGCCTTCCAAGCTAGGAAGAACAGCTGTTTCTCACTTATTAGGATCAGAAAATAACCCCCTTCCATTTGTTATCCTGTCCAAGTCCATGAACGTCCAATAGCCAGTGATTCGGAAAACTCAGCCACGTTAGCCGTGCAGAGACGGGGGACACACGAGAGGAGGCAGGCAGACGTCTCTCCCTGTTTGCCAGCACACCGAGCCCCCATGTCATTCCAATTCTGAAACTCAACAAGCCTCCTTGTAGAAAGGAAAACTTCAAATCCACCTCCTCCCTTTAATGAAAGCACACATGCCTTCACCTTAAATTATTAAAAGGAGCCCCGACTCCCAAGGGTGTTATCAAAACAATTTAAATCATCTCCCTCAAAAGTTTGATTGAACATAGCAGGCATTTTCCTCCCATCAGCGCCAGGCGCCAAGGAAGGGCAGGCTCTGCGATGCTGTGATTATGACGGCAAATCGCTCTCCCCAAGGACCCAAAAGCACAGACACGTGAAGGACACACAGCCCAGCCTAACCAGCGCCCTTCTCTGCACCGCACGTCCTCTCCGCGTGAAACCCCCCCTCCCCACCATTCAGCCACCGCCCGCGCACCCCACGGGGACAGGAGAGTGAGCTCCATGCCTGGCACATGGCAGCTTCCTGGCCACTATCTCCATGCTTAGGGCTAGGGGAAATCACAGTGCTGCAGCTTTGCTTTCAGGTCAGTTTTACCCAAATTACACTTAAGTCAGAAGACAAATGTAGCGAATACGTCTCCTAAGTACAGTGGGATGCTTTATTTTGCTACAATGCCTAGGTATAGTGTATCTGATACAAGTTAGTATGTGTGCGACGTTGAACCCGTGCTTCTCATTTGTTTTACTTTGCCAATGTTTATCTGGCTTTTGAAGGTCTAAGCTTATCCTGTACATACAGGTTGTTTTTAAGCAAAGCTTTTCGGCTTCTAACGCATCTAGTGTTTTTCTAAAAATAACTGGAGGAATATCTGCCACTGATTTTGATGTACAATAGAGATATGTTCCCCCAGTGTGTTGGTTCTTGTCTCCACTCTATTCACTGTAGGACTATTGTAATCGTATGTCTGAAATAATTCAGTATTTTGAGATATTAGTACACCCTTAGTTATTAATGCAATAAAAATCTCTTAGCTTATCTTTGCAGTGGAGGAAGAAAAAAAAAAGCATCCCGGAAAAAAGTTAAGAAAAGTGGTCTTCTACACGGGCCCCCAGTCCCTTCTGTGTGGGGCTCAGGTCTGCTCACCTGTAAGGTGACCTCAGGTCTTGGGAGCAGGTGTAACGTTCTCACCTGTGCACGGCTGGAAGGTTCCACCGCTGGCATTCACACGCTGCTCGTCAGGACGTGGCAGCCACAAGTCCCTGGGGTGAAAACCCTCACGTGCCCCACTCGGGGAGATGTGACAGACCCCCCCAGCACACCATCAGCGCCGTTTCCCTGCCAAGCTCCCTCAGGCAGCTACTATTTTTTTAAAAATCACATTCCATATCTTGGACTTAAAACGGCATTAGTCTGGCACCTCTGAAATAGGTCTCGCCACACCCGAAATAAAATGCTGTCAGTATCCCGTAGAAGGTACAAGCCCATCCATACATAGTGGGGACACACACGCACACACACACACACACACACACACACATGCATACACACACGCTGAAATCACTGGAAATAAAAATGATGTAAAAATCTGATGCAGCTAGGTCTGAACACACCTTTACTTTGGGAAATTGAAAAACCTAGCCACTCGGAACAAAGACGGGAAAGCCTGGCTGTGGCTATCCGCCACGGTCTGCTCACGGAATAACACGGGGTCTGAAGCAGAAAGACATAGGCGCAGCCTGCACGTGGCACGGACCCCAGCAGGTGCCAAAACTTATCCACACCCCTGGCCCCGGCTCTCACCTTCAACTTCCGCCTCTTTTTTTCATGAATCCTATTTAATGTAGGCTAACAAATTATTTTGTTCCCCTGATTTTTTCTTGTTTTGTTTTACATTGGACCAATATTGGAAAATTGAGGTGAAATTCACTTAACATAAAACTAACCATTTTAGAGCGTAGAATCCGGTAGCATTTGGTACATTTGGTACATTGGTAGCATTTGTCACAGTAGTGGACACCGACCCCCTCTGTGTCACTCCGAAACATTTCCATCACCCCAGAAGGGAACTCCACACTTGGGATGCACTCTTCTTTCCTTGCCCTGCCACGAACAACCACTAATCTGCTTTCTGGATATTTCCATAAATGGGATCAGTGACAGGTGACCTTTGGCTGGACTTCTTCCACTTTAATGCTTTCGTGGTTCACCCACAGGGAAGCCTGCATCAGAATTTCATTCCCTTTTGTGGCTGAATTGCATTGCATTGTGGATGTACCACGGTTTGTTTATCCCTTTATCCCTGTGTCCACTGAGCGTTCGTATACAAGTATTTGTTCAAAGACCTGTTTTCAGTTCTTGAGGGGATATACCTCAGATTGGAATTGCTGGGTCACAGAGTAATTCTCACTTTTGGGGGAACCCCTAAACTCTTTTCCACATGGCTGCACCATTGCACGTTCCCACCAGCAATGTACAAGGCTTCTAATTTCTCCATGTTCTCAAATACTTGTCATTTTCTGCTCGTTTCACCACAGCCCAATGGTTGTGAAATGGTCTCTCACCTCCCCCTTTTTTTTTTTTTTTGCCAAAAGCATGTCCATGTAGTTTATCAATATATCACTTACAGATAATACAATACATGGATCTAAAGGTCAATGCACTTTGACAACTGTAAAGACCTGCTGTGTAACCACCACCCAAGACAAGCTCTAGGACACCTCCAGCCCCCTTTCAGTCTACTGTCCCCTCCTCCAAACACAAGCAACACACTGTCACTTCACCTCTGGAGGCTACTTTTGCCATTCTAGCACTTCCCATACGTGGAATCCCATTGTGGGGGCTTCCTTTGCTCACCATGATGGTTTTTATGTTCAGGCACCGGATGGCTCCTTTGTCTGTACTGCTGGGTGGCACTCCACGGTAAGAGCACACCAGTCCGTTCATTCACCTATGGTTGACATTGGCCTTGTCTCCAGTTCAGAGCTGCTATGAGGAAGGTCACTTTGAGCCTTTTGATCCCAATCTTTCTTGTTTTGTAAGATCCATTTTGAGACTCTGGCCCCAGGGAAGAGCATGGTCATGAGCAGAGGCTGAGGCAGCACCACGTGTGAGGTATGCCTTCTCCAGGGCAGGGGAAGAAGAGCAATGGGTGTTTCCACTTAATCCATCTGAATGGATTTCGTGATGGAAACGTGGGCCATGGGGGTAAGGAAGGGCTTCTCCTTAGTCCCCTGGAGCAACAGTGGCAGAAACTGAGCTAAAGAACTAGGTTCTTATCTTTCCTGACATCTGCAGCCTTGAGAGGAGGAATCTACCAATCTACCAGCATGGCGGCTCATGTGCCAATGATGGGGGTCAAGTTCAATCCCCACAGTTGGGGGGAAAATATATGTGTGTGTGTGTGTGTGTGTGTATATATATATACACACACATGCATGCGCGCATGTATATATACACACACATATATACAAACGTGTATATATGTCTATATGTATGTGTATATATGTACATATATGTATGTATATATCTATACATGAGTGTATGAATATGTATACATATGTGTACATATCTATATGCATGTGTACACACACATCCATGTACATATACCATATTTTAGTATATTGCATATATTATTAAATTATATTTATATATGTATTTGTACTGTGTTTAAAATATTGTAATACATGATAATATATCATAACACACAGAGACACACACACCCTGGGTCCTGAAGGTCAAGGATTCATATGTCCATGAGAAGAGGGGTTTAAGATATACTAGAATATCTCCCACATAAGGAGTGATCAAAAGAAACTACTTCATTCTTCCCTCAGATAAACAGAGATCTATAAGAGCAAGAGCGGCTTTTTAACTTCAAAGAGAATTACTAATGGAGACAAGAAAGACCAACAAAATACTTCCCTGTGAAGTCGAAGACTGGGAGCAGGAGGACAGCACAAAGCATGAGGAAGAGAGCAAAAGACGTCAAAAGACACATATGACCTGCAACTTCCATATTGAGAAAAGGGAAAATTCGCAATTAACGTAGACTATCATGGCACGGGGGTGCCAGATAACAGCACATCAGAATCATTAGACAAAAGGGAGAAAACAAACAAAACAACTCTGCCCAGTGACCTCTTGAAGTACTTGACACATCAAGTTCAAAAACACATAAATGACAACATAAAGCATTTGGATGTGTAACACTGAATCAACGGACGCACATCAATACATGTATCCTATCAACACACACTATGCCTCTACCCCAAGCACTCATGGAACATTTATAAAAACTGATCACACATTAGGCCATAAGAAATAACCTGAAAAAAAATTTTTAAAGCAAAAACTGGCCAGACCACATGTAGTCTGCAACACAATGAAACAAAAAAAGAATAATAATCCTTCAAAGAAAAAGAATCCAAAGTGCATGAAGATTTGAAAACAATCCTTTAGTTCACTATCATTGTCTATGCAGACTTGACACCTCAATAGGGCTTTGGCAGCCCAGCACCCCAGAGCACCTGCTGTCCGCCCAACAGGGTCCCCACACTCCATGCCCCCCTACGGAGTGATGCTTTCGAAGTGACACTTTTATTCGGCTATTGATCTCACTCTCTCAGAAAGAGAATTGGAAAAACGGTGAGTTCCAAAAGAAAATCAAATCTACAATGACAAACTCGTTTGAAAATATCTAAAATGGAATTAATCCATGTCAGGGTTGTGCGTACTCTGACCTACTCAGAGTAAAATTCATGGCCTTTAGTACATGTATTATCGAAGCAAAAAAATTAAAATAAATGAGCCCCCAAGCACTCTACTGAAGAAGTTAGAAAAACAAAGAAAGATTATGGCAAGTGAAAAGCAGGGATAAAATTTTGCAGATATGAATGAATCAGAAACCAGAAAAAAAATTGCATAGTTGGGTATATAAATACCAAATGATTTAAAATAATCAAAGAGACAGGGGCGTCTGCGTGGCTCAGTCAGTTAATGTCTGACTCTTGATCTCAGCTCAGGTCTTGATCTTGGGGTTGGGAGTTCGTGAACTCCCTGTGTTGGGCTCCATGATGGGCATGGAGCCTACTTAAAAAAGAAAATCAAAGAGACAATCTTCTGGCAAATCAAACTTACGAAGGAGGTAAAGTTATCACTATTTGCACATTCAATGATTATATGTATAGAAATCAAGAGATAATCAAAATAATAATTCTGAAAATTAGCATGTAAGTCAGAGCCAGGAGCAGGCATAAGGTGATGATAAAAAAAATTAGAAAAAGTTAAAAATCAACACCTTTCCTAAGGCAAAAACCAGTTAGAACACAAGATGGGGAAAATGCCAGTCAAATTAGTAACAAATAATTAAGCGTCTAGGAAGAACCCTGGCAATAAATGTTTAGAAAGGCATCAACTATGTAAACCAATGAGGAGATACAGCCTCTTCCCAGATGGGAAGACCAAAAATCTCTAGTAGCCAGTTTCCACAAACCAACGTGTAGGTAAAACAGAACAGGACTCTGATCACGATCCCAGGAGGATCTGGGGGCAACCCAATGAAACACTCATGCAAGTTACACAAAGTTACAGAAATTATATAGAAGAACAGGAAGGCAAGAAGAGCTGAAACTCTGTTCCTTAAAATGGTTAAGAGGGGTTGCCCCAAGATGTTAAGAAGTTTAATAAAGCCACTATAATTAAAATAGGTCAAAAGTAAAACTTATCCTAATAAATAAATTAAATATACGCTAGAGAAGTTGTTACAAATTAAGGACTCTACTATTTATGAAATGGTGTTGGGGACCTTGGCTATTCAGGAGTTAATTCTGGATCGACGAGCCAGGTTATTATGGTTCCTATATTAATAAGGATTAGTGTATTTATATTAACAGCCTTTGGGGGCACTTAAGCCATGTGCCAGGCATTGTGCCAAAGGATTTACATGCATTATCTCATTTAATCCCGACAACTCCTATAAAGCAGGTATTGTTACTTTTAGATCATCTGTTCCCACCAACTCCGTTAAAAATGAGCAAACCCGGGCCCAGGGAAGGCAAGCGACTTGGTCAGGGTCGCACCACGGGGCAGAGACCCAAGCTGAGCGCTGCGTCCGGCATTAGGCCTAACTGCACCGTTTCCAGTGATCGCCTTTTATGACCTAACAGACTCTGCACGCACGAGCGTGTGGGACTAGAGTCATCCGCAGCAGACGGACTCGAGGAGGATGGAACAGCACATGCAAATAGAACATCAGGGAGGGCTTTCAGACGCAGAAGCTAAGGATCCAAATCAGAATGTGGTCAGCCAACAACACTGTGGCTTTTGTCAAAAGTGTCGGGGGAGCTTTTAATAGACGAGACACCAGGACCGAGGCTCGATGCCTCTCTGCAGATGGCCCTCTGCAGCTCGGCTCTTTCCTGCGGCCCTGGCTTTGACTCACCAGGGCTGGGAAAGCCCAGGGGTCTCCACAGGGCTCTGTTGCCTCTCCCCACCGCTCCGGCAGCCTCCGGCCAGCTGCCCTGGACCTTCCCCAATGTGTTCTCACAGCCTCAGCCACGAGAAAAAAGGCTTTGCAATCCAGGGCACGTTCGACAAAGGGACTCCTTTCCAAAGAAGCTCATCATCAAGTTAGAAGAGATACACCTGCTGGGGGAGGCCAGGTCCACCTGTAAACATTCCCTTGGCGTCACGATTTAGCCCACCTGTAAAGTGAAATCTTCGACGGCTGATAGCTACGCGGTCTCTTCTGGGAGTGATGAAAGGGTCCTGGGGTTAAGACGGCGATGATAGTTGTGCGACATGGAAATATATTAAAATCCACTTCGGTTAACATGATGAATTTTATGTTATGTCACTTTTACAATAAAACCATGAAAATTTGGAAAAGCAAAAAAGAAAACTAAAAGAAGAAGAAGAAAAAAAGACACATTTCAATATTAAGCCACCTAGAAAGGTATCTCTGTATTTACAGGTACAATTAAATGCAAGTAAAGGCAAAAAAAAAACAAACCAAACAAACCCCACACAGACTATTCAAATTCAATCATTTCCTTACTAAATATGCCCAATAACGATTCCGATAACAAAGCACAAAATAAGACTGCAAAGAAAAAGACGTGGGGTCTGATGATGATGGACACACAGGGAGGGGTCGGCCTACACAGAAGCTCCAGGGTCCCACTTCACCTCTCCGATCCAGGACTCCCAGCCGCTCGTCCCCGGACCTCAGTATCCCCAGAGGTGAAATGGGCACATCAAAGTATGTCGTTTGCAGTCTTTTTCAATTATAGGAACCGAAGCAGGCTTCGGCGTTATCTAAAGAGATAACGTAAAGAAAACTCTGCTGAGTGGTTAGTGCCCTCGTCAGAACCAGAACGCTGCTGGCGTGAACAACGTTCTCCCCTCTGCATCCCGAGCTCTACTTCTACCGGTGTTGCTCTAACCTAGTTCTGGAACTGTGGGAGCCTCTGAATGTCCAGAAGCGAATGTGCATCAAAGCCGGGGGCCAGGCAGCAGAAACACAGTCGGGGGATGTGTCCAAAAGGGGGAGGGGCCTCCTCTCCCCCCCCCTCCCCCCCCACCCCCCCAACCCCGGCGCCCAGGAGAGCCCGCAGCAGCAGCAGCAGCCTGCGACTCCGGGATGAGCTTCCAAAATCTGAGAAGCAGGAAAATAATTTCCACCCCGCTCCAGCCGGCTCAGGGCCCCCGTTCCGGAAAAGACACCGTGAGAGGATGTCAGGGTTATGCCAGGAAGTCAAAGGATATCAAGAGCAGAGCAAGAAGGAAAGGAAAAGGCCCACTGCCCCCTATTCGGATGTAAGCCAAGAGGCAGGCACTCTGTTCTGGATCGAGGAGAGGACAGGGCAGGAAAAAAGGGCCCCCGGGGTTCGCCCCTCCTTGACAAACGAGGAAACAGGCTTGGGGACACTGGAGAGGGGGACTTGGAGCCAGCTGGAGCCGGCCCCATCACGGGCCTCTGGATCGGCGCCCGGCGGTCCCTGCCCACACCTAGGAGCCTCCCGCTGCCAGGGCCCTTCCTGCCAGGCAGATGGGGAAAAGCCCGGGCAGCTCAGAGCGGGGCTCCTTATTTGCAAACAGGAATAATGCTGACCCTGTCTCGCTCCCAGGGCTGGAGTGGAGATGAAAGAAAAGAAGACACTGTGAGCCCTTGCAAACTGTAAACCACCACACAGATGTTAGGAAATGTAATTATCATTCGGGCGAGTATTCTTAATGCCTATTTCAAGGGGGGGGGGGGATTTTTTTTTTTTTTTTTTTCATTTTAAAGGTCCACTGGAGAAGAGAAAACACCAGGATGTGTGCTCCCACTTCCTTCCCCCTGGGAGATTTAGTAAATATTTGCATTCGGAAGTAATCAATGCATGCAGAGCTGGATTTAACATGTGGTATTGAAGCCTGAGCCTCAGGTCCCTCAATCCACGGGCTCTAGCAATGTGCACACACGGTCAGATGTTTCCATAAAATTTGCAAAAGCAAAATGCCTTTTTAAAAAAAAAATTTATTTGAGAGAAAAAGAGCATAAGCCCAAATGGGGGCAGGGAGGGGCAGAGGGAGAGGGAGAAGCAGACTCCCCACTGAGCAGGGAGCCCGAAGCGGGGCTCCATCCCAGGACTTTGGGATCATGACCTGAGCCAAAGGCAGGCGCTTAACCGATGGAGCCACCCAGGCGCCCCAAAAGCAAAATACTTTCCTTGCAATCAGCTAAGCTGACCGCCTCTTTACACTCCAGTTTTGTGACAGTTTCCCCCCATATGGTGGGGAGGAGTGGTGGGAAAGATGGTTATTTGGGATTTGATTTGGGACATCTGAGCTGGGAATACATTTATTTCAGCATCAGTGGGATACACTTATGATAGTTCTCAGTCTCCCATATATTGTTGAGCCCAGGTAGGAACAGCTTCCAAGAATGCTCACAATGCCATCAATTCAAAGTATATTTAAGACAAGTGACCACACACACACACACACACACACACACAAAAGCAAAAGCCTTAAAAGCCTACAGCTCGTATAGCAAATGGATAAGAGTCGCCCCAACTTTGACAACAATCCTAAAAATTTACAAGACATTGCCAATATGGAGTTGTGAAGCTAAAATTATTATCAACCATACTGGAGGAAGACTGAATTATCTTTTTATTTTCTCAGCAGTAAAGGATGTTCCAAATTGTTGTCATATACCAAAAGTCAGTCTAATAATACACAGTCAAAAACGTAAGAAAAAGGATTTTAAGGGGTGTCGGGAAGCTCATAAAAATACACTATTTTCCCAGGTTTTGTGATGTTTGTGATATTTGTTAGCTTTTTTAACCTGTCAATATTTATTTTTTTCAATTTTTTCTCATTCTAGATAAAATATTTACTTTGTACCTAATTCTGTATTACTAAATTTGCATTCTTTTTCTTAAAAAAGGAAGCGAAGAGGCGCCCGGGTGGCTCAGTCCATTAAACGTCTGCCTTCGGCTCAGGTCATGATCCCAGGGTCCTGGGATTGAGCCCCTGCATCGGGCTCAATCGAGAAGCCTGCTTCTCCCTCTCCCCCTCCCCCTGCTTGTGTTCCCTTTCTCGCTGTGTCTCTGTCAAATAAATAAATAAAATCTTAAAAAAAAAAAAAAAAAGAGGAAGCCAAAATTGTGTCAGCTTCAAGCCCCAGTAAACCCTGAATCCCATGTCCCCCTAATTGAGTCCTTTTGTTCCTTACAACCATTGACTCGGTTATGAAAAAAAAGCTCCGCATTTCCTTTCGTGAAAATAAATGCTCTGATTTTAAAGCCTCTCCAACAAGGACCAGAAGAATGGATCTGAACGGCAGAGAGTAGAACAGTTTTGTAGAAGAGAAAGACCGACCATTCTAACCATGAAAGCTCACAGAACCCTGTAAGAAAATACTTTGTCTGGAAGAGATGGAAAAATCATCTTACGTGAGCGTACCATTGAGGCTGACTCCCAGAGAGGAGAGCCTGGGGGTTTGAAAACAAACTCAACAGAGAGCCCAACTATTTTTTTAACAGATTCATATGCACACACCTGGATAGGAGCATAATCTGAAGGTGGCTTGTGGCCCCACCCGTTAAAATAATGATCCCGAGACAAAAATCAGAACCACAAATTAGGAGGAGGAGGAAGGAGAAGTGTGTCCTGGGAACCACATGGCTAAGGAACGTCACAGCTGTTGTTCCCGTCTCAGCCCTGGGAGGACCCCTCCAGCTAATGCCACCACCCCTGCCCGTGCCTCTCCAACCCCCTCCTGCCATGAGTCCCTTCTGGAACCCTCAGCCACACACTGCCCTATGCCCTTCCCTCCTTGACAATCCTGTCTCTTCCTGGCAAACCCTTCCGAGGTGGCCTCTGAGACCCCGTACCACACGGCGGCTGACTCTATGGGGCTTCGGCCTCTTCCCAGTAAGCAAACCCCCCTTATTTGCTTTCCCTGAAACCTGGCCCTCCCCAAAGAGGAAGACACCCTCTTCCCCAAGGTAGACTCATCACCCAAGCCCTGCGTCCATGTGAGACATTCTCCCCGACCCCGCCCTATCGCCACCACGTTCCTCCCTCCCCGGCCCTTGTGGCTAGGCTCTCCTTTTGCAAACACGCTCTCCAGTCTGGCTGAGGCCCTTGGGTCCATCCATCCATTCATTCATTCACTCCTCAAATATGGGCAGAGCACCCACCGTGTGTGCCTGACACAATGCTAACTATCTTTCCCTTCTCCCTAGCCCCACTCTTCCCACGCTCTGCGGATTCCCTGGTCCCGTCACTGTCTCTCCCACCAGCTCCAAGGTCCTCACGGGGCTGTGTCTCAAACCCCAGACGTTTGCTGAACTGAACTGAGAATAAGATCTCAGAGAGCAGAGAGAGAGAGAAGAACTCACACTGCTGAGGTCGCAAGTATGTCAGTTCTCATGAGGACAAACAAGCTTTTGTCCTCACAAAAGCAAGCATCCTGCTGAATGAGTCTGGGATTCCACGTGGCAGGCTTAACCAAGTGGACTCTTCTTGGGTTTGTCCCCATGGAGGTGAGATTTGGCTAAGACACAGGAGCCCGAGTTGCGTTCTCATCTCCCACCAAGGGGAAACTGGGAGAACCTCGTGAAGGAAACAGTTAACACACAGGGGACCACCAGTAACCCGGACCCTCGTAGGGATAAGAAGCAATCAAGTTCGTTCCAGAATAGAATTGGCTTCTGTGGGTAGCTCATCTTCATTCCAGAAGGCCAACCTGCAATCTCTGGGTCACTTTTTTTTTTTTTTTTAATTTCAAATGAATTTTCAAAACATCAAGTAGAAGATTGTTCCCGCATGAGGAGGTGGTTAGGTCAAAATGGATTTTTTCTGATATCAGAAAAATATATATAATTTTCTCTCAAATTCCAAACTACTGACACAGTTTCCAGCATAAGGACACGGGGGAACACTGACACCACAGCTTACTTCAGAAAGGGCTAATCCAGTGATATGATCAAAAGGAAAAGGTAAAGAGATGGCGGAAGACTAAAAATAAAAAAGACAATGCATCCCTATGGGATGTTCATTAGTTCAACCCAGAAGCTGCCTCATGGACCCTGTCATTCCCTGGGCAGCCACAGCACATGGGAGCCAAATCCAATCAAAGCCACAGCAGCAGGTCTGAAGTACCTGTGTCCGGCCCACGCATCTGCCTCTGGACATTCACAGATTCCAGCAAATGGACCATTTTCTTGTCTTTACAGAGCTGGAGCTCAGGAGGGCCAATTCCTTTGAGCTAAATGGCATTCTGTCTCCTTCCCTCAGAGAGGCAGCCGCATGCTGGAGATCTGACATGGCCACCTCTCTTCCAACGGCCATGGAGGGCCATCAAGATGGCCTCCACTGGGCAGACGCGGGTGCCCGCTCTAGAGCTGAAGGCCAAGCAGGGAATCGGCCAGAGCGTAAGGTCAGGAAGGGCAGTGGGTTTCTCCTGAAGTTAACTTTCAAGGAAGGCCTGGAAAATTAGTCAATATGCACATGTACCAAGGCTGAAATGTCCTACTGGCCCATCTAAGAACACATTCTCCCTTTCTGGTCCTGCTCTTGCGCACCCTCCTGCTACGGACTAAATATTTATGTTGCCACATGCCCTCCCCATCAACACCCCCACAAGACTCACAGGCGGAAGGCCTAATGTGATGGTATTTGGGTGGGGGGGCTTTGAGAGGTAACTGGGTCATGAGGAAGGAGCCCATGGTGGGATTAATGGTCTTACCAGAAGAGAGCTAGCCCTCTCTCTCTGCTCTCTGCCAGGAAGTGAGGGCACTGGGAGAAGGCAGACAAGTGCACACCAGGAAGTGGGGCCTCCCCAGAACCCAACGGCGCTGGCCCCCGATCTCGGACTTCCCAGCCTCCGGACTGTGGAAATGAATGTTCGTTGTCTGTGGTATTTTTTGTTATAGCAGCCAGAGCTGACGGAGACAGCCTACACCCGGACCCACAGTCGGCCCACAAAGGGCCCAGCATGGTACTGAACGCTGTGGAATAACACTGTGTTTCTTTCAGCCCGGCCTCCTCTTTTGTTTCTCGGCCTCTGACTGCTTCTCAGACCTGGAGCCCCAGGCTTTCCCGACAGCTGGGGCTGTGGTTCCCACTTTTCCATCTCTTTCGCATTCATGGGCTAAAGCCATCTCCTCTCCTGGCAAGACCACCACCAGCACCCCGCCACCTCCGGGCGTCTGTGGCTCTGACTGGCACAGCGTCCAGACCCCCTAACAGCAGGAGCAGAACTCCTCTGTGTGAATCACCCCCAGGCAGACCAGTGTGACCCCCCCCTTGTTCTAAAGCACAAGTGGGTGTGTGCTACAGACCAGGCCTATCCCAGACCCGAGGCCCCCAGCCCCTAGGAGGGGTTCAGAGACAGACCTGTGCCTCAACCCAGACCAGAGACGTTCCTAAGACTGCTCTGATGGAACTTTCCCGGGGAGAGTCTCTTTCTCCAGCTCCCTCCTTAGCTATCACATGGAGAAAGCATGTCTATGAGATAGGAAGGGAGCAGAGTCTTGACGACGTCGCGTGAACCCCTGGATTTGGCCGTATCTCAAGCCAGACACTACGCTAGACTTCCCGGTTACAGGAGCAAATAAATCCCTGCCTCCTCCTTTTCATGTTTAATTAAGGATAAAGTGGTTTTCTGTCAGAACCAAGAGGGTCTTGATAACTAGACAAACAGACTTCTAAACTGGGGTCCTAATCCTGATCTTTTCCACTTGACCCTCCTCGGCTGCCATCCTGTCTTGGTGGGAGTGGGGAGTAGAGGCAGGCTGACTTGGTGACGCAGCCTTCGAGGCCACCGATGAGCCACGTGGCCACAGGGAGGTGGTGTCACAATTCAGCTTCAATCAGTGAGAGGATTATCGCACTGACCCCACAGGATGACCACGAAGGCCAGAGGACAGAGGGAGGTGAGGACAGTGTCCGTGTGGTCTCCTGGGCTCTGGTCCCCCCTCTGCTCCCCCTCTGGGATGCCCCTCCCTCCAGGACTGCTCTTTCCCATCCACAGGTAAAAAGCTTCCACCGGGATAGAAAACGCTACTCTCTACCCTTGTACCAAACATGCCTGAAAAAACATAACCCAGACCAATTAAAAGCATTCCCCAAGATACTTCGGCCAAACACAAACAGAAAGAATTCCGGATTAATGCCAGAGAGGACCAAGAAACAGAAATCATTAAATGAGCCGGCGAACTCTTGAATTTTGACAAAAGGCAAACTCTCCAGGGAAGACATGGCAGGTAAGAAAGCTGACATGCCAAACAGCATAAAGAAGGCAAACATCTCCCAAATAAAGAAATCTTTTTTTCTTTTTTTTCTTTTTTTAAAGGGGCTGCCTGGGTGGCTCAGTCGGTTATGTGTCTGCCTTCAGCTCAGGACATGATCCCAGGATCCTGGGATCAAGCCCTGCATCGGGCTCCCTGCTCCGTGGGGAGTCCGTTCCCCCCCCCCAACTTGCGCTCCTTTCCCCTGCTCGTGCTCGCTCTCTCTCTCATGCTCTCTCTCTCTCCGTCAAATAAATAAAATCTTTAAAAAAAAATAAAGAATGTGAACAAAGCCCCATGTCACTGCCACTGGTGGAATTTCCTCCCCACCCCCAAACCCAGCTTTCCCCCACCTTCCTCCACTCCTCCAGTCCCGGCCACACTCCATGAAAGCCTCACGCTCTAGGCTCTTTGGGGCATCAGACATGGCTCTGAAGTCGGACAGACACACAGCACTGGAGTGGCTGCAGTGTCCCCCTCCCCAAATTTCTATCTCCCCGGAACTTGAGAATGTGACCTTATCTGAAAGTGAAGTCTTTGCAGATGGAATTAAGATGGAAGTCATGATGGATTAGAATGGGCCCTGAACCCCACAGCTGGTGGCCTTCCAAGAAGGGGACACACAGTCCCACAGAGGGAAGAGGATCCTGCAGACACAGAGCCACACACTGGAGGGATGCCCCTGCAAAAGCCAAGGAACGTTCAGGATTGCCGGCAGCCTCCAGAAGCTTCTAGAAAAGGCAAGGAAGGATTCTTCTCTAGAGCTGCAAGTCTCCATGGGAAGCACAGCCCTGTGGACACCTTGGGGTCAGGTTTCGAGGCTCCAGAGATCTGAGAAAAGAGATGCTCATCATTGTAGGCCGCCCAGGTTGGGGTCATGTGTCCCAAAGGTCCTGGGAAAATCATAGAAGGGTGCAGGGGACCTGGGCCGAGTCACTTAACCTCTCTGTGAACAGGGATCGAGTCACAGAGTGGTTATGAGGGTCAAGTGGTGACTAATTTTATGTGTCCACTGGGCTGGCCCCGGGGGAGCCCAGAATCCACATTCTTTCTGGGGGGTCTGCGTGGGCGTTTCTGGTGAATCAGGAGACTCGGTTCACCCATCCCGTGGAGGGCCTGGCTGGAACAACGGGCAGAGGTAGGTGGAATCCATACCCTTTACCTTTCTGTCTCACGGCTGAGCTAGGACATCTCACCCCATCTTCTCCTACCCTCAGACTGGGATTCGCACCACTGGCTCCCTTGGTTCCCAGGCCTTCAGACTCGGACTGAAGTACACCATGGGCTTTCCTGGGCCTCAAGCCAATTCTTAAATAAATCTCTTTCTTTCACCATAGATTATAATGATAATAGTAATAATAATAAATCTTATTAAGTAATAACGATACAATTATATATGTGCATTTTATATTATAATTGTAATAATATATTTGTAAAGTAATATTTTATATTATATATGATAAATATGCATATACTATATAACATAATATGCAATAATATATAATAGTAATATAAATATAATGTATAGTTATTATTATATATTATTACTTGTTATAAACACAATGCTATTTTATTTATTATCACATATTATATTATTATGATTACTTATTGTTGTATCCTTCATCCCTCCCTCCCCTGGGCATACCTCAAAAGGGAAAACGAATAGCCTAGCTTGACTTTCCCTTAAGTAGCATCAGATAGAATTTCAAAAAAAAAATGCCCAATTATCTTAGGCTCCAAATACTAGTCTACTTTCAAATTAATTTCTCAAAGTAAAAGGAACAATAGATTTCAAGTTTCTTTCCCCTTTGTGTAATTGAAATGTTTTCCTTCAGGGGTGACCACGCAGGGCACGAAAGCAGCATACAAATGAACGGAAGCCAGGACCGTGAGTGGGGACTAGCTTTACGGAAGTGTAACTGACATACGGAAAAAAAAAAAAAAAAAAACACCTGCACGTACTTAATGTAAACCATTTGGAAGTTTGGACACATGCCTACACCCATGAAGCCATCACCACAACCCAAGTAATGAACATACCCATCATCTCCCAAAGTTTCTCAGCGCCTCTTTTTTTGGGGAGGCTCAGGAGGGCGATTAAGTCCATTTAACCCGAGATCTACTCTCTCAAATTGTTTAAGTACACAGTACGGTATTATTAACTACAGGTGCTATGTTATATAACAGATGTCTAGACCTTACTCATCTGGCCTATTTGGAAATCTATAGCCATGGCACAGCAAGCTCCCCTCCCCAGTCTCTTGGCAACCACCATCTTACTCTCTGCTTCCATAAGTTCGCTTATTTTAAATATTTCATATAAATGGAATCATGCAGTATTCATCTTTCCATGACTGACTTATTTCACTTAATATAATAATTCCAACGTTCCATAGTGTGTATATACTGTATTTTCTTCACCTATTCATTTGTTGATGGACATTTAGGGTGCTCCCCCCTCTTGGCTATTGGGAATAATGCTACAAGGAACTCGGGAGTGCAAACATCTCCCCAATGTCATTTCAGTTCTCTTGGATACACACCCAGAAATGGATTGCTGACTCATACGGTAGTTCTAGTCTATTCTCTATTCTAAACTGTTTGAGGAACCTCCATACTGTTTTCCATAGAGACTTCACCATTGGACGTTCCCAGCGGCGATGTGTAAGAGTTCCAACTCCTCTACATCTTCACGACCACTTAGCTTTGGTTTGCTTTGGTTGATTGGTTGGTTTTTACAATCGCCATTCTAACGTGCATTTGAATTGCTCTTCCCCGATGCTTCATGAAGTGGAGCAATGTTTCATGAATCTGCTGGCCATTTGTATGTCTTCCTTGGAGAAATGCCTATTCATGTCTTTGCCAGTATTTTAATTGGATTATTTGGGGTTTTATGCTACTGAGTGGTAGGAGTTCCTGATACATGTTGAATATTAAGCCCTTACCAGATACATGGCTTGCAAATATATTCTCCCGTTCTGTAGGCTGCCTTTTCATTCTGCTGATTGTTTCCTTTGCTGCGCAGATGCTCTTAAGTTTGATGTAGTCCCATTTGTCTAATTTTGTTTTTGTTGCTTATGCTATTGGTGTCATATCCAAGAAATCACTGCCAAGACCAATGTCAAAAAGATTCGTAAAAATATTTCCTTCTAGGAGTTTTACATTTTCAGGCCTTATGTTCAAGTCTTAAATCCATTTTGAGTTGATTCTTGAGTATGGTGTAAGATAAGGGTCCGATTTCATTTTCTTGCATGTGGGTATCCTATTCCCTAGGCACCTTTTGTTGGATAGACTGTCCTTTCCCCATTCTGCATTCTAGGCACCCCTGTCAAAGATTAGTTGACCATGTATGTGAGGGTTTATTTTAGAGTTCTCTATTCTGCTCCACTGGTCTATAGGTCTGTCTTTTTGCCAGGACCATACTATTTAAAAAAAAGTTTTTTTTGAGAGAGAGAAAGAGAGTGCATGTGTAAATAGTTGGGGTGGGTAGAAGGGGGGTGCGGTGAGGGAAAGAGAGAGAGAATCGTAAGCAGGCTCCATGCTCAAAGGGCAGAACCCAATGCAGGGCTTGACCGCAAGACCCTGAGATCATGACCTGAGCTGAAATCTAAAGAATTCAACGCTTAACCGACTGAGCCACCCAGGCATCCCGCCAGGAACATACTATTTTAATTCACGTAGCTTTGTAATCTATTTCAAAATCAGGAAGAGTGATACCTCCAGCTTTGTTTTGCTCTATACTTTTTTTTTAATGTAATTTTTTTTGTAAGTAGGCTCCATGCCCAATGTGAGGCTCAGACTCACAACTCTGAGATCGAGAATCACATCCTCTTCTAACTGAGTCGGCCAGGGGCCCCCTGCTCCCTACTTTCTAATGGCCTTTTTTTTTTTTAGTGCTTCCAGATCATCAAAGAAATTTCAGACAAACTGATGTAAACCACGTCTCCTTCCTCCATGAAGTGCCTGGGGTTGCACCCGGCTGTCTCCCAAAATTCTCACTCATCCTCTCACCCGTGCATTCCACAGACTTTCATGGGTATAGCTACGCAAGCCAGCCCCTGTGCTAAGGGGCTGGGGAGATAAAGGCAAACAAAACAGATCACGTCCCTGCCTTTATGGAACTTATGTTCTGCTAGGCAAAGGAAATAAGAGACAAGTAAGTATTATAATCCCAAATGATACACTTAAGCACAGTGAGTATTAAGTGTCAGTAAGCCAGTAAGAGTACGGGGAGCACTAGGAGCTGATGGCTCGGACTGTTCCCACCTCTCTGCAGCAAGACCACGTTCTTTCTCTTGGGCTCCATGAGTCGGGACAAAGCTCTGAGCCCCACCTGAGGGCAGCGAGCTTTGTAAACTGGCCAACAAGAGGATGAGGCTAGCCCATGCATAAGAGAGAGACGTTCCATCGCCAGACCCCGCACAAGCAGCCCTTCCTCCTTCCTCCTCCTGGCCACGCCTTCCCACAAAGTCACCTACATGGAGTGGCAGCATGCATGATCTGTCCCCCTCCTCAACCTGCACACCACCTGAATGTTTTCTCCCCGGGAGTGCATGCAGTGAGCTGCTGTGGACATGTCAGGCTCTGGGCTAAGTGTTCACATAAACAGCACCATGACTCGGCGGGTCTCACCGGGTCATCCCTGGACCCACCCTCAGAGAGACTTGTTACGGGATCTGGAGGGGGCCCGGGCATCTGATCTCTAACAGGCTGGCTGGCCATGCTGCTGTGGCTGGTCTGGGGACCCCCACACGGAGAATCCTTGCTATATCAGAGGGATAGCATCTATTTGATATAGAGGGGAAGCTGGGGATGTAAAGACTAATCCATCCGCCAGGGCAGCAAGAGGCAAACACAAACCCTTCATGTTATTTCTGCGTCCATTTTTTGGGGTCTCCCACTGTTGAAATCACTCAGTAGACTGCTTGGTGTCCTGACTCCTGAGACAGACCCCTGCAGGCTGCATCAGCCCCTCTATGGTGACCAGGGACAAAGGACGGGGGCTGTGGACCCCAAAGGCGGGTCCGAGCCTGACCCCCCTGCACGCCACTAACTCAATATGCATGTTGTGGGTTGGAAAACTAACTTCTCTTCAAGGAGTTCTCGCCCTCACTTCAAAATGCAAATCAGAAAGCCCTGAACTTCCCTGTCCACCCAGTCCCCGGAGCAACCCCAGGCCCGGGCAGCCACACAAACGCAGGAGGGCACAGAGATGAGGGTGCTTGCCCTCAAACCAGAATCAGCCGGGCGACCTCTGCCAACGTATTTGTAACCTATTACTGTGTGCACCGATGTGAAGTGCAATCCACTTGACAAATATCTTCTAAGGGGATCTGGGGGAAAATTAAGCATGTGAAAGTGGATCACTGACAAAAGCAGAATGTTCCTTGAAATGAATAGTGTGCTCGATTCAGCTCCACCAGAGCTGGCTGTTAAATATTCAGAAACTTTGCACGCCGGTTGTCAATTACTGGTACCTTGAAAATGACCACGGCAGGAGTATTAGTGCCCAGGCCCCCACTCCTCCTCCACCTTCCCTGCTCCTCAAGCCACTCCCTACGCAAGAGCTTGTTTACCAGCACAGCAACCCTCGACAGGAGCAGGAGTATTTCTGTACGTGCTGCTTACTGAGCCTAGCAGCTGGGCATTTCTCTGTGGCTTTACATCTCTAAAATGAGAGTCTGCAATTAAAATGGAGGTCAGTGCAGACCTATGATTCACTCCTTCTCCCTCTCTCTCTCTCTCTCTCTCTCTCTCTCACACACACACACACGCACTCACACATTATCTTATTAGAGAACGTTTTTTAGAAACGCCACTGTTGTACTTGACCATCAGTAATGATCCAACTTATCATAGCTCATCATAGAATGCTCAGCCAAAGGCTCTTTATTCTGCTCCCTTTTTCACTTCCCCAGAAGAAATATTTGTTGTTCTCCAACTTACATATGGCAAGTGAGCTCCTAATAAATTTTGCTCCGTACAAACTTTGAACATCGCCTTCTGGTATATGTAAGATAGAAACCATAGAGCACAAACAGGAATATCTCACTGTCCACCTTCATTCAACTGTTTGCTGACTTTGCCAACAGAGGGAAGGGGTATAGCATGAATAATTCAAATCCCCAGAGAGTCCCAAACACTACATTTTAGCCAAACTTTCAACAACAGCCATAATCAGGGAAAAAATAATCCAGCCTACATTTCATTACCTTCCATTCCTCCTGTCTGAGCCAACCGAGAATGGCATTGAGCAGTAAAACAAATGGTCCAAGGGGGAAAAGGAATAATCCACAAACTATATAAACAGCTCCTTTTATGAGCAAGAGTTGACAGTGTTTGAAATTGGAGCAAGGTCTCCAATAACATCGCAGAGGATTGGTATCTGGGAAGGAAGGTGAGTGATTACAAGAGGTCGTGTATGCCTAAAGAGAATTTTATATTAAAAATCACAGTAGAACGTGCAGCTTCTATCCTGAGCAGCTTCCCTGGCATTTTCATGAGATTAGATGTGCATAAAATGGTTAAAAATAACAAAGCGGATGAGAAACAGTCCTCTCGACCTTCACTGCTAATAACAGTAATGCTCTACTTCAGTCCTGGGGTTTCAGGCAGCAGCCACTCGGTAGCAATAAAAATAATCATGCCGTCCTTTCTTCTCTGGATGGCATTGTTCCATTTTCAAAGCTCCTCTTTACTCTCTGGGAGGGTGGGCAAGCAGCCATGATTATCTCCATTTCACAAAAGGGGACAGGCAGGCCCCAGCTTTAAGTGATTTATTTGCTGGATTCCGAGGGCCTGATAAGTGGCAGAAAGGGAATTTGGTCCCAGGCTGGCAGGACGATGTTCTTCCCCCCCTCTTCGCTATGCTGCAAGTGACACAAAGTGCATCTGTATCCAGGGAATCTGGCAATCAACCTTGTGAAGAACGAGGCTCCTGGGAGCATTCACTGAGGCAGGGTTTTAGAGAGTCCATTCCTAGCCTTCTGTGTATAAAAATCTGCACACATAATAGAACGGCTAAAAAAAGACCGGATAATACCAAGTGTCGGCAAGGACATGGCGCAACTAGAACCCTGATACACTGTTGCTGATGATGCAAAGGCCGGTCCCCAGATGGCCTAGCAATCCCATTCCTAGGGATCCATCCAAGGGAAACGAAAACACAGGTTCACACAAAGACCGTATATGAATATTTCACGCCAGCTTTACTCACGGTTGCTCCAAACCAGAAACAACCCAAACGTCCATCCAGCCAGTGGACAACAACTCAGCAATAAGAAGGAATGAACTCCTGATAAGATGCAAACACATGGATGAAACGCAGAAGCATTATAGTGAGTCAACGAAGCCACACCCAAAAGGCAACATGCTGTAGGAATCTCCTTGACGCAGCATCCTAGAAAAGGAAAATCACAGAAGCAGGGCGCCGATCGGCGGCTGCCTGAGGATGGGGTTGGGCTTTCACTAGAAAAGGGCACAAGGGAAGCTTTTAGGGTGATGGGACAGCCCTGTATCTTGATCGTGCCGATAGTGGCTGTATACGTTGCCAAAACATGGAACGCACATCTACAAAGGTGAATTTTACTACAGGAAAATTAGACTTCAATCAGTCTCACCGAAAGGAAAAATCTGAACGAAGGCCAGAGGTTTTTTAATTCATTCTTGTAAGATCAGATGCTTTCAAAAAAGACTTCTGGAGCTTTAAGCCAATCCTGCTCCCCGGATGCGAGGTATCTGAGAGGGGTCTGAGGTTGAGGGGACAGGGATCTGGGATCAGGATGGAGCGTTTATTCTGTAACTGTGGGAGGTTCTTTAAAGGAAAAGTGCAGCACGCTTAGGCAGAAAATATTGAAAGTAAATGAATTGGAAGCACATTGTTATTCTCAGCTTCTCTAACACATCTGAATGAGTGAGTCTTTAAAAGCTTTTGTCAGCTTCCTTTAGAAATGGAACTCGATATTATTAAGACTATCCCATATGAAACAATTATATAAGTGTAAATGGGAAATTCATTTAAAGGGTCGTGATGAAATCCCTGGAAATTGCCTTCCTGATGTTTCTTTTTTGTTGTTTTTTTTTCTTTCTTTTTTTTTTTGTCTGACTACATAAGGTCAGATAAGATGAGGACAAAACTAAGTCAGCATGCAGAATTTAAATTACTTGAATTGCTTTTTTTTTTCCTGCAGCTGAACTTCAGAATGTGGGAGGGGGAACAAACAGCTTCAACCGAAGCTCAGCTTTTCTGTTCTGTATCAAACGGCAATTACTCTTCACTCCTTTTTTTTTTTTTAATCCATCCGCTCAGCAAACATCCACCACCTCAAACAAATTTGCTAAAAGAGGCAGAAGAGCGTGGGGTTCGGAGCCCAGCTTATAAATTGAGAAGAGCTGGAGCAGCGTGAGTGTGTATTGGGTCTATGATATCATTCTCTTTACCTGGTGTGTTTGGAAAATTCTATAATAAAAAAATCGAGACAGAGAAGATGGGGAGAGGAACGCAGAGAGTGAGACAGAGAGAGAGACTGAGACAGAGATTGAGAGAGACGGAGAGAAAATGGCCCAAGGAGCCAGACAGATCCCTGTCTCTCTACACATGCTGTATATCCTTAGGTGAGTTTCTTAACCTCTCTGTGCTTCTGTTTCCTCTTCATAAAAAGGCACTGACAGCACCGAATCACAAGACGGCCATGAGGATTCAACGAGTTTACAGCACATTTATTAACCGTGTGGGGCACCAGGAAGACGTATTTCTAAGTACCTACTATGTGCCAGCCACTCTTCATCACAGTGTGCTTCTATCCATACGTACACGCATGGACCCGTACTTCCTAAAGCCACTAGATCAAGACAATGGGGTTCGTTGAATATCGAATCTCTTATCCTGATCTGATCCTCTACACTGTGCTCCTGTCGGGTTTTTAACAGGTGTATTGAGTGGGCTGAACCCTGTGGGATAAAGAGGCAATGGCTTTGTGTTTCTTCTGCCATTGCCCAGCTGCCCTCCGCCCTCACCACTTCCCCTCTTTCTTGCCTGGTGATCACCCAGGGCCAGACTGTTCAGCCTCCCCTTCACTCTCAGTTGGAAAAACAAGACACATCAGGAAATTAGAACTCGGTTTCCAGATTTAAAATGTGCAGCACCGCCCAGTGTGAACGCGTCCACACACACCCAATTCCCAGCTTCATTCCTCCTCTCCGCTTCAGGCCCCATGCAGGGTCAACGGCCCCACACAGGCAGGTGGGCCTCTAGCTGGTCCTCCGAGCTTCTTTCTCCTCCAGCCCCACCTCCTGGCTCCTCCCAGGCAGAGGGAGAACAGATGAGATAGAGCGAGAGAAGCAAACACCTGCCTTTCAAAGGCTTGGCTACCGAGGTCCGTGGGTTCCTCCTGGCAGGCGATCGAAGGTCGGCTCTCCTGCAGGGCACATCTGAGGGGCTCCCCCAGGCCATGCTGTGAAGACCTCCACACTACAGGGCTCCCTGATGTGAAGATGAGCTCTCCTGGAATCTCACTGGACCTTACTTCGGCAGGTTTTCAACTTGCCCAGGCCCTCCTCCCAGCTGACCCCCTGTCCAGCCTGCCCCCCTGCCTCCAAGGAGCCCCAGAAGACTTGTGCCTGCTTGCCTTGCGGGCAGGGGAGACAGTGCAGGCTGCCCACCCTGCCTGCTGCTGGCCCCCGGTCTTTAGGACCCCAGGTCCATGCAGGTGCCCCCAATCCTGAGGACTCCTGTCAATTTCTTCCACACTCCGGGGCTCCCAGGAACATTCCCATCAAACTCTGCTCCCTGGTTTGAAGATGGGCCTATGAGAGCCATGGCTCAGCAAGCAGCCAGCCAGGGAAGGAGATACCAGACTCCTCTTCAGGAAAGCACCCCCGATCTCTGGGCGGGGGGAGTCACTCCAATGGAGGAAAGTGCTGGCACCCCATCTTTCCCATAACTCTCCTCCATGATCACATCTTGTCCATGTAGAGGAGAAATCATTGAGCGCGTGGACCAATCATACCATCTTTGGATGGGTCCTCCTGCGAGGGCTCCACCTTCTCCCCAGTTAATGGAAATCTTTCTCTTCTTGCTTTCAGCTTTGGGACAGGAACCGGAATTCCCAAGCAAAAGGCAAAGTCCCTTCAACATCCCATTTCTTGATTTTAAACAAAGGAACCATGGAGGACATTTGGAGAAGGAAAGGAAAAGTGAATTGGGGGAAATCGGAGGGGGAGACGAAGCATGAGAGACTGTGGACTCTTGAGAAACAAACAGGGTTTGGAGGGGAAGGGGACGGGGGTTGGGTGAGCCTGGTGGTGGGTATTGAGCAGGGCACATATTGCATGGAACACTGGGTGTGGTGCATAAACAATGAATCTTGGAACACTGAAAAAATAAAACAAAATTGAAAAAATAATAAAATGCTAAAAGAATGAAAACCAAAAAAAGGAACTTACTATTCTCTGTGGCTTTAAGGAACGAGCAGGATAAAAGAGGCTACGGAAGAGCCAGGATACACAGGAGACAGAATGCTTCAAAATCCAACAGCAAATGAACAGAATAGATATTTACTGAAACGGATGCAAGAAGTATTATCTCGAGGGAGAGCCCATTTCTGGAAATACACAGGCAAGTAGCCTTGAAAATTGCTTTCTAATATTTCCAGCTGAATTATCCCTCCTTGCTAAATGATTTCCAAGTCATTTTCAGCTATTAGGTTTATTTACACCCATTTTAAAGACTACATGACATCCTGGAAGACGCATGACTTCCTGAAGGGGAGACAACTAAAAAATTCATAACCAGGGAGATCAAGGTTAACAACTCAGCCCCTCTCATCATTCCGGGAAGGTGTGGGGGAGTGAGCAAGGTGTCCTAGCAACGGTGGATCTCATGGCTCCCGGCTTCGGCGGCTGCCCGCGGGCTCCAGAATGTCTACACACAAACACAGGAAACTGACAAAAACCAGAGCCTACGACGCAGCCGACGCCCTGCAAGGGGCTCGAGAAACTGTCAGCCTAACAAATCGGTGAGTACGAGCTGATGCACCAGGCAGAGTCGGCCCAGAGGAAGCAGGCGTGCTGGGGACCCCACCAGGCGTGTCCAGGAAGCATTCCTGAGGCTCCTAACAACCAGAGGCATGAGCCGGGCAGCAGGTCATGGAAGGACCCATACTCCTCTTTTTTTTTTTTAATTTAAATACAATTAACCAACATATAGTACATCATTAGCTTCAGATGTAGAGTTCAGTAATTCATCAGGACCTGTACTCTTCTTGATTAATGGCCCCATTTGAATGTCACATGGCCTTGAGGACCGGCAGAGCTGGTCTTCCGCATTGGATTTCTCTCTCAACTTGTCGAGGTGACTTAAAAATTCTTCTGTTGCCCTGTGATGGGCTGAATAACAGCCCCCAAAAGGGGACCGGTCCTCAGCCCCAGAGCTGATGAATGTTACCTTATAGGGCAACAAGGGGGGGCTCTGCAGGTATAAGTCAGCGATCATGATGCAGGATCTTATTCTGAACGGTCTGGGTGATCCTCATGTAATAAATAGAGACAATAATAGATAAATAAATAATAAAGGCAAAGGTCTTTTTTTTTTCAAGATTTTGTTTGAGAGAGAGAGAGAGCATCAGAGGGGAAAGGGTCAGAGGGAGAAGCAGACTCCCCGCTGAGCAGGGAGCGGATGCGGGACTCGATCCCCGGACTCCAGGATCACGACCTGAGCCAAAGGTCGTCCTTTAACCAACAGAGCCACTCAGGTGCCCAAAGACAAGGGTCTTTGTAAGAGAGACACAAGAGACTCAGTCAGAGGAGCTATGCGGCCATAAAAGCAGAGAATCAAACCCTGCAGCTGAAGCCACAGAAGGGGCGTGGTCTCTAGAAGCTGGCAGAGGCAAGGGACAGAAGCCTCCAGAAGGAACACAGCCCTACTGACACATGGGCCTTGGTTCATAAGACTCATTTCGGACTTCTGACCTTGGTAACTTACAGAAGAATAAATGTATTGTTTTAAGCCACAAGGTCTGCAGTCATTTGTTACAGAGGCAATACGAGATACATGCCCTCATTCCTTAAGAGGCATACTGCACTCCCAGTAGGTGGGGGGGGCACCCACCTTTCTCTCCTGCCTCAGCTCCCACCACGCTCCACCCACAGAACTTATGCTCCAAGCCACCTTCATTCCTTGACTCTTCCCCCAAGAGGCTGAATTGTTGCCAACCCCGTGCCTTGGCACGTGCCACGGTCTCAGACGGGAGGCCAGCATGCCTTCCTCTGTGCCGGGAAAATCTCTGCCCCTCAGGCACACACCAGGGGTGATGCCACTACCTCTGTCGAGCTGTCTTTTTCCTCCCCGTGCAAAGGTAAGCCACTCGGCACTCTGTCACCATATGGTATCCGACACAAAGGCCTTGGGCGTGGATAACCCTTTCACGGCAACTTTATGAACGTGACTGTTTGCCTTCATCATCTCTGTAACCCCGGGGATACACCCGGGTATGTGAGGCCAGAACACAGAGGAACCCTAACCCCAGGCGGAGAGGGACTCCAAACTACATAAAGGTGTTAGCCTTCTGCTTGGCCAACAAAGAGGCCCATGAGAAAGGAAGCATTTACTTGGGCCCATGAGGCCCATGAGAAAGGAAGCATTTACTTATGCTTACTGCATGCTCGGCCCCGGAAGAGACGGTCAGAGAGAGGAAAGGAGGCAGGATTTGAAACACCAGCCTCTTCACGCAGGTGAACCCAGAAGGACCCCCAAAGCATTCAAAAGGCTTGTAGGGCCTGCTGGTAGCCACCTACAGGTCTGCGGTTGTTAGAACCACGCTTATCAAAGTGTAGCCCCCAAACCAGTGGCATCCTCATCACCCAGTGTTACAAACTGAACGTTCGTGTCCCCGGAATTCCTGGGTCGAAGCGCTAATCCCCAGTGTGCTGGAATCTGGAGGCGGGGCCTTTGAGAGGTAATTAGGTCCTGAGGGTAGAGCCCTCCCAAATGGGATTAGTGACCTGGAAAGAAGAAGCCAGAGAGCCAGCCCCTCTCCTTCCACCAGATGAGGACACATCCAGAAATCAGCAACTCATAACCCGGAAGAGGGCTCTCGTGAGAACCCGCCCACGCCGACACCCTGATCTTGGACCACCAGCCTCCAGAACTGGCACCTTGTTAGAGCAGCACAAACTGACTAAGACACTGGGCACATACTAGAAACATAAATTCCCAGGCCCCACCTGATCCCACACACGGGTACATCGGAAACACTGGGGTGAAGCCCAACGATCTGCTTCAAGAAAACCTCCGTGTGTTCTGACACCTGCTAAAGTTTGAGAAGCACTCTCTTAGAGGCAGGAGAAACCGAAGAAGTTCTAAAGGCAGATGCCGGGAAGCGGTCAAAAGGCCTCTGTCTCTGTCTCTGTACTTGTCTGCATGGCCTGTCACAAGAAAGCACCACGGACTGGGGGGCTCAAACATCGGGTGTCTGTGTTCTCATGGTTTCTGGAGGCCAGAAGGCTGAGATCAAGGTGTGGGCATCATTGGCTTCCTCGGAGGCCTCTCTCCTTGGCTTGTAGATGGCTGCCTTCTTGCTGTGTCCTCATACGGTCTTCCCTCTGTACACGTCTGCATCCTAATTTCCTCTTCTTGTAAGGACACTAGTCACATTAGATTAGTGCCCACCCGAAAGGCCTCATTTTAACTCAATTTCCTCTTTAAATACCTTATCACCAAATATGGTTCTATTCCGAGCACCGGGGGGAAGGGGAGGAAGGACTTCAACATATGAATTTGGAGGAATACAATTTAGCCCACAACAT
The DNA here is from genome assembly GCA_028534135.1 of Potos flavus. Lineage (NCBI taxonomy): Eukaryota > Metazoa > Chordata > Mammalia > Carnivora > Procyonidae > Potos > Potos flavus. Next base: position 11,177,552 of record CM052890.1, on the reverse strand, counting down.
TCCCTAAGAATTAAAAATATGCCATGTGAACACCTGTAATTTGTCTGCCAATGAGAAGTGACTTGGACATAAGGGATCGACAGACCAATAATCCTCACCCTATTCTTCACCATCATCATCATCATCATCGCCATGTGAAAAAGGCAGAACTTCCCAGTTAGAAGATGGGATTCTGGGGGGTGCCCAAGATATGGATCCCCTCCACGCTCATGGCTCCTGGAACCGGGACCGAGCTCATCACCTCCAGCCCCCGCAGCTGTCACGCCTTTACTGCCGTGTGCTCTACAAATGTCATCATCCTCCATGGAGGTGGTGATGTGGAAACGGCAAGATATTAATAGTAACCACCACCTATGAGTACTGAGAGGAATACCAGAAGTTCATGTGCAAAATACCTGGCACAGAGGCCACAGCCACACGGGAGTATGCCCAGCCAGTGTGTACTATGGCTGTCATCATCATCGCCATCATCATATCCCCAACATGTCATCCTCATCCTCGTCATCAGCATTGTCATCGTCACCATCATGAACACTGCCATTGTCACTACTGTTATCCTCATCCTTGTCCTTATCATCATCACTATCATCAGGAACATTGTCATCTTCATCCTTGTCATCCTCACCCTTGCCATCATTTTCATCACTGTCATCAACATTGTCATTGTCATCATCATGAGCACTGTCATCAACATTGTCATTCTCACCATTGTAACATCATCATCATTGTCATCACTGCCCTCATCAATATTATCATCACCAACATTGTCATTGTCATCATCATGAACACTGTCAACATTGTCATCATTGCCATTACCAACATCATCAACATCATCATTGTCATCTTCACAGCCCTCATCAACATTATCATCATCAACATCATCATCATCGTCATCATCATCAACATCGCCATCATCATAGCTAACAGCACCAGAGTGAGCTCCTTGCCAGGGGACACGTTGAGGACATGACACACATAACTGACTCTCTAGGGGCTCCATACAGAGGCTCCAAGAACTCAATTAACTTCCTCAAAGTACACAGGTACACAGTAAGCTGCTTTTCTCCATCCATTTAAGGTCCAAAATGGAACAGAGACTAAGAGGTCCTCCAAGGGGAATCCAGAATCTATCTTAAACCATGATTCTCAGCCTTGACGGCACGTGAAACTACCAGAAGAGCTCTATAAACCTCTGGTGCCCAGCCCCCCCCCCCCAGATCTAATCTAACCAATCTGCATGTAGCCTGGGTATTGGGATGTTTCAAACCTCCCCAAGTGATTCCAGAGTTCGGGCAAAGCTGAGAACGCTACCCTGAAGCCGGCCTCCAATTCGTGGGTAGGTATTTTCTGTAGCAATCAATAAGAGGCTATCTCTCTAGGTTGAAATTTAACACCTGGGTTTTAATCCTTCTGGAATCCAACTGGTTTAAGAGATGAGAGAGAAAACAATCTAAACAGCACCCCGAGGAGTAAAAATCCTGGGGAATGATAAGGTGGGGCATAAAAGGGGAGGAACAGAGTTTTTCTAGGAAATTATGTCCCATGAAAGCAAATGCCTCGGCTAAAAATACTTTCCCCAACTTCTCTTGGCAAATGGATCCCACACGCTGAAATAATGAGGACAGAGGCTGGGTGTCAGTCAGCCACCCTCTCAGTTTCTGATGTTTTCACCCAGCCTGGCCTCTGCCGGCAGCCAGGGGAGAATGGCAGAATTACAGAAGCATCAAGAGATTTAAAGAATCCTCAAATTGGAAGAGACATTGCGAATCATTTGGTGGGATCCCCTACTCAGAGAAAGCAGCTCTTGACAATAGCCTTGCTGTTTCTGCCTCTCGTCCAGGGAGCCTCACTCTTCCTAATCAGCCTGTTGCAATTTTAAGCAGCACCAGCGGTTAGGGGGAGATGTGCATCCTCAACGCAGCCTCTAGGTACCACCCCTGAGGCCACACGGGCCAAAACGAATCCTTCTTCCACGGGAAACACCTGCAAACATTTCATGACCCTGCTTCCCAGCTCCCCTCCCAACACACGCAGGCCTTTCTGGCAACTTCTCTGCTCCCTCAGTTTTTGTTCACAGGACAAGACCAAGGACAGCACCGACTCCACCCTCTGCGTCTACTTGAACTCGTTAATGTCCATTCTTATCTGCGACACTGCCTACTAAGCACATTCCCTGAATGAGATCCGACCCCCTGGACAGGGGCCATTACCTGCTTTCACCTGGAAACGTCTGTCTTAGTCTACTCAGGCTGCCATTACGGAATATCCCGAACTGGGTGGCTTCAACGGGAAACATTTATATTTCTCATCGTTCTGGAGTCTGGAAAGTCCAAGATCAAGGCGCCCCCAGATTCCACGTCTGATGAGGACCGGTTTTCTGGTTCATGCACAGCCATCTTCTCGCTGAGTCCTCATATGGTGGAAGGGACAATGGAGCTCTCTGGGGTTGCTTTTATGAGGCCGTTAATCCCATTCATGGGGCTTCACCCTCATGCCCTCCTCACCTCCCAAAGGCCCCCATCTCCAATATCACCACACTGGGGTATAAACTCGCAACCTCTGGGTTTGGGGGCGTGGCGGGGGCGTGGCGGGGGCGGGGAGAACACTGTCTCCGGGAGCCATCCAGGGCTGGGGTTTACACGCAGGCTCCGCAAGCACAGTGCCTCTCACTCTGCCACCCTCCGGGCTCTGGAACTGTCAGTAAGTGGCGTGACTTCTCACATGCTTTGACGGTACTTTACTAGATCCTGGTGCTTAGGACTTAAAAATAAATTTAAAGCCGTCCCCTCCGCCTTGGAGGATAATCTATTGGAAGAGTAAAGACATGCATATAGGAAACTGGACAATGCAAGTGCCATTCATCCCTGGCTGAAACAACCTGTTTCTGTTTCTCCTCACCCTAGAGCTCCCTCCTCTTACTTGGAGACCTGCAGCTTTGATCCCTGCCTTCCATGCTCCTGGGCAGGCGATCCCCTAGATAGCCATATTTAGTCACTCCTCCCACCCCAGCCCTCGCCCATGAACTCATCCTGGGTCTCCATCCAGGTCCCTTGCTCCCAGTGGGCACTGCGTGCCAGGCTCGGGGTCTAAGGAGAGTGCAACAGAGGGGATACAACCAGGATGGGCTCCAGCCTTACTCTCTAGGAACAAATACCCTGGGTCACCTGGGTGGCTCAGTCGGTCGAGCATCCAGCTCTTGATTTTGGCTCAGGGTCACAGGATCAAGCCCCAGGTCTGGTTCCGTGCTCAGCAGGGACTCTGCTTGAGATTATCCCTCTCCCTCTGCCCCTCCGCCTGCTCGTGCAAGCACTCTCTCTTTCTCTCTTTAAAAATAAATAAATATTTTAAAAAAGAAAAGAAAAGAAACACCATGCCCCACCCCTAGTCTTTCAAGCCAGGCTTCTGTATGTGTCCTTTCTGCTTCAACTCTTTTCAACTTGGCTAATTCCTAGGAACACATCAAGGCCCAGCATAAATATAATCCCCTCCGTGAAAGGTCTTCCCAAGCCTCCAAAGTAGATAGGAAGGTTTTTCTCCAGGCCCCTGTGGCCTCCTCCTGAGACCTCTCTTCATAGTACTTACCATATTTATCTGTAACTTTCTGTCTGTGCAACTCTCAGCAAACGGAGAGCCCCTTGGGGACAGATCCGTGCCTCATTCGCCCCCATATCCCCGGGCCGCAGCACGGGGCTTGGCATACAAAGGGTGGCGTATAAATATTTGTTGAATAGAATCGACTTGTAAGCTAGCATTATCAAAGCTTCATGAAGGAAAGTGTACTTAAGCTAAGCCTTATCAGGCTAATACAAAACCGTAGGAGAGTTCATGGAGCGTGAAGAGTTCACTCTTGGCCCCGGATCAGCCTTGCACCTTGGGAATTCTGAGGGCTGTGAACAGCTTCAGATCTGGCGAAAAGCAAATGCTCCTGTTGACGAAGTGGATGGCGAGTCAACCTTGCAGCCCTTGGGGGCCTTGTCTCGTGTTCCGTATCGAGGAAGAAGCGCCGGGGGCGGGGGCCTCTCCCCAAGGAGGGACTTGGGGAGCTGAGCTTATGTCCGCTCAAGGGCAAGCCCGAATCTGGAGGAAATGATGAGTGATGACAAATCCCCGCTCAGTTCCCAGGTACTCGCAATTGTAGGACACCAGGGAAGCAGCGGGGGGACGCGACTCTCTGGGGTTATGTGTACAGCGAGCCAGGATGGCAATCCAACACAGCCATGTCACGTGGGTCCTGCAGGAGTCAGAAAGCCCATCCACGCCCAGGATGCCGTGGGAGACAGGGATCCGTGGAACCCAGGCATGACACAGAGCTCACCCACTACAACGCAATTCCTCCTCTGGGAAAATTCCAAGGACCCCTAAAAGTCACAGTGGGACCCACACAAGACAGGCTGAGGCCTCTGACATTCTCTTGGTGCTTGCCTGCTAGAGACCCATCTCCAGCTTCCCCATCATGGACTGGAAGGACAGGGGCTGTTTCCCAAGGACCCCAAAGGGAGCACTGGCTGACTAAGCTGATGGGAAAAGCCACACTAAATCCATAAAGAGTGGTGGAAAAGTACAGTGCAGAAGCCCTACAAAAACCCTATCAAATCTACAGCTTTAACACAGTAAATTATACTGATAAGTTGTTTCCATTTTCACTTCTACTTTTTCCCCCTTTGATAAATGGGCAGCGAAGGACTGGCTGTGCTGGGAAAATGCGCTCGGCTTTGGAGAAGAAAAATTCATTAGCTAATCCACCTACTTGGAGAATTTATTTCCAAGGCTGAACTTTGGGGAGGTTTTATAATGGATGCCCTGACTAATGGGAAGCATGAATCTGTTCCAGATGGTTAATTACTTTTTATCATTCCTTTTAATAACAGTTAAGAATAATAAGGCAACTGGTGTGAAAAATGAGAAACGCAAAAGGAATTAAATTGAAGTATCCTGCACCCATTTCCCAAAAAAGGACACGCTGAAGTTATACAGAGTGCCCAAAAAAAAAACAAACAAAAAAAAAAAAAAAACAGGTTTTAAAGCAAGTGGAAGTTACAGATGACAAGCCACGTAAAAGAAACTAATTTCTGTGTTAACCAAATAATGTCCCAGAAGTGGCCGAGAGGCCACCCAACCATCCACGGCAGGGAAGCCAACACTGAAATATACCAAGACGCGGTAAGCCCTAGCAAGCCCCCCAGCCAGCCACCATGCCTTTACCCAGCCAGTCCCCCAACCAAAACGCCTTCTCCAGACTAATGCACCTGAGAAAAGTCCCAGTCGACCTTCATGTCTCCAATGAGGAGCTCTCTTACCTACGGGGAGAATGCTTCTCCTCTTGAGTCCCAAGCCTTTAAGCCTGCTAGACTGGGATTGTATGCGTGCAGTCTGCATACATACTTGTCTGTCCCAGAGGGACCCGTAAACACCTTTAGGGCAGGGAGCAATTACCAGACATTGGATCTTGGCCTCCCCAGCCTTAGCTTGAGTCTTAGCACGGGATCGATAAATATTTTGTTGAATGGGCGAGCGAAATAGAAAGGAATCCATTGACAAAATGTTCTAACTTGAACATTCTGTGATTCTAGATTCATCCCACTTGCTGACATTGCCTCTCACAGCTGATGCTGGCAGTGAATGCAAGCTGCTCTTGGCAGGAGGCTGCAGATAGACATGTTCTCTTGGGGAAGCTCAGGTTTGAAACCAGACCGAGAATCTTCTCAGATGGGCAACAGGATGTGATTCAGTGAAAGCAGCTCTCGACCTGTCTCATTTCCTGTTTCTGGCTTGAAGGGTGACTCGGCACGACAAACAACTCCCCTGGGCTTTGGTTTCCCCCTCTGCAGGCACAAAAGTGGGGTGCATGCCCACCAGGGAGAGCCCAGAACAATCCACAGGGTCATGGGAAGACCTTACGGGCTCACAGTCCCATATCCAAAACCTTGGGCCGAGCTCAGTTTCAGAATCAGAATTGAGGGGAGTTACATATATGACCTAATACTCTTTGGGGGGCCCAGGCCGGCACCCCGAATGAACACAGGACTATACCTCTGGTATACACTGTAAACAGAGTTACACTAAATGGGATAAATACATACCATCAAGAGCCTTATATTCAGATAGGGTCAGACTTTACCACCTTTTAAAAAAATTATCATTAAAGATTTCATTTCTAAGACTATACTTTCAAGGATCACTTCTATAGTTTGTTACCAGAGAACTTTCTACAACCCAGCAATCGCACTACTGGGTATTTACCCCAAAGATACAAATGTAGTGATCTGAAGGGGCATGTGCACCCCAATGTTTATAGCAGCAATGTCCACAATAGCCAAACTATGGAAAGAGCCCGGATGTCCGTCAACAGATGAATGGATAACGATGTGGTATACATATACAATGGACTACTATGCAGCCATCAAAAAACCCCGAATTCTTGCCATCTGCAACGACGTGGATGGAACTAGAGGGTATTATGCTGAGCGAAATAAGTCCATCAGAGAAAGACAATTATCATATGATCTCTCTGATATGAGGAGTTTGAGAAACAAGGCAGAGGATTGTAGGGGAAGGGAGGGAAAAATGAAACAAGACGAAACCACAGAGAGAGACAAACCATAAGAGACTCTTAATCTCAGGAAACTGAGGGTTGCTGGAATGGAGGGGGGTGGGAGGGATGGGGTGGCAGGGATGGACATTGGGGAGGGTATGGTGAGTGCTGTGAATTGTGTAAGACTGATGAATCACAGACCTGTACCCCTGAAACAGATAATACATTATATGTTAATTTAAAAAAAATAAAATAAAATAATAGAAAAAAGATAAAAAACAAAGAAGGAATTAGCATTTGTATCAGTAAAAAAAAAAAAGATTTCATTTCTTAGAGCAGTTTTATTTTTTAGAGCAGGTTCACAGCAAGACTGAGAGGAAGGCACAGTGGTCTCCAGTATTACCCCTGCCTGCACACAGCCACATCCTCCCCCACATTCAACACCCACCACATCTGCTAGAATCGATAAACCCCCGCTGACACATCAGGATTGCCCACCGCCCATCGTTTACATTCGGGCTCACTCTTGGTGTTGCACGTTCTGCCGGTTTGGATACCATCTCTTTTTTGAGTTTCAGAACTGCAGATAAAAGATCACAAGCCTAGGTGGTGCAGTCAGTTGATCATCAGACTCTTGGTTTCGGCTCAGGTCACAATCTCAGGGTCACGAGATGGAGCTCCATGTAGAGTCTGCTTAAGATTCTCCCTCCCAGGGGCGCCTGGGTGGCTCAGTGGGTTAAAGCCTCTGCCTTCGGCTCAGGTCATGATCTCGGGGTCCTGGGATCAAGCCCCGCATCGGGCTCTCTGCTCAGCAGGGAGCCTGCTTCCCCCTCTCTCTCTGCCTGCCTCTCTGCCTGCTTGTGATCTCTCTCTCTCTCAAATAAATAAAGTCTTTAAAAAAAAAAAAAGATTCTCCCTCCCTCTCCCTCTGCCCCTTCCTCCACTCAGATGCCCTCTCTTTCTCCGTCTCTCAAATAAGTAAATAAATCTTTTTTTTTTTTTTTTT